>JAKOOJ010000014.1:3892205-4249705 GCA_022577455.1 Arizona elegans | reverse complement strand
CGGTGCCGGAAAGAAACGCTACTCAGCTCTGGTCCGTTCAGCACTTTATTAGAATGGTAAAACAGAGTGCCGGCAGTGGCTCCCGAGCCTCCTTATATTCTGCTCGGGCTGGCCAGCTGGCCAATGACAGTTGTTCAAACTTCCCGCCGGTGGAAGTAACCAATCCCCCGGCGGATGTCCTTATAAGGACATAACACATAGAATCTTAGCTAGAGGTTCTCCCGAACCACTGCGAACCCCCAGCAGCTGACCCCTGTTCTGTCTCCTTCTCAGTTTGGTTTACTGAGTTAGAGAGGTAGCTGTCTGAGATGCTTCCGAATGTCATCTGCACATTTTGCACTTAAAAAATGCTTTATCCAAAGCAGGGCTGTGCCTAGTTCATGATTGATTGAACACAGTGATTCTTTAAAGCAACCACATCTTTTCTCAAACTTCTGCACAAGCTCAGCATAAGATGTAGCTGCTTTAATGAGTCGATGCCAGGATGAATATTTAAAGCAGCTTATTTAATGCGGCTGATTAAAGGAGTGGTTTCTTTTTTCTTCTTCTTCTTCAAGTTTTACAGATTTAAAGGGGTGAAACACCTGTTCCAAGTCATCTCCAAACATGCAGAGTCTAATAAGAAGAAACTTTCTAGATCAAGTCAAGGGCCAATTTACTCCAGCTTTACCCGCATTGTGATATTAAGCAGAACAATTCCATGTATCTCCTAATGACTCATTAGTCTTTCTACTACAAGCCTAGTCTATCATGACTTCTGTTTTTAATAAGCAACAAATTACCAGGATTATGATTATTATGAATACAAGTTGCTCTAGAAACACCATGCTTCATTTTGTGCAGACACATTTGTCTGGGTTATCCGAACAAATAATACTATTAATTTACCTTGCTTTGACTGCAGTGGGGAAGGCGAGAACTTTAAAGTGGGGTGGGGAGGAAGACTTCATTAATTGCAATAGGACTGCAACAGCTGCAGAATGACAAAAGTGAGTTACTGAAGTGACAGAGGGAATTGAAGTGAAAGTTGAAATGAATGGGATAATTACGGAGTGATGATTCCTAAGGTTGGGTGGCTGATAGGCATAGAAATATTTCCTACTTTCCCAAATACTTTGCAATCATATCTTTATTCGTATCTGTCCAAGAAGAAGTTAAGTTCCTTCTTTTGGGGGCTGCTGGGCCCTAGAGTTTCAGACAGTAGAGGTGTGTGTGAAGACAGACAGAGCAGGCAAGCGAGAAAGAAAATACAAAGATTTCCTATGAAGAGTTGGTTCAAGACAGTGATGAAATCCAATTTTTTTTTACTACCTGATCTGTGGGCGTGGCTTGGTGGGCATGGCTTGGTGGGCGTGACAGGAGAAGGATACTGCAAAATCTCCATTCCCTCCCCACTCCAGGGGGAAGGATATTGCGAAATCCCCATTCCCTCCCCACTCCAGGGGAAAGGATATTGCAAAATCCCCATTCCCTCCCCATTCCTGGGGAAAGGGTATTGCAAAATCCCCATTCTCTCCCCACTCCAGAGGAAGGATATTGCAAAATCTCCATTCCCACCCCACTCCTGGGGCCAGCCAGAGATGGTATTTGCTGGTTCTCTGAACTACTCAAAATTTCTGCTACCGGTCCTCCAGAACCTGTCAGAACCTGCTGGATTTCACCCCTGGTTCAAAGGTTACTCTTCATGTACACAAACAAAGGACACCAAATGTTTCTCTAGTAGCCATGGTTTATGCACAAACCTTTCAGATCAAAGTTCTTTGCTGGGCTCCAATATCTTCTCAAAGTAAGGTCTGAGACGACCTTACTTTGCATGACCTTACTCATGCAGGAGAGCAAGAGATGATGGATGGAGTGTCATCCATCCAAGCAGGTTTTCCAGTTGCATCTAGGAGTATGCGAAATGAGAAGCAACATGCGAATCCAGAGCCTTTTATGAAGTCATTGTTCCAGGGGTTCCAGGGAAACCTTAGTTTCCATCCATCATTTTTTTTTCTTGCCTTTTAGTGCTTTGGAAAATAGTTTGACCACCTCATCTTTGTAGGAGTCCCTCAGATACTGGAACACTGCTATCATGTCTCTCCTAGTCCTTCGTTTCATTAGACTAGACCAGGGGTTAAATTCAGCAGGTTCTGACAGGTTCTGGAGAAGCGGTAAAGGAAATTTTGAGTAGTTCAGAGAACCTTGATAGGTTGAGCCTTGATAGTACAGTGGTTTAGTGAACCCTGTTATTAACACAGCTGCCTGCAATTTCTGCTGGTTCGAATCTCTCCAAGGCTCAAGGTTGACTCAGCCTTCCATCCTTTCTAAGGTAGGTAAAATGAGGACCCGGTTTGTGGGGGCAATAAGCTGACTTTGTATAAAATATACAAAAGAATGAAGGCTATTGCTTAACGCACTGTAAGCCGCCCTGAGTCTCCAGAGAAGGGCGGCATATAAATCAAATTAAAAAAAAAACAAAAAAAAAAAAACCGGCAAATACCACCTCTGGCTGGCCCCAGAGTGGGGTGGGAATGGAGATTTTGCAATATCCTTCCCCTGCCACGCCCATCAAGCCACGCCCATCAAGCCATGCCCACAGAACTGGTAGTAAAAAAATTTGGATTTCACCACTGCATTGTTCTCCTTTTCATTCCTCCTCTATGTTTTTCTTTTGATAAAGGGCTAATCATCTCTAGAGAAAACCAGGTTTCTTTGCAGAGCTCGGACTATCTGACCTGATGCTAATTCTGCTGAAGGAGTTACAGAAAAGAGAAAATGAGGAGGAGCAATTCAGTTGGTTTATTTATTTGTATCTTGCCTTTATTATAGAGCCGTGGTGGCGCGGTGGTTAGAACGCAGTACTGCAGGCTAACTCTGCCCACTGCCAGGAGTTTGATCCTGACCGTCTCAAGGTTGACTCATCCTTCCACTCTTTCGAGGTCGGTAAAATAAAGACCTAGATTTCTGGGGGCAAAAAGGCTGACTCTGTAAGCCGCTTAGATAGGGCTGTAAAGCACTATGAAGCGGTATATAAGTCTAAGTGCTATTGCTATTACAAACAACTCAAGACAGAAAACATATCCAACACACCTTCCTCCTTGTATTTTCTTGACAACAACAACTCTGTAAAGTAAGCACACACACACACACACACACACACAGAGAGAGAGAAAGAGAGAGAGAGAGAGAGAGAGAGAAGGAGGGAGGGAGGGAGAGAGAGAGAGAGAGAGTAATTGGCTCAAGGTCACTCAACTGGCTTTCATGGTTAAGGCAGGACTAGATCTCCAGCTTTCTAGCCTTAACCACCAGGTTGCAATAAGAAATGGGAAGAGTGGGGGGACCTCTCTGTCAACCAGCTTAGGGCCATGAAAATCTTCAGATGCCAAGAAAGCCACCAAGCTGTTCATACAATTTTAAACAAAGTTGGAGGCAAGACACATTCTTGCCTCACTCTTTATGCAGAGAGGATTGTTAATTAAAGACCCTTGGGGCTCTCTCTAATCTGTAAAAAAAAAAGAAAGAAAGAAAAGGACTTAGATATAATTGCATTACAAAAAAGAAAAACCTGATCTTAGCTGAGGATTTCTTAGGGTGCTTCTTGAAAGAGAGTCAAAAGCTGCTTTTTAAGTCAACAAATCCATGAAAAGATTACGGTTGAATTCCTGGGAATATATATATTTTTTTAAGGAGATGGGGCAAGACCCTACAGTGATCCAATGCTGAGCAACCTGCTCTGAACTCAGAACCAATCCTGTAGTCATTACTTACTCCTGTGGCTCAGGTGCCTTTGGAACTGTGGGACATATTCTACTAGTTGCTGAGCGCTGGGTAGCATATAAATCTAATAAAGGAGAGCTGCAGAAGCTATTTTTATCCTTTAAGGAGCTCATGATATTCGAAAGTTTGAATTTCCTGAGTTGGAATGTGTTTTATCAGGCATGCTGTGTGTAAGGATACTGGCCTTAGTGTTTCATCCTATCCTATCCTATCCTATCCTATCCTATCCTATCCTATCCTATCCTATCCTATCCTATCCTATCCTAACCTATCCTCCTGTCCTGTCCTGTCCTGTCCTGTCCTGTCCTGTCCTGTCCTGTCCTGTCCTGTCCTGTCCTGTCCTACCCTACCCTACCCTACCCTACCCTACCCTACCCTATTCTATCCTATCCTATCATCCTGTCCTGTCCTATCCTATCTCGTCCCCTCCCCTCCCCTCCCCTATCCTATCCTATCCTATCTCCTATTTGCTAAGGATGTACAAGGATGTACCTATGAAATTAAGGAGCTGTCAGTTGTATAAAATGTCCCACATTGTCTTGAGTTTCTAACTTAGCATCATTATGTAGCCTTATTGTTTTTTTGTGTGTGTATGTGGTGGTGGGTGGAGGTATCTGGACAAAATTAAAAGGGCAATCAGCTTCCCAGGCCCATTGCCCTCTCTTCTACCACTCTTGTTCACCAGTCATGATTGCCAGGTATCAAAAGCTGGCTGATGGAAATGCGTCTCCCGAAGTTTCACAAAAATTTACGCCCAGTCTTTTGCAGCTTCCCTTTGTCTCAGGAGCCTGTCTTAAAATTGCCTTCCACCTTGCTAATGAGGTCATTTTCTACATGATGAAATTTCCCCAGCATGATCACATCAACAGTGGCAAGATCCATGCTGCTCTATCACATTTCCTTAATGGTGCCCGTGCATGATTGGTAAGGCTATTATGCAATCATAAGTAATTGGGTTCCATAAATATATCATCAACAATGGCCCCAGGTGGAACATTAGGGGAATCACCTCCAATTGGCATGACAGGCGTAATGATAGTGGCAAAACAATAACAACATCCATGCACCACCACCTCAGGTCTGGTGGTTTATGGGTTAGTTTTTATTTCTGTCGTTTTTGGACTGTAGAGTCCGAGAACTTTGAACGTACAAAAGGATCCTTGTCATATGATCAGATAAGTCAAAACTCTCTGAAAGGCCCCTTATTTTTCAAATGCCAACTAGCTGGCAATCCTGACAGTTGTCATCCTGACCCTTGTAAGCTTGAGGGTCGGTGAAGTTAAATCCTCAAACTGTGTACTCTTTGGCTGAGGTTAACCCCAACGGATGCATTTGTTCTCCCCACTGATTGCATATAACAGAATAACAGAATTGGGAGGGACTTTGGAGGCCTTCTAGTCCAACCCTCTGCTCAAATGGTTCTCTAATCTCTTCTTAAAAATCTCTGGGGTTGAAGTCCCCACAACTTCTGTTGTTCTACTGGTTTATTGTTCTCACTGTCAGGAAATTTCTCCTTAGTTTTAGATTGGTTCTCTCCTTGGTTAGTTTCCATCCATTGCTTCATGTCCTCCCTTCAGGTGCCTTGGAGAATAGGTTGACCTCCTGCAATCCCCTACAATCCAGCCGCTTAATTGTCTTGGTTGTTCACTAAGAATTTGCCTGTAAGAAAGAAGCCTATATGTATTTATAGATAAACGACATGCTCCTCTCTCTCCCTCCCTCTCTCCCTCTATTTCCCTCTCCCTTTCTTGTTTCTCTCACCCTCTCCCTCTCTCTTCTCTTCTCTCTCTCCCTCTCTTCTCGCTCCCTCTCCCTTTTCTCTTTTCTCTCTTCTCTCTCCCTCTCTTGTCTCTCTCACCCTCCCACTCTCTCTCTCTCCCTCTCCCTTTTCTCTTTTCTCTTTTCTCTCTTCTCTCTCCCTCTCTTGTCTCTCTCACCCTCCCACTCTCTCTCTCTCTCCCTTTTCTCTTTTCTCTCTTCTCTCTCCCTCTCTTCTCTCTTCTCTCACTCTCTCCCTCTCTTCTCCCCCTCCCTCCCTTCTCTTCTCTCTTCTCTCTCCCTTTCTCCTCTCCCTCTCCCTCTCTCTTTTCTCTCTCTTCTCTCCCCCCTCCCCCCTCTCCCATCTCCCTTCTCTCTCCCTCTCTTGTCTCTCTCACCCTCTCCCTCTCTCTTCTCCCCCTCCCTCCCTTCTCTTCTCTCTTCTCTCTCCCTTTCTCCTCTCCCTCTCTCTTTTCTCTCTCTTCTCTCCCCCTCCCCCCCTCTCCCTTCTCCCTTCTCTCTCCCTTCTCCCTTCTCTCTCCCTCTCTTGTCTCTCTCACCCTCTCCCTCTCTCTTCTCCCCCTCCCTCCCTCCCTCCCTTCTCTTCTCTCTTCTCTCTCCCTTTCTCCTTTCCCTCTCCCTCTCTCTTTTCTCTCTCTTCTCTCCCCTCTCTCCCTTCTCCCTTCTCTCTCCCTCTCTTGTTTTTTTATTTAAAAAGTTTTACAAATACATTTTCTCCCCAGTTCCCCCACCAAACCCTCCCTGACCCTCCCTAACCCTCCCCTCCCCCCTGACTTCCTCAAAATATAATCCAAATCAAAATCACATGTTATAAAACTGAACCCCTCCACCCCCTGTATATTATTCAAATCTTCATAAAATTCAATTATTCTATCCCTACATAATACATTCAGTTAAAAGCTATCTGATATTTCCTAGTTTGATATTTATTCTGCACATAATCTATCCACTTTTTCCACTCCCATACATAAGTCTCTTGAGTCCGATCTTTTAGATATGCTGAAATCTTCGCCATCTCTGCAAAACTGGCCATCTTCAAAGTCCATCCTTCAATAGTGGGCATAGCTTCATTTTTCCAATATTGACCTATCAATAATCTCGCTGCTGTTACCATATACAATATCAGCTTTGTTTCACCCACTGTAAAACCCTTAACTATACCCAGTAAAAACAATTGTGGAGAAAACCTTCTCTCTCCCTCTCTTGTCTCTCTCACCCTCTCCCTCTCTCTTCTCTCTCTCCCCTCTCCCTCTCTTCTTTCCCTCTCCCTTTTCCCTTCTCTCTTCTCTCTCTCTCTTTCTCTCTTTCAAATCCTTTTCATCCAAGGGCATCAGCTGCTTGTCCACTGAGTCATGCAATGAAGCAAATGGCCCAAAAGGAAATGAGAACCCTGGGAGCAGCAGATGACACGGGTAGGGAGCATAGGACTTCATTCAGTTCTATCTGGTCCTCTCTCCAGGTAGATGCAGCTCACTTCAATATTATTGGCACAACCACATGCCAATTGGAGCCAATACCTTTGAAGCCATCTGTTCAGGAATATGATCTCATGGAAGTTTATGCCCAACATTGCATCAACCACCTCCTGGGTGGTAAGTCTTGTCCTCAGAGGTCTCCTGAGTTCTGCAGCCTTTTTCTGAAGATCATCCAGATTTCTTCCAGTAATGATTGTCGGGCTCCAGTAGATTCTATTATGAATTCCCAGGCATACCATGTAGAAAAAAAGGTAGAAGGTTGCAATGCTAAGTAGGACAACAAAGTATTTCCCAGTCTCCACCCCTCGTTCCTCCTTACATATTTCATTTGCTTACTTTGTCCCGAGGTAGAACGTTCTCTCCAAATGCATATTCATAAGTGTAATGGACCTTGATGTTTTATTTTTTCTTACTGAGAACTGCAACCAAGGAAACGCCAGTTTGATGGATAGCTCCTTTAAATCGACTCATTGAGATCTTCCAGAGTTTATTTGAAAGCATGATGGCTTCAAACTGGATGCAGGGTGGGATAGGAGCATTGGTTCACCCCCCACCCCAAAGATCTTTGTGTTTATTCTTGTGAACATGCAGTTCCATTGGGAGACCTAATTTAATTAACTCTATTTGTGTTTACAAACCTTATCCTTTGATATGTGGACTGGGTCCGAATAACTCATTCAGGGTAAGAGGAAGTTTGAGTAAAACATTAGTTTCAGCTTGATGCTCAATTGTCTATCTAGTTGAGACACTGATTCTCAGTCCATTGTGGGTTCTGTTGATATTTTAAGGGGAGATGAAAACAGAATAAAGAATAAAATACATTTTGATATAAAATTTCTCGCAGACTTTAAGACTTAAAGAGAATAAGGCCTTACAAAGGAAATTTTCCCCCCTTCTATGATAATTGCTTGAAGTTCATTGTTCACAGCCGATAATACCTTTTGTTATGTCACCTCCACCACAATTAAACCTAAGCATAACTTGCTACATTCATTATATATTCCTGTGTTTTACAACAATTTCCTCCTAACTTTTTTCTGCATAAATCTAATGTATAATAAAGTGGGGAATCAGGAATCATGCTCTGATTTTTTTGGGGTGGGTGGGTGGGTGTGGGTGAGAAAGTCACATATATGTAAGTGATGTGATATAAATATCAGAATAATCTCTCACCTCCCCGAGTCCATTAAAGCAGAAAAGAAATAAGATCTCTTGCAACTGGAGCTACATCACAACTGTAAAATATTCTGGCATGCAAATGAATCAACCTCATGTTTTAAAAACCAATGCTTTCATAATTCCTCTTTGCATATAAACCAGAACAATGCAGCTTTATAAACCAGAATAATGGAGTGGTTGACTTTCTGCCTATGTAGTGTTGTTGTTGTTAGTTGTGAAGTCATGTCCGACCCATCGTGACACCATGGACAATGTTCCTCCAGGCCTTCCTGCCCTCTACCATCCTCTGGAGTCCACTTAATCTCATGCCGACTGCTTCAGTGACTCCATCCAGCCACCTTGTTGTCCGCTGTCCCATTCTTCTTTTGCCCTCAATCTTTCCCAGCATTAGGCTCTTCTCCAGTGAGTGACGGCAAAAAGGCTAACCTTTTTGCCGTCGCGTTCCAAAAATGGGGGGAGTGTGGGGAGGGGTCGCGTGTGTGTGCACACACCCATAATTCAATGTGCACCACCCCTCTGCGCATGGGTACCCCCTCCCCCCACTTTTGGCACGCAATGGCATGGTGGGCTCAATAGGCCCATTTTTCGTCCAAGAAAGCCTCTGGAGCCTGGAGAGGGCGAAAATGGCTTTCCCCACCCCCTGGAGGCCCTCCGGAGACCGGAAACAGCCCGTTTACCAACTTACGGTGGGACCGGAAGGCCCGTTTTTCACCCTCCCCAGCAGTGGTAGGATTCAAGTAATTTAACAACCGGTTCTCTGCCCTAATGATTTCTTCCAACAACCAGTTTGCCAAACTGCTCAAAAAGTTAACAACCGGTTCTCCCGAAGTGGTGCGAACTGGCTGAATCCCACCACTCTCCCCAGGCTCCAGAGGCTTTCTAGGAGCCTGGGGAGAGCGAAAAACAGGCTCCCCCCACTTTGGAGGCCCTCCGGAGGCTGGAAACAGCCTGTTTTCTGACTTCCGGTTGGCCCAGAAGACTTGAAAATCAGATGGCTATCACACGCATGTGCGCTGTAGCTGAGCTAGGCCCACGCTCACGTGCCCACCGATATGGCTCCACATGCCACCTGTGGCACACGTGCCATAGGTTTTCCATCATGCTTATAGGTCATCTAGTCCAACCCCCCGCCCAAGCAGGAGACCCTACACCATTTCTGACAGATGGCAGTCCAGCCTCTTCTTGAAAGCCTCCAGTAATGAAGCTCCCACAACTTCCGAAGACAAAACTGTTCCGTTGGTTGATTATTCTCACTGTCTGAAAATTTCTCCTTATTTCCAGGTTGAATCTCTCCTTGTTCAGTTTCCATCTATTATTCCTTGTCTGGCCTTCAGGTGCCTTGGAAAACAGCTTGGCCTCTCTCCTCTCTGGGACAGCCCCTCAAATGTTGTTCAAGAAGGGATGGAATGTATGGATTTCTCCAAAATATGTCATTTCTCCCTTCTTGAAATTTCCCTCCTTTGTAGGTTTGTAATTATCCGGTGAGAGAAAAGCTTTATGTGTCGGTGTGTGCAGTTTTTCTAGCGTGTGTGTCGGTGTGTGCAGTTTTTGTAGGAGGTTCCTACTAATTGTTTGGCTACCCGTCTCCCTATTCATAAAATATCATAAAGAGTAAATGAGTTGATAATGCAAAGCAGCAATTAGGACCTGCTCTATCCTTCTGCTATTTACATATTTTAATGCTTTGATATTAACATGTCAACTCTAATAGGATGTAAATGAATTCTTCTGGGTATGATTTATGCTGTTAAGCATTGGATGATACTCATTTGCCACAACTGTAAATTTCCCTTCTTTTCACCGTCATTTGGAGCATAATCTTTTCCCATAATCTTGGGAGAACATTTCCCCTAATGAACAGTTTTGGCTAGCAGTCGATAATTAAACTGGAGGTGCAGATAGGCGCAATGTATGTTGCGGAAAGAGTCCATACGCAAAAAAATAAAATTCATCCAAAGCTGGTGGCTTCTCCAAGAATCAAGATCTAGAAAGCAAACTGATGAAAGTCTTAATGTCTGAGCTGTTTGGGGAATATACAGGTAGTCTTCAACCTATGATCATAATTGAGACCAAAACTTCTGTTGCTAAGTGAGACAGTTGTTATGTGAGTTTTGCCCCATTTTACAACATTTCCAACCATAATTGTTAAGTGAATCACTGCAGCAGTAGCGGGTTTTACTTACCTTTGCTCCCGGTTCACAAATGTGAGCTCACGCGCCACGTCTATGCATGCACAGAGCATCCGTGATGACATCTGGGAAGGTGGGCGGAGCCACCCTCCGCTGCTACTGATTCGCCTGAACCAGGTAGAACCCACCACTGCACTGCAGTTGTTAAGTTAGCAACATGGTTGTTAAGTGAATCTGGCTTCCCCATTGACTTTGGGTTGCAAAAGTGATCACATCAGGGGTGGGTTCTAATATTTTTTACTACTGGTTTTGTGGGTGTGGCTTATTTTGTGGGCGTGGCTTGATGGTCATATGACAATTCTTTAGGATTTAGCAGAGGTACTGGTCTACAAGGCTTTTAACTGCTTGCAGAGCTGTACCGGTCTACCCATTTGTTTTTGGAGGCACCGGTCTACTCATTCATTTTTGGAGGCACCAGTCTACCACCACACTGCCTTTTAACATTGATCAGCTGTAGGGCGGCCCTTTGAAGCCCCGTGGCAAGAGTTTAAACAGTTTTTTTTTCCTTCTAGCCGATCAGCTGGGCCTCGGGAGGCAGCAATAGATTGGGGTGGGGCCAAATAAAAGGTAAGAATAATGCGGGGGGGGCGGGGGGCGGGGGGCGGGAGGGCCCAGCTCCTGAAGAAAGAGAACCGGTTTGGTGACTTCATATCATCACCGCTATCGGCTCAGCCGAACCAGGCCGAACCGGGAGGAACTCACCACTGGATCACATGATCCCGGGAAACTACAACCATCCTAAATATGAGCCACTCGCTAAGTGTCCTAATTTTGATCATGTGACCCTGGGGGATGCTGCAATGGTTGTAAGTATGAAAAATGACCCTAAGTCACTTTTTTCAATGCCGTTGTTATTATTATTATTATTATTATTATTATTATTATTATTATTAATTAAATTTTTATACCGCCCCCTCTCCCGAAGGACTCGGGGCGGTGAACAGCCAGAATTAAAAACACACAATACAAATATTAAAATACATTAAAACAAAATTAAATTATCTTAGGCTTCTCCAATTTAAAACCCCGTTACCCATAAAATTCACCCAATTAAAAAATTTTAACCCAGCCCGGCTTGCTGAAATAAAAAAGTCTTCAGGGCCCAGCGGAAGGTCCGGAGGTCCGGGATTAGTCGTATCCCTGGGGATAGCTCATTCCAGAGGGCGGGTGCCCCCACAGAGAAGGCTCTCCCCCGGGGGATCGCCAGCCGACATTGCCTGACAGACGGCACCCTGAGGAGACCCTCTCTGTGGGAGCGTGTTGGCCGGTGGGAGGTTATCGGAGGCAGAAGGTGGTCTCGTAAATAACTGTGTCCTAAGCCTAAACTTTGAATGGTCACTAAATGAACTGTTGTGCGTCGATTACCTGAATAAACTAAGAAACATCTGAGCCTTTAAGATCAGCATGGACTAGGAATCTGAACTTATTAATTAATTAGAAAGATTCGGCCTGGATTGCAGATGACACTGGTGAAAGAAATAAGCAGAGAAAAATTCATATCTGATAACAAGGACCTTTTAAAGATAAGAAAGACATGGAACTATTTTAAGCCAGGGGCAGATGACATGAAATTCAAAATTTAATGAGCCTTAAATGCCATAGAATCTGCCACATACACAGTCTGCGGCACAAAGACTTGGCACAATCATGTACCTTTCCATAACATTTTAAAAAGCCTCTTAAAATGCGCACACGCATACATTTGCTCAGAGAGACTGGGCACCATTGGAGACACTGTCACTTTTCAAGTTTAGCCTTTTGGGAATATTAACAAGGAAAACTTCTGCAATTATCTGCATTGGATAGGAACACCTCCACAAGAGGAGCTCAGCAAGGTCTGAGGGACCGTTTCTGCCCTTCAGGCTGGCCCATTTTGGCTGGTTAAAGCAGTCGCCTCAGCTAGGCCCGCCATTTTGGTTCAGGATACCATGTTTCCCCAAAAATAAGGCCGGATCTTAGATTAATTTTTGCCCCAAAAGACACATTAGAGCTTATTTTCTAGTTAGGTCTTATTTTCTAGTTAGGTCTTATTTTCTAGTTAGGTCTTATTTTGGTGGTGGTGGAGGATACAGTACTAAATGCATCCATCTGGCTGACAAACTTAACTGTGGCTTATTTTGGGGATAGAGCTACTTATATTACAAGCATCTTGAAAAATCATGCTAGGGCTTATTTTCCGGTTGGGTCTTATTTTCGGGAAAACAGGGTATTCCTTTTGCCACTTTGGAGGATGAATAAACGCTGTCCTGTTTGCGAGACACAACACTTCTTTCTCTGTCTCTTACACGTATACATTCACCAACATCATTAGAACTTTGCCTCGTTTTCTGAGGCTCGTTGGAATCAAAAAAGGTTGCCAAGGTTTTAAGATGGAAAAGATGAAACCGGATGAAAACCTAAGGACAAATCGCCTTCCTCTGTAAAGGACATTTCAAGAAAGATTTAAAAATAGTTGATTGTGGGACAGCTTAGAGACCCCGGGGTAGCAAAGCCAGAACATTTGTACTTCTTATTGTGCAGGGATGACCTTTGCCAGGTAGGCTATCATATAATGGGCCACTTGGATATAACTTCTGAGAGTTTGTCGCTAAGCTTGACTCTTGCTGGGATCTTCTAAGAAGCTTAGTATGGTTTATTATAATAGTCAAGTTCCTTTTCTATCAAGGCATGGCTTCAGGAACAACAGAAGGACATTTATAGAAAAGCACACTTGGGGAGCCATTTTTGTGTTAAAGGACCAGGCTAGAAACTGGGAGATTCATAGATTCTAGTCTTATGAAGGTAGAAAGCCATCTAGGTGACTTTGGGCCAATCACTCTCACTCCTAGGAAAAAGGCAATGGCAAACACTTTTGAAAATGTTGTAAAGAAAACCACAGGGACTTTCCAAGGCAGTTGTCCAAAGTCAACATGGATTTGAAGGCACCAACAAGAAAAATAGTCCTGGCATATGCCTACTGAATTCTATTCCTTCGTAGCTCAGTCTTGCATTAAGTCTCAAGATCAAGCTCTGTCTCCCCTAGTTAAGGGGAGGGGGCAGCCAAGTGCCACTGTTTGCATGAAAGCTATCTAATACAGCTATCAGAAAGGTAGCTGTAAAGGCTCCAACACTGGAAGTTTTTAAGAAGAGATTGGATAACCATTTGTCTGAAGTGGTGTAGGGTTTCCTGCCTAAGCAGGGGGTTGGAGTAGAAGACCTCCAAGGTCCCTTCCAACTATTCTATTCTATTCTATTCTATTCTATTCTATTCTATTCTATTCTATTCTATTCTATTCTATTCTATTCTATTCTATTCTATTCTATTCCATTCCATTCCACCCCACCCCACCCCACCCCACCCCACCCCATCCCATCCCATCCCATCCCATCCCATCCCATCCCATCCCATCCCATCCCATCCCATCCTATCCTATCCTATCCCATCCAGGGGTGAAATCCAGCAGGTTCTGACAAGTTCTGGAGAACTGGTAGCAGAAATTTTGAGCAGTTCGGAGAACCGGTAGCGGAAATTTTGAGTAGTTCGGAGAACCAGCAAATACCACCTCTGACTGGCCCCAGAGTGGGGTGGGAATAGAGATTTTGCAATATCCTTCCCCCAGGAGTGGGGTGGGAATGGAGATTTTGCAATACCCTTCTCCTGCCATGCCACCAAGCCACGCCCACCAAGCCACACCACAGAACCGGTAGTAAAAAAATTTGGATTTCACCACTGATCCTATCCTATCCCATCCCTTGAGGTGTCTTAAAGTTAAAAAGTTGAAAAACTTCTCTCCAATTAAGATTAATTGGACATTAAAAGTATTCCCTTGTGTTACATGTTGTAAATGAAAACACAAAGCATTAACACTGGTTAAGTTAAAACGTACAATATATCTTCGATGGCAATCCGTGCCGCCAACTTTCAGTGACAAACTGCAGGAGAAGAGTAAACAGAGCTGGGAGTGGTGGAGTTAAGGGAGTCATCAGCTTAGACTCGTTGCATTGCCACAAATGGCACAGTCCCTCTTGAATTCCATTGACCCTAATCAGGTACCAATTTAGCACTGAACTTTGATTGACTAGAGTCTTGTGTATGGGCTTGACCAATAAATCTTCTCAACTATAACCTAATGTATGTACTTGATCCTTTGTGCCTGGCACAAATTAAGGGAGATTATCAGGATTTTGTTCAGGCTGTTTCTCCTAGATTAGAGAGAGTCAGGTAGGGCAGCTGAGAAGGTTACAAACAAGATGCTAAAAGCAGAGCCATTGTTGCTAGCAAGACAGAAAGTTTTTCGTTGCCAATATTTGCCAATTATTCCTCACTGCCACCGTGAGCCACAAGTAGGGATACGTGGTTTTCTGTTAAACAGAGGGAACAAAACATAGATATGCAATGGACAGAGTTAATCCAGAGTGAAACGTTCATCCTCAATCTTTGAAGCTCCTGCTGTTTGCACAAAGAATAGACCGCACAACAACGTATGAATTATAGATCAAGTCTTGGCCCTTCATGGCGGAGTTCGTAGGCTTTCGAGTTTCTGTCAAAATGCAGGCTTCCATTAAACGCAGGAATTATTCCGAAAAAAAGTGGGGGGGGGGGAAGCTAGGCTTATCCGTTCATCGATAAATCTCAGGTGGCAATTAACTATGGGTTTCCTAGCATGGCTCTATCTCTTTCAGCGGCTGCTGTGGTTTATGAGCTTCTGTAGAGTAGCAGAAAAGAATATGCAATAAATTGAAAAAAACAGATGCAATTTTAGGTAGATTTTATAAGGTAAAGGTGTTCCCCTCGCACATACTGTATGTGCTAGTCATTCCCGACTCTAGGGGGCGATGCTCATTTCTGTTTCAAAGCCAAAGAGCCAGTGCTGTCTGAAGACGTCTCCATGGTCATGTGGCC
Organism: Arizona elegans; assembly: GCA_022577455.1. Taxonomy (NCBI): domain Eukaryota; kingdom Metazoa; phylum Chordata; class Lepidosauria; order Squamata; family Colubridae; genus Arizona; species Arizona elegans. Next base: position 4,234,442 of record JAKOOJ010000014.1, on the reverse strand, counting down.
GGCATGACTCAATGCCAAAGGCACACGGAACGCTGTTACCTTCCCACCAAAGGTGGCTCCTATTTTTCTACTTGCCTTTTTTACCTGCTTTCGAACTGCTAGGTTGGCAGAAGCTGGGACAAGTAACAGAAGCTCACCCCGTTACACGACACTAGGAATTTGAACCGCTGAACTGCCAACCTTTCGATTGACAAGCTCAGCGTCTTAGCCACTGAGACACGGCATCCCTTCTGACTTTTATATGAGGGGGAAAATCATTAAAAAAAAACTTTTGGGAAGGAAGTCCCATTCTATGCAGGGATGCCAATTTCCAAATGTGGTCATCTCATCCTAATGTGGTCATCTCCCCGAGGGTCTCTCAGTGCCTGCATTTTGACATTCAGATGTGGGCATGTTGTGGGTCTTAAGAAACACAGGTAGTCCTCGACTTATAACAGTTCATTTAGTGGCCGTTTGAAGTCAGACCCCTGCAAGTGTTTATTGCTTTTTTGATAGCAATAGCATTCAGACTTATATACCACTTCACAATGCTTTACAGCCCTCTCTAAGCAGTTTACAGAGTCAGCCTCTTGCCCCCAACAATCTGGGTCCTCATTTTACCCACCTTGGAAGGATGGAAGGCTGAGTCAACCTTGAGCCTGGTGGGATTTGAACTGCCAAATTGCAGGTAGCCGGTGATCAGCAGAAGTAGCCTGTAATACTGCACTCTAACCACTGCACCACCGCATCTCTTTTTCATGCTTGAATTAAGTTCATAAATTCGATTTCAATTTGGATTTAAGTTCACCTTGTCAAAAGATGACAAGATGAAGCATTTGACCATTTATGAACTTAAGAACAGGATGTGCATAGATCTTGTCTTTTGAATAGATTTCAACCCAGCTTTCCACCTTTCGACAAGGTGAAGCATTTGACCATTCATGAACTTAAATCATGGTCAAGGATTACCTGTGGGCAAAACCGGGAAAACTCATTTGGCTCTCAAAGGTGATACGGAAGCAGTCCTCAACGAATGACAACAGGTGGGTTTTTCGAACCCACACCTTTTCAAAGGGGAAGGAAATAATAAAATAAAAGATAGCCAATCCTCATCTCTAAGCTGAATAAATATCTCTGAGTGTCAGTCACGCCTCCCCTGGACATGCTAATATCAAAGAGCAAATATCAGTAATTCAGGAGGGAATTGCTAAATGGAAATCTCCCTGTAGCTGGTGACATAATTAAGCCGTCTTATTGATGTCCATTTGCAGTGTTAAATCTGATCCTCTTTTTTCATTCAAAATGCTAGGATAGATTTCCTCCCTCCCTCCCTCCCTCCTTCCCCCTTCTCGCCCTTCTCTTCCTTACTTCCTCCCTCCCTCCCCCATCCTTCCTTCCATCCCATCCCATCCCATCCCATCTCATCCCATCCCATCCCATCCCTCCCTCCCTCCTCCCTCCCTCCCTCCCTCCCTCCCCTTCTCGCCCTTCTCTTCCTTACTTCCTCCTCCCTCCCTTCTTTTCATCCCATCCCACCCCATCCCATCCCATCCCATCCCATCCCAACCCACCCTCCCTCCCTCCCGTCTTCCTTCCTTCTCCTCCTTCCCTCCCTCCCTCCCTCCCCGTCTCGTCCTTCTCTTCCTTACTTCCTCCCTCTCTCCTCCCTCCTTTCCATTCCATCCCATCCCTCCCTTCTTCCTTACTTCCTCCTTCCCTGCCTCTCTCCCTCCCTCCCTTCCCTTCCCTCCCATCCCATCCCATCCCATCCCATCCCTCCCTCCCTCCCTCCCTTCCTTCCATCCCATCCCATCCCATCCCATTCCATTCCATCCCTCCCTCCCTCCTTCCTTCCTCCTCCTTCTCCTCCTTCCCTCCCTTCCCCTTCTCTTCCTTCTCTTCCTTCCTTCCTTCCTCCTTCCTCCCTCCCTCCTTCCCTCCCCCTCCTCTCTCCTTCTCACACACACACACCTTTGAAATTAAATCTATTTTCAGAAAGAAAGATACCTCCTTAATTATAACTGAGCCAACGGAGGTGATGAAGTTAATAAACTTGCAATGAAATCCAACAGTTGGAAATTAAAGGAACTAATTGCCATATTTTTTTCTAGCAAAATTTTCCTGCTTTATTTCCTTAGAAAAATATCAAAGTTTTAAGGGCCATCCAAGGGTAAAGTGCTAAATTTCCTGAAAGAGAAGTTTAGCATACTCAATGCCTAATTAACCTGATGTACAAAACTACCAGACTGTAAGGCAAGAAAAAAAATCCCATTCCCATTTAACCTCCTCCTCCGCTGTTATATATGTTCCATTAATGCATGCATTTTCAGCCTCCCACAAAATATCAGGATGCGTAAATTCTGAGAAATGTAAATGTTGATAAATTATATATATATATATATATATATATATATATATATATATATATATATATATATATATATATATATATATATATTAAAAAAGCAGTTACAGAAGTTATCCATGTTTGTTTTGTGATGAGTTAATGGACTTGTGTTTGTTTGCAGAGTTGATGGAGCTTTTAAAACTCAGGAAGATATTATTTATGAAAGCCATCAGCATATCTACACAAACTCCAGCTTTTAAAATATTTTTTGTGGCTTCTCTATCCTCTCTCCCTTCCTGAAAATGGACATGAATAGACTAATGAGTGAAACGAATTAAAGAGAGAGAAATTGCCGTTAGTTGGTTGGCATGACCTTCCGTCACATTGTGTGAAATTCTTATATGGTTAGGTTCACGCAATAGTATGTAGGAATGACCTTGAATGATGATTATTTATGAGTGTTATTATGAGAGTTGTTATGGCTGCAATGATGCAAACATTTGGGTCTAAGGGCCACCAGAAAATCTGGTCTATCACACACCAGTGAACTATATCAAATACCCATATTTTTTTTTTTGGTTACCATCGAAAGACACCCAAGTATTCATTACCCCAATATAGTCTTTCTACAAGTAGTCCTTGAATTATAACACTTCATTTAGTGACTAAGGAATTGAGTGGTGCGGCGGCCTAGAGGTGGAGCTCTTGCCTCACAATTAGGAGGCTGTGAGTTCGATCCTAGGTAGAGGCAGATATTTCTCTCTCTGGGCACAACGAAGAATATATCTGCTGAACAAAACTCCACATTGGTGATAGGAAGGGCATCTGGCCAGTAAACACTCTGCTAGCTCCATTCAGTTGCCCAGACTCCACCCTACAAGGGATCATGTGGATGTTAAAAGAAGATGATGATTTAGTGACGAAGGAATTGAAAAAAAGTTATGACAGTGCTGAAAAAAGTGAATTATGACCATTTTCACATTAATGACCGTTGCATGGTCATGTGATCAAAATTCATTTGGCAACTGGCTAATATTTATGACGGTTACCCTATCCCTTTTGTGATCTTCTGACAAGCAAAGCTAATGGGGAAGCCAGATCCACTTAACAATCGTGTTCCTTACTTAACAACTGCTGTAATTGTTTTAACATCTGTGTCAAGAAAGGTGGCAGAACTCGCTTAACAAATGCTTCACTTAGCAACAGAAATTTGGAGCTCAATTGCGATTGTACGTCAAGAGCCTGTACTTTACTCTCAAACTGTGCCTGGGAAAGAGTTAACCTAGACCGCAAACCACACGCAAAAGTCAGAAAGACACTAAAAAACTTGCAAGGTAAGACAAATGTTCTTGTTTTATTTACATGAACAGATGTAGAAGCCCTAATATCCGTCTGCAGAGCATAAAACGAAAATGTCTCTTGAGTTAAACGATTGGATGTACTGTTAGGAAAACCCAGGGAGAAGAAAAAAATAAACCTCCAATGAATTTCCCCCTCTCCCAAATATGTCTCACAAAACATGTAATTATGGTTTGGATTAGTTGGATCCCAGTCTAGATTTTCTTGTGTCCTCCTTAGCTGCGTTACAAATTTAACAGAATAACAGAGATGGAAGGGACCTTGGAGGTCTTCTAGTCCAACCCCCTGCTCAAGCAGAAGACCTTATATAATTTCAGACAGATAATTGCCTTCTTAAAAGCCTCCAGTGTTGGAGCACTCACAACTTCTGGAGGCAAGCTTTTCTACTGATTAATTGTATTAACTGTTAGGAAATTTCTCCTTAGTTCTAAGTTGCTTCTCTCCTTGATTAGTTTCCACCCATTGCTTCTTGTCCTGCCCTCAGGTGCTTTGGAGAATAGCTAGACTCCCTCTTCTTTGGGGCAGCCCCTGAGATATTGGAAGACTGATATCATGTCTCCCCTGGTCCTTCTTTTCATCAAACTAGACATCATATCTAATTTCTGCAATCGTTCTTCATATGTTTTAGCCTCCCGATCTTCTTTCTTGCTCTTCTCTGCACTCTTTCTAGAGTCTCAACAACTCTTTTATATCATGGCAGCCAAAACTAGATGCAATATTCGAAGTATGGTCTCACCACGGCATTATAAAATGGTATTAACACTTCCTGTGATCTTGATTCTGTCCCTCTGTTAATGCATTCTTGAACTGTGTTGGTTTTTTGGGTAGTTTAGCCATTATGGCTCCTCTGGAGAATTCCTGGGTGATATAATTCAATGGTTGCTTCTTAAGAAACCTTTCCCTGTGCAAAATCCCCTAAATACATTGGACTTCAACTCCCATAATTCATAGCTAACTTATGGCAGCAGACACATCCGTTCTGCATAAGCAGATCCTTCAAATCACTCATCCATGCTTTGCATTTTTGTCGTAGACTTAGACTATTGTCTGTACAGGCAGTCCTTGATTTAGGACAGTTTGTTTAGTGATCGTTCAAAGTTACAACAGCACTGAAAAAAGGGACTTTTTTCACACTTATGATAGTTGCAGCATCCCCCTGGTTACATGATCAAAATTTGGATGCTTAGCAACTGACTCATATTTATAACAGTTGCTGTGTCCCGGGGGTCACGTGATCCTGTTTTGTGACCTTCCGACGATGAGTCAATGAGGAAGCCAGATTCACTTAACAACAGTGTCACTAACTTAACAACTGCAGTGAACAACTGTCTCAAGAATGGTTGTAAATTGGAGCAAAATTCACTTGACGCCTGTCTCACTTAACAACATAAATTTTGGGGCTCAGTTCTGGATCTAAATTGAGGATTATTTGTATTCCAGGACAGAAATGTCAGGGCTATTGTGTAAATTATAGGGACATGGTGGCTCTGTGGCTAAGATGCTGAGCTCGTTGATCAAAAGGTCAGCAGTTCAGCGGTTCGAATCCCTAGTACCACGTAACAGGGTGAGCTCCCGTTACTTGTCCCAGCTTCTGCCAACCTAGCAGTTTGAAAGCACGTAAAAAAATGCAAGAAGAAAAATAGGGACCACCTTTGGTGGGAAGGGAACAGTGTTCCATGCGCCTTTGGCATTTAGTCATGCCGGCCACATGACCATGGAGACATCTTCGGACAGCGCTGGCTCTTCGGCTTTGAAACGGAGATGAGCACCGCCTCCTAGAGTCGGGAACCTTTACCTTTACCTTTATTGTGTAAATCTGAGTCGTGAGATGGCATTCCTGCCATTGATTTGAACCGTTTTTGATATTTCTAAAGAAAAGGAACACGATCTGAACACCGAACACGGTCTTTCATCCGCTACTTCTCTGTGAAAATCTCCCTGTAGATCATTGTCTACTGTTTCTTTATTAGGAAGCTGGATAAGAAAGAGCAGCTTCAGGGGAACCTCGGAGAGCATTAAAAAGTTTAAAAACAACTTTTTGCTATTATTCCTCTTTTGGACCATAAACAAAGCCGGGAGAGACTGCCTGCTGTGAGCCTTTGTGAGCAAAACAGGTACAGTTTCAAGATTTCACCATGAAAGAAATTTACCCGCTCTGGGAACATAACACGAAAAACAGGACTAGTCGTGAAACGAGCTGCAGGTAAAGACAGAGGTAATGTTTGCAGAAGATGCTAATTTGCACATCTCAACCATTACTCCCAAATCAAACAACGCACACTATGTCATAGTGTGCTGTGTAAAATAGGGATGTTGCAATAAGCCGAAAGGCCGTTGGTTGGTTGGTTGGTTGGTTGGTTGGTTGGTTTTAGCTTAGTGTTTTGTGTGCGTGTAAGTACTGCACATTGTGGTTCCTGATTTTGTTTATGTATTTGTAATATTGGTAAGCCAACTAGGATTTTTGAGCCAGTGAACCATAAATACAGTTATGGAGTCTTATGTAGATTCCTCCAATTTGACGTGTTGAGAGGCAGTTCTAGATAAATTGGTATTTAGCAGCATTTCACCCCTGGTCATAAGTCAAGGACTACCTGTATCTTGTGTTGTATTTTCCCTGGATTTGGACAAGCACACAGACTATAACCCAGAGTGGTGCCACATCACCGCACAAACATCTGGAAGAGGTGATAGTAAAAATTATACTTTTTTGAAGGTAAGATCCAGCGATCGCCTAAAAAGCTGTAAGCAATGAACATTATCCAGCCTGGGGTTTATAATGAACAATTGCTGTGGTATTATTGTTAAGCCAATTAAGGATATTAGTAGTCTGTTTCACTAAGGACGGTTGTTCATCTACTATCTTCCCTCCCCTTCCCTCCCCCACTCACAAAAAAAAAAGAGGAAATTTGCCAGAAACAGGCAGTTAGAATTTATGCTGCTAATGATTGTTGCCTGGTCCATTAGGAGCACCTCTAAGTGAGCTTAATTTGTAGCAGACAAGTGTAGAAGTTGTCCATGTTTTTCAACATGGTTTATGGCGCATCCTGAACAGCTGTACCCGGTTGATTATATCCTCGCAAAATTTAAATAGGAAACCCATTACATTGACACTATTATAATCATCCATCATGACTACATTTCTCACTTAACCCTTTAAGAGTTTAAGAGTTTATTCGATTTCTATACCGCCCTTCTCCTGAAGGACTCAGGGCGGTGTACAGCCATATTAAAATACATAGATTTATAAAATTTAAAACCAATTAAAATCAATATATAAAATTGGCCCGCAAGTTAAAACATACATACACCCATTATAAAAGATCGTATTAGGCTAGTCCAGCTTGCTGAAATAGGAGGGTCTTAAGTGCGCGGCGAAAAGTATGCAGGTCGGGGCTAAGACGGAGCTCTAGGGGCAACTCATTCCAGAGGGCTGGTGCCCCTGGGTGTCGCCAGTCGGCATTGTTTGGCCAACGGCACCCTGAGGAGTCCCTCTCTGTGGGAGCGTATTGGCCGGTGGGAGGTTGTTGATGGCAGAAGGCGGTCTCATAGATACTCCGGTCCTAAGCCATGAAGTGCTTTAAAGGTGGTAACCAACACCTTGAATCGCACCCGGAAGACCACCGGGAGCCAGTGCAGCTCGCGCAGGAGGGGTGTTTTGTGAGTGCGCCGAGTTGCACCCATAACCACCCGCGTGGCCGCATTCTGGACCAGTTGGAGCCTCCGAGTGCTCTTCAAGGGGGGCCCCATGTAGAGAGTGTTGCAGTAGTCAATGCTTTAAACCTCATGGCGTGTGTCTATGGGTCTTGATAACTACGTTACTGGGGCTGATCAACCTTTGAGAAAGTTATCGAGAAGAACTGAAGGGACGTTGTTAGGCGTTTGCAGGAAAGAAAAAGGGACATAGAACATAACATCATAGAGTTGGAAGGGACCATGGACGTCTTCTAGTCCAACCCCCTGCTCAAGCAGGAGACCCTATACCAGTGATGGCTAACCTTTTTGCTGTCGTGTGCCAAAGGTGGGGGGAGCGTGGGGGGGTCTCATGCGTGTGTACCCACACCCATAATTCAATGTGCCCTAACCCCCCTTGCATGCATGTGTGACCCCCCCCGCTCCCACCCGCTTTTGGCACGCAATGGCCCGCTGGGCCCGGTAGGCCCATTTTTTTACTCTCCCCAGGCTCCAGAGCCTTTCTAGGTGGCTTCTCACCTTACTTAGTTTCCATCCATTGTTTTTTTTTTCCTTGCCTCTTAGTGCTGTGGAAAATAGCTTGACCCCCTCATCTTTGTAGGGGTCCCTCAGATATTGGAACACTGCTATCATGTCTCTCCTAGTCCTTCGTTTCATTAGACTAGACCAGGGCTGCTATTCAGCAGGTTCTGACAGGTTCTGTAGAACCAGTAGCGGAAATTTTGAGTAGTTCGGAGAACCGGCAAATACCAGAACAAAAGAGAAATTTCCTGATAGTGAGAATAATTAACCAGTGGAACAACTTGCCTTCTGAAGATGTGGATGCTCCATCACTGAAGGCTTTCTAAGAGAAACTGGATAACCATTTGTCAGAAATGGAATAGGGTCTCCTGCTTGAGTAGAGAGCTTGACTAGAAGACCTCTATGGTCCCTTCCAACTCTTATTATGTTATGTTCTATTTTTTCTTTCCAGATAGTACTAGCAATAGAACTTAGACCTATATACTGCTTCACGGTGCTTTACAGTCCTCTCTAAGCAGTTTATCCTTCCCCTGCCATGCCCACCAAGCCACACCCACCAAGCCACACCACACCCACCAAGCCACGCCCACATACCTGGTAGTAAAAAAAATTGAATTCTACCACGGGACCAGACATAGTCAATTCCTATAACCATTCTTCGTAAGTTTTAGCCTCCAGCCCTCTGATCAGGGATGGGTTCTACTTACCTGTACTATCCATTTGCAATGGGATTGCACCCGTGTGCTCGCTTTGCTCATGCGCGCGCCTTGCTTCTGCACATGTGCAGATTGCTGATGACATCCAGAGCAGTGGGCAGGGCCTCCCTCCGGTTTTACCCCCGGTCCAAACCGGGGCCAACCCACCATTGCCTCTGATCATTCTCGTTGCTCTTCTCTGCATCCTTTACAAAGTCTCAGCATCTTTTTTATATCACGGTGACCAGAACTCGATGCAATATTTCAAGTGTGGTCTTTCTAAGATAAGGCATTATAGAGTGCTACTAGAAGTTCATCCGATCTTGATTGTATCCCTCTGTTAATGCAGCCTAGGATTGCATTGGCTTTTTTGGCTGCCGCCGCCCACTGTTGGCTCATATTGAAGTGATTGTCCACTAGGACTCCAAGACCCCTATCATGTTATGAACTTCATGGCATCTTAAGGACCGATCAATTTGATGGCCACGTCTCCACTCTCCAGCAAAGCTTGTGCAATAATAAAGTGTGTAACCTTTAAGATGTCACAAAACTTCCTGCTCAACCAGGAATATTATTGGATGGCCTTGGAGCAATTATTATTTTCCAACCAGCCCTGAGTCCCTTGGAGGATGGGCCGAGCATAAATGTGATTAATAATCACGATGTGGACAATAAATTCCTTGGTGTTATACTTGTTTATGCATGCAAATTTCATAACAATATTAATCTCAGTCAAGGTCATTATTTGTCCTGCGTTAATAGACGAAGAACTCTACAAGCAGTAGGTTAAGAGAAAAGCTTTGCTAGATCATTCATAGCGTGTTCTCCCTTATTGCACATAATATTGGTATGTGCAACATATTGATAAACTATTGCAAAAGAAGCAATTTATCATGATATTTTCCCACACTGCTTTATTGATCTGCATTTGGGTCTCTGGCATTAAAATACTGCTGAGAAATGGACAGAGGAGTAACTATAAAGTAATTATCCATAAAGGAGTAACACAGTTTGTTCACATGGCACATCAGTGATCTAATGCACAAAAGCAATCTGTTCAATCCTAAAAAAATTTTTTTGTCTGTGGTGTAACAATGGCACCTCGCACAAAAGAAATCACAACGTAGTCATAGGCAGAAATGCATCTTTGATCGCTGTGCAAATATAACATTGAGGACGTATGGAAATGAATAGGAGAAAAGGTTTAAAGATGGGGCATATTTCAATATCGAAAGTAGTTTTAGAATTTATGCTATTCAACTAGAAACCAGAGAAATGAAACACGGGCACAAACAACTGAATAGAACAATAAAAGAACAGAATGGGATAAATGTTCTCATTCCTAGCAATGTCTTCTGAAGTTGAGATAGAACAGAATAGAATAACAGAGTTGGAAGGGGCCTTAGAGGTCTTCTAATCCAACCCCCTGCTGAGGCAGGAAGCCCTACACCACTTCAGACAAATGGTTATCCAACCATTATCTTCTTAAAAACTTCCAATGTTGGAGCATTCACAACTTCTGGAGGCAAGGTGTGTTCCACGGATTAATTGTTCTCACTGTCAGGAAATTTCTCCTTAGTTCTAAGTTGCTTCTCTCCTTGATTAGTTTCCACCCATTGCTTCTTCTCCTGCCCTCAGGTGCTTTGGAGAATAGCTTGACTCCCTCTTCTTTGTGGCAGCCCCTGAAATATTGGAAGACTGCTATCATGTCTCCCCTAGTCTTTCTTTTCATCAAACTAGCAAGCATTCTTCATATGTTTTAGCCTCCAGTTCCCTAATCGGCTTTGCAGGTAGACCTCGATTTACGACCACAATTGAGTCCAAAATTTCAGTTACTAAGTGAGGCAGTTGTTAAGTGAGTTTTGTCCCATTTTACAACCTTTCTTGCCACAGTTGGTAAGGGAATCACTGCAGTTGTTAAGTTAGTAATGCGGTTGTTAAGTGAATCTGCTTCCCCATTGACTCAGCTTGCAAAAGGGGATCAGACAACCCTGGGACGTTGCAACCGTCATAAGTAGGAGTCAGTTGTGAAGCATGGCTCCATCATGAATTTTGATGACATGACCATGGGGATGCTGCAATGGCTATAAGTGTGAAAACTGGTCATAAGTCACTTGTTTCAGTTCTGTTGTAACTTCAAATGGTCACGAAAGAAACTGTTGTAAATTAAGGATTACCTGTATAGGAATTAAGGCAGTGTTTCTCCACCTTGTAAGGTTTGAGATGTATGAATTTCCAGAGTTCAGTCATGTTTGCTGGAGAATTCTAGGAGTTGAAGTTCACCCATCTTTGACTTGCCAAAGTTGAATTAAGGCAAATGTCAACTCGCAAAGCATTCCTGGCCTGCTCTCGAGTTGCCATAGGCAAGCGGGATAGGAAAATGGCGAAGCAGCACGGCAGCCAAAAACAAAAACACATTCCAGACATATCTCTCTCAAGGCTGTCTCCCAGGGTTACCCACAGCAGTCTGAGGGGAATGATCTCTACAACCCACGAAATTGCTCCTTTGGCAAATGTGACCGATGACACACCCAGGGGGGAGGGGGAAAACAGGGTCAAGATTGGGTCTTAAATTACATGGGGTCAGAATTGGTTCCATTTGGAATGTGCTGACACGAAGCTCCTAATAAATAACTGGATTTCTTTTGAAGCTCAGCTCAAGGCTCATGATTTAATTAGAGCATCCATCGGAACCCTGACAGCAAGACTATATCTTCCAGGATACATCTCCAATTCATGCGTCCTAAAACCTTAGAGAGGATTCTTGTTTTCAAGACTATGTCTTCAACCCAGTAAGAAGAGAACAACAGACCAAGAATTGATACTCCGTCAAGCTTTTCCTCAAGTCTGATGAATCCTCCCAGGATAACATTCTTTCTAATTTTGATTTGAAGAAAAAGAAAGAGCAATAATAATATTTTTTTAAAAAAATACTTCAGCATACCTTAAGCCAAGTGTTTTCTCGAAATAATATCTCTGAGTAATTGGAGACAGCCAGTGGTGAAATTCAACTTTTTTTTTTTTTTACAAAATTGTAGGAAGACCAGCATGGAACCAGTTTTGGTTGCCACAATGTAAAAAAGATGTTGAGACTCTAGAAAGAGTGTAGAGAAGAGCAACAAAGATGATTAGGGAACTGGAGGCTAAAACATATGAAGAACGGTTGCAGGAATTCGGTATGTCTAGTTTAATGAAAAGAAGGACCAGGGGAGACATGATAGCAGTGTTGCAATCTCAGGGATTGCCACAAAGTAGAGGGAGTCAAGCTATTCTCCAAAGCATCTGAGGGCAGGACAAGAAGCAATGGGTGGAAACTAATCAAGGAGAGAAGCAACTTAGAACTAAGGAGAAATTTCCTGACAATTAGAACAATTAATAAGTGGAACAATTTGCCTGCAGAAGTTGTGAATGCTCCAACATTGGAATTTTTAAGAAGAGATTGGATAACTATTTGTCTGAAGTGGTGTAGGGTTTCCTGCCTGGGCAGGGGGTTGGACTAGAAGACCTCCAAGGTCCCTTCCAACTCTGTTATTCTGAATTCAGTTTGTGCCAGTCTTCAAGGCTGTATACCCTGAGACTAGAATGTAATGTACCCCAAACATTTCAGCATTTTCAAAACATCTAGGTGACTCTACATTGGCTGAACAACAAACTGGTCATGGGTGGAGTGTGCTGGGATGAGGGGAAAAGTTTGCAATGCTTGCATGGGAATCTCAGTTGTAGCCTGACTTTATTGCAGCCAGCATCTTTTAGTAAAAGAACCTATCACTTCACCCAAATGGAGTCGAGGGTCTTTCTTTCCTAAGGGATCAGACTGTGGCAGGTCTGACACGATACTTCGCACCGTTTTTATGGTTTTCTTTGGAAGGCAATTACAGAGAGTCCTTGACAGTTCATTCAGTGACCGTCATTAGAGAGAAATTACAGAACGTTGGTCAGCCTCAACCGACAACATTGCCTCTTCTTTCAGGAAGGGTGAATTAAGCATTCTGGCTCGTTTAGGCTCAAATGGAAGGGAGGGACAGTTTGATTCTGGGTCTCATTTTTAATATCCACCAAACGATAAAGAAGAATCTTATGTAGCAGCCTAGATTATAATGCAAACTGGATAATTAAAAAAAAGGGGGGAAAAAACAACAACAATGGATATTCTGTTCTCCCTCCTTGGAACAAGAGGCATAAAGTCAATAGAGACTACATTTTCCGGAAAGCTCAAGAGATATTATTAAAGAGCTGATTAAGCCACTGAGCTTCTGGGTGTCTTACCTGCTCTGTTGACTGCAGCTAAGAACCCCCACAGAACAATTAAGCTTAATTGAAATTATCTTGATTGATTTGGGGATATAAAAAAATCTGCCTATGAGCAGCACCAGTGAGCCAGCTGATGTCCGTATGGACATTTGATATTTCATAGGCTGAGTCAGATCTGTTGATTAGAGACCTACCCACAGAAGGGAAAATAGAGCTCTGCCCGCCCTAAATTAAAACTTTAGAAGCCTTGTGGAAGAATCCCAGAGAACTGGATGCAAACACAACCTAACAAAAGGGCCATCAGGCTTGATAGAAAAATAATTTGTGGGGTAGAAGACATGCCTTTGTGTTTTTGCATCCTATAGGGACTGTTACAAAGAGGATCGACTTTCTTTCTTTCTTTCTTTCTTTCTTTCTTTCTTTCTTTCTTTCTTTCTTTCTTTCTTTCTTCCTTCCTTCCTTCCTTCCTTCCTTCCTTCCTTCCTTCCTTCCTTCCTCCCTCCCTTCCTCCTCCTCCTCCTCCTCCTCCTCCTCCTCCTCCTCCTCCTCCTCCTCCTCCTCCTAAATGTTTCCCAATTTAGCAACTTCTATATACGTTTTGACTAAAACACCCACAATTCCTGTTCAACAAGGAAATAAGTTTTGGGTCTTGTAGTCTCAGTAATTCAAGCATGTGACACAAAATGTGTCTGGATAGCTCTGCAGACAAGGCACTGCAATTTAACACCAGCTGTCTGCAATTAAAGTAAGTTTGAATCTTGCCAGGCTCAAGGTTGACTCAGCCTTCCATCCTTTCTAAGGTAGGTAAATTGAGGACCCAGTTTATGGGGGCAATAAGCTGACTTTGTATAAAATATACAAAAGTATGAAGGCTATTGCTTAATGCACTGTAAGCCGCCCTGAGTCTCCGGAGAAGGGCGGCATATAAATCAAATAAAAAATAAATAAATATGGTTGATCACTTCATTTCGAGAAACCTAAAATGCACACAACTATTTGGAAGTTTTTAGATGACTACCGGAATATGTGAAATGGTTCCCTTCTAAGGTTACAACTGAACTAAGAGTTGGACCCTAATAGCAACAAATGTTTTGTGCACCTGTACAACATACCTGGAAAAGATTAGTCTGCATAGTCTTGAAAACCTTTTACGTTCTTCAGAGATGAAGTCCACCTGTCTGTTTCTCCTTACGTTAAGATTAGGCTGAGAATCAAATCCCAATTTTGCCAAAGACCAGAGCATTCTCAATTTGGCCTTCTGATATTCTGAGGCAGGTTGTCCACACCTTCTTAAGCTCCAAAGAGTGCTCAGTTAGCTCCTAAAGCAGGGATGGCGAACCTTTTTGGCACCGAGTGCCCAAACTGGAACATGTGTGCATATGCACACGTAGGCCAGCTGGTTTGCACGTGCACTGGAGCACCGGAAACTTGACCAGCTGGCTGGTGTGCGCAGGCCTGTTTTTTGGCAGTTTTTGGCTGTTTTGGGGGCCATTTTCAAGCTGTTTTTAGGCCGTTTTTCAGGCTGTTTTCAGGCCATTTTTGGGCCATTTCTTGGGCCATTTTCAGGCCATTTTTGAGCCATTTTCAGGCTGGGTTTTTTGGGCATTTTTCAGGCCCCAAAGCAGCCTGAAAACAGCCCAAAATGGCCCAATAAACAGCATGGAAAAGGCCTGAAAAGGCCTGGAAAACAGCCCCCCCCAAAAGCCTAATTTTTGGCCATTTTTCGGGCCATTTTCAGGCCATTTTTTGGTGCTCTGGTGCCCATGAAGACCAGCTGGCCAGGATGCCTGTGCGCACTGGAAACCAGAAGAGCAGCTGGCGATGGCGCGTGTTATGTATTGATACTTTTAAGCGGGAGTTTCAAACCTGCCTACGTTTCTGATTGGCTGACAGTCTCTCCAGGATTGTATATAAGGAGGACTGCAGCCCCTGAGTTTTTGCTGAAGTCTCACTGTATATTAAAGAGCTGTTGTCACTTGCTTGCTTGTGCCTCTCATCATTCCCGAACCACTTCATTGGCGACGAAGGTGGGATGAGGCTACAAGAAGCCAACCAGTGAGACCACGAGCTTCAGCTAGGCGACGAGGCGAACCACAGGAGACATACCGGACATGTCTGCCTACGTTCCGCCCAAGCCTTTTGATCCGACCCGCGAAAAATGGGTCTCGTACCTAACAAGGTTTGAATGCTCGCTAGAAGCCAGCGACATGCAGGGCCTCTCGGCTAATCGAAAGAGAGCCCTATTCCTAAGCCACTGCGGACCGGACGTGTTCGAGATGGCTGAGTCACTGTGTGAGCCAACGCCGGTTCAAACAGTCTCATGGGACACCTTGATGGCAACTCTCCGGGCTCACTATGCTCCCGTCCCCTCCAAGTTCGTGCAGCGATACCAACTGAGGCAGCGCGTCCAACGAGAGGGAGAGCCGGTCAGCGCGTACATGGCCAGCCTGAGAAAAGCTGCAACTCATTGCGACTACAGAGACTTGGATGATGCGTTGCTTGAGCAACTGATCTGTGGTGTTCGGGACATTAGGCTGCAACGGCGTCTGCTCGCCAAGCCTGATCTAACGCTTGCCGGAGCCCTTGACGAGGCCAGGGCTCACGAAGCCTCCACAAAGGCCGCTGAAACGCTACAGCGCCCGCCGACCAGCAAAGACAGCCCCAAGTCTGCCCCGGTGCACAGAGAAGACGCCGGATCCAGCTCGGAGTCCGAGTCGGATGAGGACGTCTTCCGAACAGAGCACCGGAGAAAAGACACTGGCAGCCCCCGGCGAAGCTGTCCCAGCTGTGGCGGGCACCATGATAGACTGTCCTGCAAATACAGAGAGGCTATTTGCAGGCGTTGTGAGAAGAAGGGGCACTTGGCGCGAGTCTGCAGAGCCATTCTGCCCAGAAGACTCAAACCACGTGAGCGCCGCAGCCAACCGGAATCAGCGCGCCAGAAGCAGCCAACGAGAGAGGGCGGCGCGAAAAAACGGCACGAATTTGAACCGCGAGATGGCCGCAGCATACACATCGACCAGGCCAGCACAACGGTCGAGGACAAAGTCAGCACGGTGGTCGAGATCAACGGAAGACCGTGCTCGATGGAGATCGACACCGGATCAGCTCTCTCCATCATGTCGTGGACAACCCTAAAGACCCTCCTGCCGTCGTTCCGGAAGGATCAACTCTCCAGACAGAGACTGCGCATCCTAGACTACCAGGGGAACCGAGTCCCCCTCGAAGGCGTGGGCACGTTCCGGGTCACCTACGGAGACTACGAAAGAGACCTGCCGCTGACCATCGTCACGAAGCAGCTGCCGAGCCTCCTGGGCATGGGGTGGTTCCGAGCCCTTGGCATGGGCTTCACCGGCGTCCACCTGATGTCCAAGTCAACCCTGAAAGACAGCCTTCTGTCCGAGTTCCAGGACGTTTTCGGGGACACGTTGGGCAAGTATGTGGGGACCCCTATTTCACTAAACTTAGACCCCAACGTAGCCCAAGTAAGACTAAAGGCCAGACGAGTGCCGTTCGCATTGAAACCAAAGATCGATGCAGAACTGGACAAACTGATTAAGCAAGGGGTGTTGGTTCCCGTTGACCATGCCAAGTGGGAGACCCCCATAGTCACCCCAGTTAAGTCCGACGGCTCAATCAGAATTTGCGCCGACTACAAGTGCACGATCAACAAGGCTTTGCAGCCGAGCGCCTATCCGGTGCCGATCGTGCACCATCTACTACACTCCCTGGGCCCCGGAAAAATTTTTGCCAAATTAGACCTGGCCCAAGCCTATCAACAGTTACCGGTCGACGACGCCACGGCAGAGGCGCAAACGATCGTGACTCATAGGGGTGCATTTAAATGCACCAGGCTCCAATTTGGGGTGAGCGTCGCACCCGGCTTATTTCAAAGCACCATGGAGCGCCTGTTGCAAGGACTTCCGGGAGTAGTTCCCTATTTCGATGACGTCTTAGTCAGCGCCCAAGACGAACACCAGCTAGGGGACAGGGTACGGAACGTCCTGTCCAGATTCAGAGAAGCGGGACTAAGACTTAAAAAGAACAAGTGCAGGATAGCGGTCCCCTCGGTAGAATTTCTGGGGTACAGGGTGGACGGCACAGGCATCCACCCTACCGAAAGCAAGGTGAGGGCCATCAAAAGCGCACCAGCCCCCAAATCCAAAGCTGAGCTCCAAGCCTTCCTTGGACTGCTAAATTTCTACTCAATGTTCCTAAGAGATAAGGCCACGGTCGCTGATCCCCTTCACAAACTCTTAGGAAAGAATGTACCATGGGTCTGGGGGAAACCGCAAGCGGCCGCTTTTGAGGCAGTAAAAAAACTCCTATCTGAGGACAGTTTCCTGATCCAATACAATGCTGAGCTGCCACTCGTCTTAGTTTGCGACGCCTCCCCCGTAGGAGTTGGTGCCGTCCTAGGCCATAGACTGCCGAACGGCCTAGAGGCACCCATTGCCTTCTACTCCCGAACTCTGTCCAGCACAGAACGAAACTATAGCCAATTGGACAGAGAGGCTCTGGCTGCGATTGCGGGGGTTAAGAAGTTCCACGAATACCTCTATGGCCGACAATTCGAACTTGTGACTGACCATAGACCGTTGCTAGGACTGCTAGCAGGCGACAGGCCAACCCCCGCTGCCCTCTCCCCCCGTTTAACAAGATGGGCGATTTTCTTATCGGCCTACTCGTACCAGCTCGTCCATCGGCCTGGGCGGACCCTGGGTCATGCGGATGCCCTTAGCCGTTGCCCCCTTCCCGACCTGCTGGACAACCCAACACCGGAAACCTCCGTCCTGTTGTTGGACACGTTAACCTTGGGGCCCATCTCCTCCAGCGAGGTGGCGAAGGCATCAAATAGAGACCCTGTTATCCGGACTGTTATGGGTTGGGTTTTGAAAGGGTGGCCGGACAAGGTGGTCGGGGAGGAGTACCAAGGGTTTGCCAACAAACGAAATGAACTGTTTACGCAAGGGGGGTGCTTACTGTGGGGTGACAGAGTGGTAATTCCAGCAAAACTACGAGATAGAGTTTTAGAGTTATTGCACGAAGGGCATCCTGGCATCGTTAGGATGAAGTGCTTAGCCCGCAGCTATGTCTGGTGGCCCAACATGGACCAGGTCATTTCCGAGTGGGTGGGGAAGTGCAGACCCTGCCAGGAGTCTCGCCCCGATCCCCCAGTAGCGCCCATCCGAGAGTGGGAGAAACCAAAAGGCCCATGGGGGAGGATCCACATTGATTTTGCCGGCCCGTTCCATGGCCAAACGTTTTTAATAGTAGTGGATGCCTTTTCAAAATGGCTCGAAATTGTATTAATGCCATCCACAACGGCCGAAGCGGTGATCAAGGCCCTAAGAAAGTTGTTTGCCACCCACGGCCTGCCGGATACCTTGGTGTCGGACAATGGGCCCCAATTTACAGCAACCCTTTTCGAAGGCTACTTGGCCGGCCTGGGAATCCGCCATGCCCTATCAGCCCCATTTCACCCGGCTTCCAACGGATTGGCTGAACGATTTGTCAGGACAGCCAAGGAAGCACTGTCCAGATTAGACAATGGGGACTGGCAGGCCAGGATAGATCAATTCCTTGCGGTTCAGCATGCATCACCATGCACGGCAACCGGGAGAAGCCCAGCAGAGCTCCTCATGGGGAGAAAGCTCCGGTGCGTGTTGGACAGGCTTCACCCTAACTATTCGCACGAAAACTTTAAGGGAGAGACCTGTGGCTTAAGGCAGTTTCAGGTTGGGTCCCCGGTGTTCGCTCGCAATTATGCCAGCGGTCCTCTGTGGGTTGCAGGAACCATAGTGGGGATAACAGGCCCAAAATCATACACGGTGGACGTGGGGGTAGATAGACTCTGGAAGCGCCACATAGACCAACTGAGGAAACGGGTGGTTGGCGAGGCAAACATCAACGCAGACATGTCCGAGCCTAACTATGACCACTTCTCCAAAACAGCTAACTCAAGCCCGGGGCCGCGAGAATACTTAGCTGACAAGCCCTGGTTCCAGCGCCGCCCCAGCGAGTCGCCACTCCCAGCCGGGGATAACCACGCCCCGGACAAAATCCAGGAGGTTCCATTGGCGGAGCCGGGAGAGACAAAGAGTCCCTCCGACCAGCTCGACGCCTCACCAAACACTGAACTGCGCAGGTCAACTAGGGCGAGAACTCAGCCTAAGCACCTGCGAGACTTTGTTTGTACATATGTTAATTTTTGAGTGTTAGTGCCTTCTGGGAAGGGAGGGGTGTTATGTATTGATACTTTTAAGCGGGAGTTTCAAACCTGCCTACGTTTCTGATTGGCTGACAGTCTCTCCAGGATTGTATATAAGGAGGACTGCAGCCCCTGAGTTTTTGCTGAAGTCTCACTGTATATTAAAGAGCTGTTGTCACTTGCTTGCTTGTGCCTCTCATCATTCCCGAACCACTTCAGCGCGAGTGCCCACAGACAAGGCTCTGTGTGCCACCTCTGGCATGCGGGTCATAGGTTCG
Organism: Arizona elegans; assembly: GCA_022577455.1. Classification (NCBI taxonomy): domain Eukaryota; kingdom Metazoa; phylum Chordata; class Lepidosauria; order Squamata; family Colubridae; genus Arizona; species Arizona elegans. The sequence goes on along the minus strand of JAKOOJ010000014.1, from coordinate 4,215,110 downwards.
TCACCACGGTCCTAAAGCTTCTATTCTGTATCTTAACCTTCCCAAACTCATCATTGTCATGCTTTGTCTTCCCTCTCTGGTATATTAGCACATAAATGTCTGTGTTGTGCAGTCCTTAAAATTTGCCTTGCCTACCAAATATTGTGAGAACTAAAATGAAAGTATGGCTTGACCCACAAAAAAGGTGTCCACTCAGCCTTAAATTCTGCCTTTCGAACATCTTTACAATGTTGTACAGCGAGACCCGCCACAACAAGTTATATGTGCAATCAACAAACAACTATTGATACTACTGGTCAGGAATTGTGTCAATAGTGAATTTGTTCCTTGTCGTATCCCTTTGGGCCCATTAAGAGCGAATTGCCCTCGTTAATTGCCTTGGGGCTGAAATCCTTGGAAGAGTGATGTCCAAACCTTGCTCATAAAACCCTTTATTTCACCCTTCCTTTTGAAAAACACAAATGTGTGACATGTTATGATAAATATTCACCGGGGTTAAATTGCCCTATTGATTTTTTTTTTTTTTAGTAATTAGGTTTTAATGAATTGCGGTCACTCAGTTGTCGATTTGTTAAGGGATTTTAAAGATCAGATTGCAATCATTTTGTGCACCTTATTTAATTTTCTCCCCACATGCAGTTTATACTTTTAGTAGCAGAAAGCTGCTCATGACTGTTGGAAGAAACATCCTTCTGGGTTCTCCTCCAAGTGGGGAAAAAGACACTGGAAACATGGAGACTGCTTGGAAAGATGGTTTAATGGTGGACAGGATCACATGGTTTGAGTTCCTGAAGAGAAAAAGGGCAGATACAGTAAATCCTCGGGTTTTCATGCTCTCTGGCTTTGCATTTCTTGGGGCCACGAAAGAGTATCCTGATTGGTTGTCAGACTTCCAGGGGGTGGGGGGTCTTAGCTAGCCTTGCTGGCTGATGGTCACATGTGCTTCCTAGGTCACATGCTTCCCAGGTCACATGTGGTGAGTTTCGGTTGCTAGATGGGGCCCATTGTGTTAGTTTCTCTTGCTATCGTGTTGCAAATGTCCTTTGACAAAGGATTGACTTTCTGCTTCTGGCCCATTAACAAAGGGTGGGGGGCAGGAAGGTGGGAGTTGCTTTGTCTGTAAAATATGCTTCTCCATTTCTCATCCAGGGAAATATAATATTCTTCCTTTTTAATATTTCCCAAAATATTTCATTCTTCTAGGAAAGGGGTGGGTGCTAACCTCCTACATGACAGAATCGCATAGAATCGTAGGATGGGAAGGAACCAGGGAGGTCTTCTAGGACAATTTAAGAATTCTCTGACCAGCAGGAATCCTCAGGAAATGCTTATTGTCTAATGATGGACACCCACTACCCCACAAGGCAGGCAGATCCAATGCTTAATAACACTGAACATAGAATTATAAGGCTGGAAGGGTTCTCAGAGATCTTCTAGTCCAACCCCCTGCTCAAGGAGACGACCATATACTTGTGATGGCAAACCTATGGCACGTATGCTGGAAATGGCACACAGAGCCATCTCTCCAAGCATGCCAGCCATCGCCCATTGCACTTCTGGGTTCTAGTGTGCATATGTGCACCCGCCAGCTGGTCTTCATGCATGCAGGAGTGCCGGAAACCGGAGGAGCAGCTCTCTGGTGCGTATGTGTGCACCAGGAAGCAAAGCTTCTGGTTTCTGGCGTGTGCATGTGCACTGGCCAATTGGTCTTTGAGCATGTATGCGCTCCAGAAACCAGAAGACCAAGTGACCGGCATGCATGCGCTTACTGGAAACCGGAAGCTCAGCTCTTCAGGGGAAGTTCAGGGGAACTGCTCTTCCAGTTTCTGGTGCTCCCCCGCGTGCGCCAACACTGCCATATATCCTAGTCAAATGGTTGTCCAGCCTATTTTTGAAAATCTCCAGTGATGGAGCTCCTATAACTCCAGGAGGCCAGTTATTCCATTGAATAGCCCTTCCAGGCAGGAAATTCCTCTTTGAGTTTTGACCTCAAAAGCTTCCACTGTTAATTCTGGTCCTCTTTATCTACCACAAAGAATAAATGTAGACTTCTTCTCCTCGAGTGCTCTTCAAGTATGAGAAGACTGCTATTATGTCCCCTTGAACTTCTCTTCTTTAGGCTAAACATGCCCTGTTCTTTTCACTATTCTCCATGCAATTTATCTTCCAAGCTTCTCAACATCATTGGTCTTCTTTCCAGTGCTTCAATATCCTTGTTGCATCGTGGCAACTAAAATGGGACATAATGTTCCAGCTGAAGTCTGACCGTGCAGTATAGAACAAAACTATCACTTGTTGTGATGTTGACAATGCACCAACAATGATTTAGTTCAGGAATGAGTTTCCACAGAACATCCTCACTGATTAGGATTGTAAGGTAAAGGTAAAGATTCCCCTTGCACATATGTGCTAATCGTTCCCGACTCTAGGGGGCGCTGCTCATCTCCATTTCAAAGTCGAAGAGCCAACGCTGTACAAAGACATCTCCATGGTCATGTGGCCGGCATGACTAAATGTGAAAGGCACACAGAATGCTGTTACCTTCCCAACAAGGGTGGACCCTGTTTTTCTACTTGCATTTTTTTACATGCTTTTGAACTGCTAGGTTGGCAGAAGCTGGGACAAGTAACGGGAGCTCACCCCATTTCGCGGCACTAGGGATTCGAACCGCTGAACTGCCGACCTTTCAATCGACAAGCTCAGCATCTTAGCCACTGAGCCACTGCATCCCTGGTGAGTAGGATTGTACCATCTTGCATTTCATTTCAGGCAGGTGGTGTGGTGGTGCAGTGGTTAGAATGCAGTTCTGCAGGCTATTTCTGCTGCCTGCAATCTGGCAGTTCAAATCTCACCAGCCTCAAGGTGGACTCCGCCTTCCATCCTTCCGAGGTGAGTAAAATGAGGACCCAGATTGTTGGGGGCAAGAAGTAAACCGCTTAGAGAGGGCTGTAAAGCACCATGAAGCGGTATATAAGTTTAAGTGCTTATTGCTTATAGTCCAACCCCATGCTCAAGCAGGAGGTCCTACACCATTTCAGACAAATGGCTGCCCAATCTCTTCTTGGAAACCTCCCAGTGTTGGAGCATCCACAACTTCATCTTGTCATAACACAAACCCTGAACCTGACCAACAGTGCATAAGTATATATAAAAAAGCAATGTTGCCTTAGTTTTGATGAAACAAAACAACAACAACTGGTATTTCATTCTCTTCATTTTCTTGGCATTTTTTCTCTTTCAGCAATGCATAAAACAACTCATTTTTTGGAACATCAGCTCAAAGTCAATAAGCATGAGAAGATATATATATATATATATATATATATATATATATATATATATATATATATATATATATATATATATATATATATATATATATATGCCAACACTGTAAAATATACATCAAATGGCTGGACTGGTGCACCAGTGTCATAGACAGAATTCATGACTGCAGTCTTATTGGAGCTGATGGATAACCTCTGGTGCTTCGCTGCTCTGATCATTATTAATGAATCAGGTGAGGGACCTTTTTCTTTCTATTCTTGACTTCTTCCTTCCTGCTTGAGCAGATCTTCACCCCAAGATCAGTGCAACTGGAACACTATCTAGCAGAGATTTAGAAAACCCAGTCTGTTTCTAAAACAGCAACCATAGACAACCATCCTAAAGGTGCTTTTTCAAGAGGCAACTGGACTTTCTGGTTTTTCTTGGAAGACGTTTCGCTTCTCATCCAAGAAGCTTCTTCAGCTTTGGCTGGATGGTGGGGAATGGAAGGATTTATATTCCTTGCAGTTATCTGGTCATTAGCACTCTTTGTGAGAGTCGTTGAGGCCACCTGGAGATTTATTTGTATCCTCAGGGTCACCTGAGTAGTGCAAATGGGTGTGGAGCCTTCTTGGAATGCATGAAAGAACTGGGTTGTAGCCTGGAGATAGATGCTGTCATATTCCTCCCCCTCTGTTGAGAGAGGACTGTTCAATTTTGTCATAGATGGCCTCTTTGATCCCTCTTTCAAACCAGTAGTCCTCTCTGTCCAAAATGTGGACTTTGCTGTCTTCAAAAGCGTGTCTTTTAAATGCAGATGGACTGCTGAATCTTGTACAAGATTCCAGTTGCCTCTTGAAAAAGCACCTTTGGGACAACTATGACCTGGATGACTGAGAATCTCCAGAGACATTCAACCATAGACAAGTTTGCTTAGCAGAAAGGCCCAGTGAAGACTTCCTTCCAGGTAAACGGAATCTATAATCAATATAATCAATACCTTGGAGGTCTTCTAGTCCAACCCCGTGCTGAAGCAGGAGACCCTATACCATTTCAGACAAGTGGCTGTCCAGTCTCTTCTTAGAAACCTCCAGTGATGAAGCACTCACAACTTCTGATGGCAAGCTGTTCCACTGATTAATTGTCCTCACTGTTAAGAAGTTTCTCCTTAATTCCATTTTGACATATAAACTTTCTACAGACTGCTGCTTCTCCTTGATCCAAGGTAACAAACAACTCATTTCTTTTATTGCCGTAGCAATCAAGGATGAATTCCTGGGAGCCCACCTAAGCAATGTTTATTCCCTTCCTTGTTGTCATTAGGATATAAAAACCAGGAGATTAAATACTCTGTGGTTAATTGGCTCTTTGCTTCTATTTGATCTTAGGTCTGGTAGATTACTGACAACCCTTGTAACAAATGATGGGATTAGACCAGTAGCTCATTTAAACCTTCCTCACTTAGCAAGGAGAAAAGTTAATTTCCAAACCAAAAACTGAATTGACAGGCTGATTGCATTGTTGGCCGGCAGGACATTTATAAAGCAAACAATGAAAATGGTTGGGATTTTGAAAAGGTGACATTGTGGTTACCAATCCTGCCTTGATGCTATGTTATTCTGCCTAAATTATTCTTAATGAAATCTCCCCTAAAACCATTGGCTCTATTCCTGTGGTGGGTTGCTACTGGTACACCCCGGATCAGGCGAACCGGTAGGGGCAGTGGCGGCAGGCTCTGCCCTCCTGCCCAGACATCTCTGCTCATGCACAGAGATGTTGAGTGCGTCACGCACTCAAGCAAACCGGTAGCAACGGGATTTGAATCCCACGACTGCTCTATTCATATTAGTGGTTGCAATCATTTAGACTCAAAGCCACATAGATCCTAACATCCTCTGGAATTTAGCCAAACCTAAGGGCAACCTGCAACTAAATGTTCCCATAGTTCCCAGCAGGGATTAACCATACCATATACCCACCATTAGAAGAAGTGTTCGCTATGGATCAGCTGCCTATTAGAGCCATTTGTCCTCCTGTTCAAACAGGGGGTTGGACTAGAAGACCTCCAAGGTCCCTTCCAACTCCATTCTGTATTCTGTACTAGCTACAAATTCATACTCACCAAATCTGCCATTAGCAATCCAGTGCTTAAAAAGCTTAATACACCGTGCGTTTGAAAAACACATTTATATTTAATGCCCTCAGTCATTTATCTTTTAGGCTAGGATATATATCTATATATAAAATTTAAAAGAGGATATGATTTTATTGTTGATTTGTGCCCAACCAGCTCCCATCCCATTTGATTATCTGCCAAACATCCACAGTTTCAATATGTCGACACCTGGAAGTTTGGAAACAACAGCACAGCTGTGATTCCCCGCAAAACTCCCAGCATGGGGCAGCTGCAATTCTGAACTGCTGGAAAACTTCCAGTTGTTATTATTATTTTCTCCTTTAAGGCTTGCAGTCAAATCCCAGAAAGTATTACTTAGCCAATTAGTTAGAAAAATGTGGAAGGGGGTTGTTTTCTCTTCTGTGCAATGAAGCAGTGTTGTTATTTTTTATTTATCCTCATCAAACTTTCTCCAGACCACAGATAATGTCGAAGCACAGTCCCCCTCATCTGCCATTAATATGGATATATGTCAATTACAAGACATTGAGAATAAATGGGGAATTCATAAACTAACTTCAGAAAGTCTTTGGAGAGGGAAGAAAGGAAGAAAGTCCTGATGTTCGGAAGCCAGGCAAAATTGTGAGAGCTGGTTTCAGTGAGGCAAGATGGCGTGATTGCCGAGCTGTTTGCATCTTATCCAGCGATGGGTTTCACATTTTGTTATTACCAATTTTCCCGCACACGCGCCCAACCTCAAAAACGTGCCTAAATAGGATGGCATAGAGCTGGGGCAGGTGGGCGGTGTAGGCCCAGCCATGGTTTCCGCTACCAGTTCCGGCTGAATACCACCTCTGATCTCATCCTTGTATTTTGTAAAAGGCATAAGTTGTGTTAATTCTCTCTGCAAAGGAAGAGGGAAAATGTGTGTGTGTATATAAAATGGACAAGCCAGATAAAATAATTATTGAGTTTTTTATGTTGAATTTATATTTTACTGACAAAGAAATAAAGGGAGACTAGTATAGAGCTATTTCAAGCTATTTAGCTCTCATCAGCTAGCCATACCCTTTCTGCATAGGTGAAATCCACCAGGTTTTGACAGGTTCTGGAGAACCGGTAGTGTGGAAATTTTGAGTAGTTTGGAGAACCGGTAGTGGAAATTTTGAATAGTTCGGAGAACCGGTAAATGCCACTCCTGGCTGGCCCCAGAGTGGGGTGGGAATGGAGATTTTGCAATATTCTTCCTCTGGAGTGGGGTGGGAATGGAAATTTTGCAGTATCCTTCCCCTGCCATGCCCACCAAGCCACACCATGCCCACCAAGCCACGCCCACAGAACAGGTAGTAAAAAAAAAATTTCACCACTGCCTTTCTGGAATTCGAACCTGGGCTACTTGCCCAGGTAGATGTATTAATCTTTAAGCCACAGGCTCTCCACGCTTTGTCAGCTATACCAGGGGAGAAATTAAGTGTTTTTCCTGTGAAACCAGTCTATCAGGGCAACCTGGTCTACCCAAATTTGGGACTGTGCATACTGAGTTTTGACATATCAGGGTGGGCAAACTCAGGTCCTCAAGCTAATTCATGCAGCCCAAGTCTCATTTCAGAACCTTCTCAAGATGTTTCCTCCAGGCAGAAGACAATTTGAGAATGTGTGGAAAGAGACAATGAACGAATGGGTGTTCACTTCAGCTTGGCTTCTCCTCTTTCTGGTTTCAATTCCATCCTCCATGTGTCTGCTAATAAGCACTACTAGGATAACTGCAATATCTCAGAATAGATTTTTTTTAAAAAATTGGGTTGGTTAGACAGACCATGTTCATCTAAGAGAGCCTGCTAAATTTAAAATGACAGCTTACTCTAGTATTAAAATTTACCACAGGGATCCCCAATAAAACCATAGATACTATTTTGTCCTTTGAATTGTGAGTTTTTGGGCACAATTCATTGGGCACAAGCATTAGGCAATGCTTGACCAAACAGGAGAAGAAAATCAGAGTTTTTTTGCAACAAAAAGCCCTTCTATTATTATTATTTTTTTTACACAAGAAGGAAATATGATACAAAGCACCAGAATGTCAATAAATGTTCAGGATAAAGGTCAGGTTTGCACCTATGGACAAGTCCAGGAAATACATTTGTTCCCGCAATGTCTTTGTTTTAAATGCCACCTTCTGATGAATCAGCTGCAGAAACAGACTTCTTGGGTCTGATGGGATGTCACTTTGCCTCAGGACTGATCAAATAAGATGAATGAAAGTGAAACAAATACAAAATCAAATAAACTAAACTAACTAAACTAAATATATTACCTTTGTCATTCAGTTACTTGTGCAGTGCAAGAAGTGAGCTAATCAGACTTACTTAAATAACATTTGTGCTGTGCAACATCCACTCCCAATGATCTAATTCCTGATGGGCCAGGGACTACCTAGCAAAAATTATATTACTTACTAGTGGTAGGATTCAGCTGGTCCAGGCCGGTTTGGGTGAACCAGTAGTTAAATTGCTGGTTGGCCCCGCCCCTTCCAGGAGTGTCCCTGCAGCCCATTTTTGCTCCCAGGAGGCTTCAGGGAGGCCTACTAGGCCCAAAACGGGGCACATGGGGGGGGATGAGGGCCCCCCATGGCCTGTTTTTGCTCCCATGGGGGTGCAGGAAGCTGAGTGGTCCATGCCCACCCTGACCATGCCCACCCAGCTAGTCATTAGGGCAGAAAACCGGTTATTAAATTGTTTGAATCCCACCACTGCTACTAACAATTACATACAGGAGAAGAATAAGTCAGGAGAAGAAGGATTTTGCTAAATCCGGAGGTCCCAAAAGTGATTTTTCAAGAGACAACTGGACTTTCTTTGTTGTTCTTTGTAGACTTTTCACTTCTCATCCAAGAAGCTTCTTCACTTCGCTTCCTGGATGAGAAACGAAACATCTTCAAGGAAAACCCAAAGGTGCTTTTTCAGGAGGCAACTGGACTTTCTTGTTTTTTTTTTTTTTTTTTGAAGACGTTTCACTTCTCATCCAAGAAGCTTCTTCAGTTCTGACTGAAACTTCTTAGATGAGAAGCGAAACATCTTCAAGGAAAAACAAAGAAAGCCCAGTTGACAAAGCATCTTTGGGACCTCCAGATTTAGCAGATACTTCTTCTCCTGACATATTCTTCTCCTGTATGTAAGTGTAAACACATGCCAAATAAATATACAAACAAGATTACTATTCTGGGTTGCTGATTGATGGCTCCTTCTAGGGTTCTTGGCTTACTTAAAGAGCAGTGTGTGGTCCATCCCTGATATTTGGTCAAGTGCACACAGTCTCCATTCTTTGTTGGCTTATGAGCTCCTGCTTGGACAGACAGAGCTCACTGTAACATCATTGCCAAAAAGGCACTTAGAATTGTTAACATAATCCTGTGAAGCTTCTTCTCCGGTAACATTGTACTGCTAACTAGGGCATACAAAACCTTTGCCAGACCAATTCTCAAATACAGCTCATCTGCCTAGAATCCACATTGTATATTGGACATTAATATGATTGAGTGAGTCCAGAGGTATTTCACAAGAAGAGTACTCCACTCCTCTACTCACAGTAGAATCCTTTATGCCACCAGGCTTGAAATTCTGGGATTGAACATTCTGGAACTGTGCCGCCTGCGGTCCAATCTAAGCATAGTACACAAAATTGTCTGCTACAACATCTTACTTGTCAATGGCTATTTCAGCTTCAACCTCAATGGGCAAACAACGGATACAAACTCAAGATAAAGCGCTCCAAACTCGATTGCAGAAACTACGACTTCAGCAACAGAGTGGTCAACGCCTGGAATACTCTACCCGACTCTTTTGTTACATCCTCAAACCCCCACAGCTTCAACCTTAAACTGTCTACCATGGACCTCACCCCCATTCCTAAGTGGTCCATAAGGGGGCATGCATAAGTGCACCAGCGTGCCTACCGTCCCTGTCCTACCCATCCCAATTTATTTGTTTTCATTTCCTTCGATCTTGTCCACGTTCATATTTATACCTGCTATCTTGTATATGTTTGACAAACTAATAAATAAATAAATTCTAGATACAACCTTCGTTTGGGCAACGGCAATTGTATGTGTCAAACGAGTTGATCTCATTTGAATGCCAGAATATTGGTTTCGCTGCCCCGCAGTTCATATTTGCTCTGTTTTTTCTGAAACATTTATCTCCTTCTACCTGGTCTTAACTCTGAAAGCAATAAGTGGACATTCTTGCTGGTATATTTTACAGTCCCAAGACCATAATGGGCAGTTTATCACAATTCTAAATCAATAGCTAAATTATGCTGCCTTCCATGGTGAATCACCTCTGCTTATGCAATTTATGGAGCTCATATCTCCAGTGGACACTAAGTAATCAGCCTATCAGCGTCCTGTGGCATTATCTTCTGTCCATAAGCAATGCTGTTACACATTAATTTAGTTTACAAAGATTTCTGCCCACTCACCTTGGGTTTCATTTTTGAAGGACTAGCAAAAGAAAAGCTGCAATAGGCTTGAGGTGTGGGAGGATCACTATATATATAATCGGATTCATCTTGTATCAAGCAGAGAATCCCTTGTTAGACCAGGATGTAAGCAGACTACTGAGTGACTCCTAAAATATATGAATTTGGGCTGTGAACTAGTAGAGAATCTTGGGCACATTAGAGGTTCTGGATTACGCACACTCTTGAGCTTGGCTGAGCATGATGGATAAGTAGGAATACTTACGCAGAAATCTAGGTTGCTACCAACCTGCCTTCCATATACCGCAACCTGTCTACTGCACGAGTCAAAGAGAGGGCTGTGAAAATATCTACAGACCCCTCTCATCCTGGACATAAACTGTTTCAACTTCTACTCTCAAAATGATGCTATAGAGCACTGCACATCAGAACAACTAGACACAAGGACAGTTTTTTCCCCCGAATCACTCTGCTAAACAACTAATTCAAACTATTTACTAAGATTGTATTATTATTATTATTATTATTATTATTATTATTATTATTATTATCCTTCCTATTACCTATCTCCTCTTACTTACAACTATAATCTTGTTGCTTGTATCTTTACGATTATATTGTTTTATTTAGTTTCCTAGTATGATTTTGATAGTTATTTAGTATCCTATGACTATCACTAAGTGTTGTATTTTATGATTTTTGATGAATGTATTGATGTAATGTATTTGATGAATGAGAGCTTACACACTGAAGACACATTCCTTGTGTGTCCAATCACACTTGGCCAATAAAGAAATTCTATTCTATTCTATTCTATTCTATTCTATTCTATTCTATTCTATTCTATTCTATTCTATTCCATTCCATTCCATTCCATTCCATTCCATTCCATTCCTATTCTGCATTCTATTCTATTCTATTCTATTCTATTCTATTCTATTCTATTCTATTCTATTCTATTCTATTCTATTCCATTCCACTGCACTCCACTCCACTCCACTCCACTCCACTCCACTCCACTCCACTCCACTCCATTCCATTCCATTCCATTCCATTCCATTCCATTCTATTCTATTCTATTCTATTCTATTCTATTCTATTCTATTCTATTCTATTCTATTCCATTCCATTCCATTCCTATTCTGCATTCTATTCTATTCTATTCTATTCTATTCTATTCTATTCTATTCTATTCTATTCTATTCCATTCCATTCCATTCCATTCCATTCCATTCCACTCCACTCCACTCCACTCCACTCCACTCCACTCCACTCCACTCCACTCCACTCCATTCCATTCCATTCCACTCCACTCCACTCCACTCCACTCCATTCCATTCCATTCTATTCTATTCTATTCTATTCCATTCTATTCTATTCTATTCTATTCTATTCCATTCCATTCCATTCCATTCCTATTCTGCATTCTATTCTATTCTATTCTATTCTATTCTATTCTATTCTATTCTATTCCATTCCATTCCATTCCATTCCACTCCACTCCACTCCACTCCACTCCATTCCATTCCATTCCATTCCATTCCATTCCATTCTATTCTATTCTATTCCATTCCATTCCATTCCATTCCATTCCACTCCACTCCACTCCACTCCATTCCATTCCATTCCATTCCATTCCATTCTATTCTATTCTATTCTATTCTATTCCATTCCATTCCATTCCATTCCATTCCTATTCTGCATTCTATTCTATTCTATTCTATTCTATTCTATTCTATTCTATTCTATTCCATTCCATTCCATTCCATTCCACTCCACTCCACTCCACTCCACTCCATTCCATTCCATTCCATTCCATTCCATTCCATTCTATTCTATTCTATTCCATTCCATTCCATTCCTATTCTGCATTCTATTCTATTCTATTCTATTCTATTCTATTCTATTCTATTCTATTCTATTCTATTCTATTCTATTCTATTCCATTCCATTCCACTCCACTCCACTCCACTCCACTCCACTCCACTCCACTCCACTCCATTCCATTCCATTCCATTCCATTCCATTCCATTCCATTCTATTCTATTCTATTCTATTCTATTCTATTCTCCTAGAGCGTGAATGCTTTATAATGTAGCTGTATATATGTATGTATTTTTAGAGAGCTTGAGACAAGGGATAGTCTTTAACTAGATTGAGATTTTTGATTTAAGGCAAAAGTCTTGGGGGAAGATTGTCCTTGCTGCCTTGCGACAAAAGGCATCGTGGTCATTGAATGCCATCAAAGAAAAGGCAAGGTTGCTTGGTCCTTATAAAACCAGCGAGTAAAGAACTAAAAAGCAATATCCACTGTATGGATTTTTTCCTCCCTTTCCCATTAATTAAGCCTAGTTCTCTACGCATTTCGGGCTCCAATATAGAGAAGCAGCTTTGGAAATCATCCGCTTCCCTTTGGCCACAGGATATTAGAAGGCTTTATTTATAAGATGAGCGGAGGGGAGGGGGGCAGACATCAAGGTTTGACTTCTGCTTTAGGGAAACAATTTTGCTGAAAGGAAAACCAAACGGAGAAGACATTCTTGGCTGACATGTTCCGCCATGACAAAGAAACCAGTGGAATTGTGGCATTTTCAGGAGAAGGAACCAGGGCCATCAAATACAATTTTTCTGTATTTCCTTGAATATTATTGGCAAACCAGAGAGCGGCATCTAACATCTCAAAGGAATGCTTTGCTTCAATTCTGGATGAAAGCACATTAAGAAAACAGCTTCTTATCTTTGGATATATATTTCTTTTTTTAAAAAAATCAATGCTCTGACCTTCAAAAAAATATTTTTTTCCCAATAAAAAATTCCCTTTTTATGACCCTGTAATCCTTTAATTATTCGGGATAGAGTCAGAAGAACTGGATGGAGCTGAGCGTTTACTGGCTGGATGCCCTTCCTAACACCTACGTAAAGTTCACAGCAGATTTTTTTTTTTCTTTGCCCCTATTCTGCCATTATTTAGAATTGAACTCTCACTTTCTGAGTGGGATGTATCTTCATCACTAAGCAGTCATGACGCTCAGTGAAGATATTTCCCAATGATTTCATATATTATATTGTTTTAGTTATTCATGTTACTTATTAGATTTATTCATTTATTAGATGTATTAAGGCTTCCTGACTTTAGACTGACTCTGGGTAGCTTACAATATGTGCAGTTATCATCATCATTAGATTCTGTGTGAGCCCATTAGGTATCAAGCGATTTCCAAAATTTTGATCATTCACATTCACATCTACACTTCCTTAGCTCAATAGACAATAATAGGCAGGGCTGTTGTCTAGATAAAAGGGATTGGGTTTTGTTTTTAAGTATGGAGTAGTAAGATAACATTTGGAAGTGCATCAGGCAGAGGTCTACTTAATTCACTGAAGGGAAGAAGGACAAGTTGAGCAGATATGACCTTGTAAATGACCTCACTCTGTCAAGGACCTTGGAGTACTCATCTCTAATGATCTAAGTGTCAGAGCCCACTGTAACATCTTTGCCAAAAAGGCATTAAGAGTTGTTAACCTAATCTTGCGTAGCTTCTTCTTTGGTAATATTGTACTGCTAACTAGAGCATACAAAACATTTGCTAGACCAATTCTCGAATACAGCTCATCTATCTGGAACCCGCATTGCATACTGGACATTAATACAATTGAGAGAGTCCAGAGATATTTCACGAGAAGTGTCCTCTTCTCCTCTGCTCGCAACAGAATACCTTATGCCACTAGGCTTGAAATTTTGGGTTTAGACAACCTAGAACTACACCGTGTACAGTCTGATCTAAGTGTAGTACACAAAATTATCTGCTACAACGTACTACCTGTCAATGACTACTTCAGCTTCAACTGCAATATTACACGAGCACACAATAGATACAAACTCAAGGTAAACTGCTCCAAACTTGCAGAAAATACGACTTCAGCAACAGAGTAGTCAATGCCTGGAATGCACTACCTGACTCTGTGGTTACCTCCCCAAACCCCCATAACTTTAACCTCAGACTGTCTACTGTTGACCTCACCCCATTCCTAAGAGGTCTGTCAGGGGCATGCATAAGTGCACCAACGTGTTTACCGTCCCTGTTTTACTGTCCCACATTTATTCGTATTCATTTCATGTATTCATAATCATGTTTATACTTATATCTGTTATCTTATACATGCTTGACAAATAAATAAATAAAAACGGTTTTGCGAAACTGATGTTAGCTTCACTAGATAGGCAAAAATTGCAGAGAGGAGAAGCTGACAAGGATTGCAAACCAAAACAGTCTCTGAAAGAAGTTTGCCTGAGTGGTTTTGCTTTTATCAGGAAAATGCAGAATAGTCAAAATACCATCCAGAATTCCAAGAGCCAGGTCAGGGTTGTCAGCTTGTCGAGAGGTCAGAATTTCAGAAGAAGAATCCACACAAGCATCATACAGAAGCCAGAGATCAGACAGTTGATTCCAACGAAGGATTATAGGTCGGGGCAGCCTCTTAAATCAGGCTGCAACCAGTTGCCTTTCATCAAGAGATTTATTCCCTTGCTTGGCAAGTAGCCTCATAGAATATCTATGCTCTGCTGCTTGCTCTACTCACTGGGTGTGGTGGCTGAGAGGTCTTATTATCTGACTGCCCCACCTGCTCAGGTGGTGCCTGTGTTTGATCAGCTTCAGGTGATGCTTGCCTTTTGAAGCCCGTAGACTTCAATCAAAGTTTAGTGCTCTGATGTGAAGTTTCTTCCATGTGGATTGTACCATACGTAATCTCCAGCCAACAAAATAGAACTTTGAAGCAGAACTTACATTCCATGTCAGTCTCACATCAAAGCTACATCTGCATCAAAATCCATTCTCTTATATCTTTCAATCAGAATAGATCTGGAAGGGACCTTGGAGGTCTTCTAGTCCAACAACCTGCTCAAGCAGGAGACCCCCACACTATTTCGGACAAGTGGTTGTCCATCGTCTTCTTAAAAACTTCTGAAGGCAAGCTGTTCCACTGGTTAATTGTTCTCTGTTAGTACGTTTTTCCTTAATTCCAGGTTGCGTCTCTCCTTGTTTAGTTTCCATCCATTGTTTCTTGTCCTGCCCTCTGGTGTTTTGGAAAAATAAGTTGACCCCCTCTTCTTTGTGGTAGCCCCTCAAATACTGGAAGACTGATATCATGACGCCCCTAGTCCTTCTTTTCTCTAGAGTAGCCATAACCAGTTCCCGCAACCATTCTTCATATGTTTTAGTCTCCAGGCCTTTAATCATCTTAGATGTTCTTCTCTGCACTTTTTCCAAAGTTTCAACATCTTTTCTTCCCTTCTTCCCCACTTAAAAACTTACTTCACTCTAGCCACTCAAATACATCTGATGGTGTGAGTAGTTATCCATGAAAACCTATGCATTTAATAACATGTTAACTGGAAAAGGTTCCACCAGACTTCTGATCAGCATATTATAGCTAAAGAAAGTATACTTTACTTTACTTTACTTTTATTTGATTTATATACCGCCCTACTCCCGAAGGACTCAGGGCGGTGAACCAGTTGGTATTCATGATGTAACCTACTCAACATTTTATTGAAAAAAAAATGAGTGAGAGGAAGAATCATGCTGATCTGGGATGGAAAAGTTAGGATAAAGTTACCATTGGATATAAGCGGCCAACTTGAAAGTAGCATAACGAGATGATTTAGTTTCACCATGCACGAGCAAATTTCCACCAGCCTCAAAATTCCTCTTTTTTCCAGGAGCAATGAGTAATGAAGGACAGGAAATTGAAGTAGTTTTACTTATAGCTGGTTTCTAATTTAATTTTTCTAGAAGAAGGAACTCATGGAATCTAAAGAATCTATGAGATGACCCCACAGGATTTGACGAAGGCCAACTTTCTCCTCTCTGATGCTCCTTTTTTCATTTTATTTGACATTTTTGAAGGTAAGGTTGGTTACAGACTATTAGCCTATGGCAGTGAGCGTTTGCTAAGACTCATAACACAGAGAAAAAAAAAGTGTGAGCAATAGAAATTACAGGTTTATTGGTATCTTGTTGTCAAGGTAGCTCAGGTTTGCTTACAGATTGAAAAACAGTTCAAGATGCTTTTGTGTTTCATGTGGTGAAATGAACTTTCTGCCTAGAGAGGCTAAATATTAATTGAAAAACTTCCATTTCTTTTGGTTTGATTGCAAAACTTAAAAAAAAAACAAACCTCTAAAGAGAGAAAACATTGCAGCTTTTCCTATCCATTTAGGCAATTATTTTAATGTACCCTTGAACCAACTAACCAAACCATCTAAAGAAATCTGTACAATCTATTCTTTCACAATGTACATTATGTTTTGAAAGCTTCAAAATTTTCTACGAAGGTTGATATATATTTTTTACGTAAGTTGATCTTAATAGTCCTTTTCAGAATGACTAATATCATCTATTGTTTCCTGATTGCTTATTTGTACCCTATGACTATCATTAAGTGTTGTACCTTGTGATTCTTGACAAATGTATCTTTTCTTTTTATGTACACTGAGAGCTTATGCACCAAAGACAAATTCCTTGTGTGTCCAATCAAAAAAAAATTCTATTCTATTCTATTCTCTGTATAAAATTAAGCCTAAGCGAACAAAATTAAGGAGCACTTAAAATCCACCTTTTTTCCTGTAAAATACAATTGTTCCTGCTGTTTTATTATTATGGTAATAATAGCAACTGGTTTCACATAATTAAATTGATTAGGAATTGATTAGGAATAGACATATTTCATATAGTATCTTCTTCCCTATTCTGTCTCAAGCAACATGGAACACTTAAAGCATTAAGAAAAAACAAAATGTTTGTCTTTCAGTTTTATATGACTCTAAGTTACGGAGGATCCCAGACTTACGCACTTTCCGCCCTGCCCTCAAGACCTTTTTATTTCAACAGGCTGGCCTGGCCTAACCTCCTTTTTAATTCTTAATTTTAAATTTGTTTTAAAACAATAGGAGTGTTTTAAATTGTTTGGGCCAAATTATTTAAGGTGCTTTTACATTGTTTTTAAATTTTGTATTATGTGTGTTTTATCTTTTGGCTGTTCACTGCCCTGAGTCCTTCGGGAGCAGGGCGGTATATAAATTCAAAAATAAATAAATAAATAAAAATAAAGTTACTGTTTTATTAGATCTTAACTGTCATGTTTCCTGGCATTGGAGTTTGGTGTCTTTAGTGTGATGAGATTAGATAGTCCATTCTAGGGGGGGTTCTACTTACCTTTACTATCTGTTCATAATGGAGCCACATGCGCAGAAGCATTCTGATGACATCGGGATCGGTGGGCGGAGCCTCCCTCCAGTTTTACTACCGGTTCTACAGAACCGGTCTGAACCGGGGCAACTTACCACTGGTCCATTCCCTTTATGGTGAAGTTCACCTAAAAAATAGACATGATACTATTATATGATTCACAGAAATACTACTTCCAGCAACAGGAAGATTGAAATAAGTTTTTTTTATACAGACATGTTTGAAATTCCATCAAAATGAACTAAGAGGATATCATAGAACAGGGGTGGGCAACTGTGGCCCTTTTACAACCTGTGGACTTCAATCCCAGAATTCCTGAGACAGCCAAGCTGGCTCAGGAATTCTGGGAATTGAAGTCCACAGGTCATAAAGGGGCCATATTTGCCCACCCCCTGTCATAGAACATAGAATAATAGAATTGGAAGGGATCTTGAAGATCTTCTAGTCCAACCCCCTGCTCAAGCAGGAGACCCTGTACCAGTGGTGGCATTCTGCCAGTTCTAACTGGTTCCGACGAACCGGTAGCAACAATGGGAGGCTCTGCCCACCCGCCTGGACCTCATTACTCTCACTCTGTGTATGTGCAGAAGGTCTCGCTCACATTTCCGAACCGGTAGTGAAGGTAAGCGAATACCACCCACTGCCCTGTACCATTTCAGACAAATGATTATCCAGTCTCTTTTTGAAAGCTTCCAGTGATGGAGCATCCACAACTTTGCAAACTACTCTATATTCCATAAGGGAGAATATTTGTAGCTCAGGGTTGAGCTAAGGAATCCTCAGTTCTCTTTGAACTTGATTATTTTCTTGCAGACGTTTCACTACCAACCTAGGTAACATCCTCAGGGCTAGTCAAGTTATGTTATAGGCAGAAGTCCTGTCTCGATGACAGAACTTTTGCATGCTGCTGAAAAGAACACTAGCAGAAATGGGACTCGCTGGACTCCTTTCAACTAGAAATCCAGAGGTTAAGAAGATCGCTTTTTAAATTTCCAACAAATGTACTTCAGATGTTGGTAAGAAAATCCTTTTTCACAGAACCTGAATATCCAGGAACTCCGTAAACTTGACAGGTTCAGGTGAGACAGGACTTCCAGTTGTGCCTGGAAACAGATGTGACATCTATCAATATTTAAAGTCCAAGAGAGACAGTATAATCAGGCATAAACAGAATGCCCAGATATTTCTTCTAAAAGGATTTTTCCCCTGTTATCTGTTCTAGCTCCTTTATATAAATAGATGGGAAGACATCAAAACAAAAGGGGGGAAAAAAACTGTTTTTGTTAATGTTCAGTGCTTCAAAACTTCATCCAGTAACAACTATAAAGGGCCCTTATCTTGCTTATTCAGAGTTGTCAAAGCATTTAACTCCAAGAATAATTTAATAAGCAAACCTAACTAAGATTATCTTCCGTTGAATTAAAGCATATTGAAACTATCAAAGAGATTCATTTAGCAGACACAGGAAAGATTTCATAAATTCTTATTTATTGAAATAAATGGTATTATTGAGTTTAATCTTCTAACCAGTTAAGCAGGGAATTCACGTTAAGTATAGCAAGTCACTGCTGGGAATAGAGGAAAACCATATTTTGGGTGATTGGATTTTTTGTTTTTTAATTGCAGGCAACAAATATTAGGAGATACTTATTCCACAATCTGAAAAAGATTCTTTGAAGAAGCTAAATCAATTTATCTCAGCAGGGAAATGACGAGAGATAAATAGATCCTCCTACTTCAAAGGGGAAAATAAAGCCGAACCTACCCTAATCTTTAATTAAAAAAAAGAAAGGGGGAAAGTGACTTTTGGAGGTTTTTTTTTTCTTTCTCAAAAGCTGTTGTGTAGTGGTCAGGAATATTTATCGACAAATAATTTGCATAAGATCATACGGTCAGCAGTTAAGTAAATGGATATTCTTCACGCAAGTTGCTTTTAAGATACTGTTTTAAAGCAATAGTTCTCCAACTCTGCTTTAATGGCTAATGGGTGGGCCAATAGGAAATAATACAGCTCAAACTCACAGAGATGGACAGCCTGTTCCTAACTATAATGGTTTGAAACTTCCATTGATTTAGATTTCTTTTTTTAAACAATCAACTTGTCCTAATTCCGTGTCCTTTACTGGGTTGGGACTAGAATTTCTAGAATGAGCATGATGGATTTCAACTTTTCTGGAAGATCCATATAGGTTGGAGAAAGAGCAACATCCCTAAGATTGAAATCCAGGAAAGAAGGAAGGAAGGAAGGAAGGAAGGAAGGAAGGAAGGGAGGGAGGGAGGGAGGGAGGAAGGAAAGAAGGAAAGAAGGAAAATGAGCGGAGGGAAGGAAGGAAGGAAAATGAGAGGCAGGAAAAGCAGGCAGGCAGGCAGGCAGCAGGAAGGAAGGAAGAAAGGAAGGAAGGAAAATGAGAGGAAGGAAAGGAAGGAAAGAAGGAAGGAAGGAAGGGGAAGCAAAATGAGAGGTGGGAAGGAAGGAAAAAGAGAGGAAGGAAATGGAAGGAAGGAAAATGAGAGGAAGAAAGGAAGGGGAAAGAAGGGAGGGGAAGGGAGGGAAATGAGATAAAGGAAAATGAGAAGAAGGAAGGAAGGAAAGAAGGAAGGAAGGAAGGAAAATGAGAGAAAGAAGGAAGGGGAAGAAAGGAAGGAAGGAAGGAAAATGAGAAGGAAAGAAGGGGAAGGAAGGAAGGAAGGAAGGAAGGAAGGAAGGAAGGAAGGAAGGAAGACTCTATTCCTTGTTTTATGAACAAATAGGTTTTTTTAAAAAACCCTCTATCTTCTGAAGGTCTGAAACAGTGCATCTTCCTAGATATACAAATACACACTCGTGCGTGTGTATATGTGTAAACAAAGAAATGAAACCATGGCAACCCTGAGGACTCACAACAGATTACCTTGAATCTCAGAAAGGGGATGCATGCTGATTGAAATGAATCACCCTGATACATAACAAATGGCACACAAGCTTCAGCTCACAGCAACCTTTCTTCACTTTGAGACTTTAAAGCCAATCAAGTAAGAGTTATGAAGTTCTCCAGATTGAAAGGGAGAGTAAAGAAGATGTAGTCCTTTTGGAATATTGATTTGGAAGCATCGAGTCTCACCAGAGAAGGTTGACCAAGAGCAACTCAATGGCAGATAGGGTGTGGTACATATAACCCTACAAGGCATAAAGATAAAGGTAAAGGTTCCCCTCGCACATATGTGCTAGTCGTTCCCGACTCTTGGGGGCGGTGCTCCTCTCCATTTGAAAGTCGAAGAGCCAGCGCTGTCCAAAGACGTCTTCGTGGTCATGTGGCTGGCACGACATGCATTGGCAATTCTATTCAGAGTCACAGTAGGTTGCCAATGCGGCCATCCCATAAATTCATAAGGGTGACATATCCACAAAAAAAGACACAATAAGAAAGCGATAACAATAATATTAATATGTCCGTGAACAAAATTGCAAAGCATTAATTAGAATAATCGGGTAGTGAAAATCCTAATCAGCGAGATAAAGTTCAGTCCCCAGAATAATCACGATAGCAAATTTATTGAATATCTTATGGAGCGTCAACACATTTGTTGTGTTTGTCCTAAACAATAATTTGGAGGAAACCAATTTCTTAATACAACCTTCCGAAAACTGAATGCCCTTCGGATGTATGAAATTCAGCAGCCAGGGACCCACAAACCAGCATGGCCATTGCCGATCAACCGAAGAACTGACATCGGCGAGATGAGGAATGATGGTTTAGCACAATGTGTGAACAAGGACACAATTATGCTCTTGCGAGCCAATTTCCCTGCATTTCTTTACGGCGAGGCACTTTTCATATCTTTCCCCATGAAAAATCTTGCTGCTCCTCGCAATCCTGTTGTGAGGCGCTTCCCCCCTGCGGTGACCCCCATTCACTGGAGGAAGCGCAGCCCAAAAAGCCACAATAATCTCATTTGTCTTCATTATACAGAACCTGGGCTCCGACGCTCGTTCTGATGTAAAGCCATTTACCTTCGCTCCCAAGTACATTTAATCTCATTACATTCACTGTCATTACAGTAACATCTTTATTCCACTTGAAAGACTCTAAAGCTCAAGGGGATTGTGTTACAAGGAGGGCCGGCTTTGGGTTATTGAGAGGGGCCTGTGCAAATTCGCGATAGGAGACGTTGCCCATTTTTATGAGTCTGCTGCGATTCTCTTGCGTTAATGGCAATCCTGAAAACTGAGAAGAGCCTTCCTCCTTTCCTCCTTTTCTTCTTTCCTTCCTTCTTTCTTTCTTTCCTTCCCTCCCTCCCCCTCCCTCCATTCTCCTTCCTTCCTTGCCTCTATTCTTCCTTCCTTCTTTCCTTCCTTCCTTCCTTCCTTCTATTCTTCCTTCCTCCTTCCCTCTCTCCATTCTTCTTCTTTCATTCCTCCCTCCCTCCATTCTCCTTCCTTCCTTGCCTCTATTCTTCCTTCCTTCCTTCTTTCCTTCCTTCTTTCCTTCCTTCCTTCCTTCCTTCCTTCCTTCTATTCTTCCTTCTCCTTCCCTCCCTCCATTCTTTTTCTTTCATTCCTCCCTCCCTCCATTCTCCTTCCTTCCTTGCCTCTATTCTTCCTTCCTTCTTTCCTTCCTTCTTTCCTTCCTTCCTTCCTTCCTTTTATTCTTCCTTCCTCCTTCCTCCCTCCCTCCATTCTTCTTCTTTCATTCCTCCCTCCCTCCATTCTCCTTCCTTCCTTGCCTCTATTCTTCCTTCCCTCCATTCTTCTTCCTCCCTCCCTCCATTCTTCTTCCTCCCTTCTTCCCTCCCTTCTCCTTCCTTCCTTGCCTCTATTCTTCCTTCCTTCCTCCCTCCCTCCCTCCCATCTTCCTTTCTCTTTTTCCACCTCCCTTCCCTTTTTTCCTCTGTCTCTCCCTTCCACCCTCCTTTTCTTCCTCCCTCCCTCTCTTCTATCTTCCTTCTTCTCTTTCCACTTCCCTTCTTTTCTCTCTTCCTTTTTCTGTTGCTCTTCCCTTTAGATCTTCTGATCTCCAATGCTTTTGAACTTGACTTTTAGCAGTTTGGGATTTTTCTCTTTGTCTCTGGCTTGTGAATAAGGTGTCTTTGGGTTCCCTCTTCCAACCTTCCTTAACTCTTTAGAGATAAACACTTGATATGCAACATTTCTCCAACAAGCAAGAGGATGGTAGTGGATGGTGAAACTTCTTTGATTCCTGGTATTTTCCTGATCAGCCACCTGGCATTGCCCAAGCCCCCAGATTAAGCTCCACCAGGAAAATGAATGTGAATGCAAAGTTTGGTTATGGAGCAATAATGCACATCTGATTTCAATATTCTGATTGGCAAGAATATTGGGTGTTAATTTCCAGGGAGGTGGGGTGGGTGGGTGTTAATTTCCAGGGAGGGGAGGATATGAAAATGGGCTAATTTCCCCCAAGGTTTGGAGTGCATCAGAAAATGAGATAAAAACAGACATAGATGTATTAGTTCATAAGCTATAGTTAATGGAAAGTATCGGAAGAAACTCACTGTGATGAAGAAAAAGACATAATTTGAGACCTTGGCAAATCCTAGCCATAGCCCTGCAAGCTTTTATGGTACTGAAGAGTTCTTCCCTTTGGTTACTCCACAATATCACACTTCCCCTACCATTTATTATGGTAGATTTCATTAGGTGTGTTCCTACATGCTACATAAAAAGTTATAGGCTGGCAGAAAAATAAAATTATGCTTTATAAGATTATGTCCTTCTGCGTCTATGGATCCCACATGGGTTGACATAGATTTGCAAAGTGCAGAGAATAAAGGACAAAGTAGAACACTTAAATGTGTCACAGGAATATTCTTCCCAATGTTTATTCTTTAATATAGTCACTTCTATAGGTGAGGTGGAAACGAAGACCTACATTTCACCAAGATAGGAAACCTGGAGGTTTGCTTTGTCCTAAGTTAGACCATCAATCCACCAGCTTAAATTCAGCAAGTTTCTCAAAACAGAACCGTCAAGCCTTCCCCATTCTGGGTTCCCATCTGTTGTGGCCCGCCAGTGGCCAGCAGAGCTGGCAGCAGATTTGGACAATGAGGAGGTTGGGGAGGAACATGGGCCAGACCTGGAGTCTGGGGAAGGCTCGGACGATGGCTCTGAGTCGGAGGCAGAGAAGGGGCCAGGGCCCTGGTAGTTCTTTGCTGCCTCCGGAGTCTCGAGAATCTGATATCAGTGAGACAGAAGAACAGCGTGAACCTTTTCCCAGTATGTGCATGCACATAGCTGCCAAGAGACAAGAACAATTAAGGAAACAGGGTCAACTTGGGAGTAAGGCTTGGAGATGATTGGCCCCTCCCATAAGACATAAAAGAGAAGCGAACGGGACGTGAGCTTTTGCAGGAAGCAATTAGTTCCTCTGGCCGATTCAAGATTTGAAAATTCTGTTTGTGACTCTGTACCAAGTTTGTCCTTGCCCTGCTTCTGGAAATTAGCTCTTTGGCAGCGTTCCACGTGAGATAGGTGGGTGTTGATAACCTTCCTCTGAAAGACTGTTTATCAAGCCTTGCGGACTGTGCATGAAAGTAATTTACAGCCGTATGAATTAAAGAGGTTTGCCGGGACTAAGATTGTGCAGTTTACTTTCTAAGGAAGCCTAGGTCAGAACACCGTCAGGAACTGAAGAAGCTTCTTGGATGAGAAGCGAGATGCTTTCAAAGAAAAAAAAAAACCCAAGGAAGTCCAGTTGCCTTTTGAAAAGAGCACCTTTTCAAAGGGGCAACATTTTGGACAACCATGGCTTCGATGATTGAGAATCTTCATAGACATCAGGTATGGGGAGGGCACTATTATTTTCAGAATTCCAGCTATCACAACCCATAGAAATTGTAGGAATTGTGATCCCAATAGATGAGGTTGAAAGCCAGTCCACTTCATCTTACTAGGGTTCAGATAGGACTGTGTACCTAGGTTCTGTCTGGAGGTGGTGGAGCACGGGGGCTCAAATGGTTGGAACGCTAGGCAGGAGGTTACCAAGCCCACGTTGGAGACCTGAGAGATGCCATGGGGCAGGGTTGAGCTCCTGTCCTTCACTCCAGTTCCTGCTGGAGGCATGAAAGGAACCCCCAACGGGGTGTCCCAGGAGCAACAGTGATGTCACCAGATAATCCTTTCAACTCGGAAGTGCCTAGGTGCTTCTGACACGGGTGCAAAAAAAATCTGGAGATGGTGAGGATTAAATCTGAGACCTTGTTCATGTGAACCATGTGTTCTGAGCCTGAACTTTGGCTCTTCTGTTTCTGGAACTGGAAAAGAGTTCTACATAATGACAAGAGGAAGTTCCGCATACTTTCATAGCAAACTTTCTGCTAAGGTATTTCCACCATCACTATCTAAAGTTGTCCCGAATCAAACTTGGAAAGCTTCACATGCCACATAGGTACCCTGCAGCTTTGCCTCATCTCCTAGACTATGTCTCAGATTAAGTCACGGGCTGTTTAACTGGATCTTCCATAATTGGCTGTCTTCTTACAACAAGCCTTAAAAACCACAACACTTGGAGTCTGTCTGGAACCCGCACTACATATTGGACATTAATACATTTGAACGTGTCTAAAAATATTTCACAAGAAGAGTCCTCCACTCCTCTGCTCGCAACAAAATACCTTATGCCACCAGACTTAAAATTCTGGGCTTAGAAAATGTAGAACTATGCTGCCTTCAGTATGACCTAAGCGTAGCTCATAAAATTATCTGCTACAATGTCCTTCCTGTCAATGACTACTTCAGCTTCAACCACAACAATACACGAGCACACAATACATAGTTAAGGTAAACCACTCCAAACTCAATTGCAGAAAATATGGCTTCAGCAACAGAGTGGTCAATGTCTGGAATGCACTACCTGACTCTGTGGTTTCTTCCCCAAACCCCCAAAATTTTAACCTAAGACTGTCTACTGTTGACCCCATTTCTAAGAGGTCTGTAAGGGGCGTGCATAAGAGCATCAGAGAGCCTACTGTCCCTTTCCTAATGTTCCCTTTAATTGTATTCATTTTATGTATTCAATTCATGTTTATACTTAATACCTAATACGTTCTTGATAAATAAATAAATAAAATAAAAAATAAATCTTGCTTGCTAAGTCAATTCCAGAAGTCCAAGTTTGAGTGTAATAAACCAGCCAGAGTTTCTCTACTCTATTCGAGAGGCAGGGCTACACAGGACAAAATGCTCAACATTCAATTAATGAAGCAATGGTTAACCAATGAATGTTTTACATAAAAAAGATACAGGAAGAAGCTTAGATGTTCTCTTAGTTTTATGTACTTCAAGATTAAGAGGTTTTATTTTTATACGGAAGAGAATTCTGTTGGACACGTCTTCCCTCCCTCGAAATCATTTTCCTGGTCTATTAAAGGAAATAAACATTTATGCAGTTAATTTCCTTCGACGGAGCTCACTAAATGACATCTCTTCAAATATATTTGAACATGACTTAACCGGAACGCTCTTGCCATTATCAGTGAAATTAACTGCACATTCATCTTAAATGTAATTTATTCTTTCTCATCACTTCCTAACAAGCCCCTTGTCTCCAATGACAATCAGGACTAGTTGGATTGGAACCGTGTTTTATATCTCCCTGTGATCAGACATAGAGAAGAAGTGAAGGAGGACAAGAAACAGAATAAAAAGCACAGGGAGTCCTCGATTTACGACCAAAATTTGAGCCAAAATTTTTTGTTGCTAAGCGAAATATTGATTAAGCGAATTTTGCTAGGTCTCAACATTGACCAGCTAGGTTATAAACAGTTCATGGAAGAGAAACAAGATGGAGCTGGTTTTTCAGTCCTCAACTTATGGCCATCATTGAGCCCCAAAGTTCTGTGGTTAAGCGAGACAGTTGTTAAGTGAGTTCTGCCCCGTTTTACAACCTTTCTTGCCATGGTTGTTTTTTATTTATTTATTTATTTAATTTGATTTATATGCCGCCCTTCTCCAAAGACTCAGGGCGGCTTACAATGTGTTAAGCAATAGCCTTCATACTTTTATATATTTATACAAAGTCAGCTTATTGCCCCCACAACTGGGTCCTCAATTTACCTACCTTAGAAAGGATGGAAGGCTGAGTCAACCTTGAGCCTGGTGAGATTCGAACTTACTAATTACAGACAGCTGGTGTTAAATTACAGTGCTTTAGTCTGCAGAGCTAAACCAGGCTCTTGTTAAGCAAATCACTGCAGTTCTTAAGTGCATCTGGCTTCCCCATTGACTTGGCTTATAAGAAGGTCGCAAAATTGGATTGCAATGACCCTGGGACACTGGAACTGTCATAAATATGAGTCAGTCGCCGAGCCTCTGAATTTTGATCACGTGACCATGGGGATGCTGAAATGGTTGCAAGGGTGAAAAGTGGTCATAAGTCACTTTTTTCAATGCCGTTGTAACGTTGAATGGTCACTAAACGAACAGTTGTAAGTTGAGGATTACCTGTAGTCCAGTGGTGGGTTGCTCCCGGTTTGCCCCAGTTTGGGTGAATCGGTAGTAGCGCCGCGCGCTCGTGAAGCAAGCCTGCTCGCCCGTACGCCTGCGCACTACCGATAGCGAACTGGTAGCACCGGGATTTGAAACCCACTACTGCTGTAGTCCTTCATGGACGTGGGAAACTGAGGCACACACAACTTTAACACACCCTTCCCGGTTTGCAACTTTGGCCAGTGCATCGCGAGTAGAGGTTAGCAGGTGCCCCATTTTCCAAAAATGCATTTCAATTCATCTGCATTTCAATATGCATTTTCAAGGCGTTGTATGAAATGTGAAATATTACGTGTGCGTGTGCTTCTTTTTCCCTAGACAATACGGTGGAGGCAACGAGATTAAAACAATCCTTTTCTGTGGTTTACCTTGGAGAAAAGAACTAATATTGTTCCATAATACGCAAGGCATTTTTTTTCTTCCCTGGCACTCCAGCAAGGGAATTAGCAAAAATATTTTGAAAAAAAAAAAGAGAGAGAGAGAGAGAGAGAGAGAGAACCTTGAACCTTCTCTTCCGCTGGAGGAAAAAAAAATTCTTTTTGCAAAGCTTGTCCAATGTTAGATCTCCTGAATGTTTTTGTTTGATTATAAATGGGAAACCTGGATCTTCTCTCCCCCCCACTCCCTTCTCCTGGCTCCCGCAAGCCCTTATTTGAATCAATATCACCGGATGAGCTAATATGTATTTTTTAATATCTCCTAAATGTTTAATTTTGTTTTGCCACCAATGTTTCATTAAATCCTCTTGCCCCTTAATTAAACTAATGACTTTATTGCTTTTTGATCAGCCAAGTAGATTATCAGATTATTAACTCACAGCTTCTCTTCTCTCACCCCCCTCCACCCGTCACCGTTATTACTGTATTGTGCAAAATATCTCAATTTAGTTAAGTCAATAGGGTGACCTTTTGGGAAGGAAAAAGGGAGGCCGCCTGAATAAGTTGCCATTCCGGAACTGGCACGGTGGAAAGTGCAAAGCAAAAAGCATATATATATATATATATATATGTTTTCATAGATTTTCACGGGTAGAGGTATGCAAGTTTTGGTGTATTCGGGTCTTTTCCCATGTAAGATTGAGAGTATCTTGTCGATGTTTCGACGAGGTCTCACTTGTCATCTTCAGGCTGGTGTCTTCAGCTTCGTGCTTGTGCGAGGAAAGCTTTGGCCCTTGGAGGCCTTCTAATCCAACCCCCTGCTTAGGCAGGAGACCCTACACCACTTCAGACAAATGGTCATCCAATCTCTTCTTAAAAACTGGAGAATTTACAACTTCTGGATGCAAGTTGTTCCACTGATTAATTGTTCTAACTGTCAGGAAATTTCTCCTTAGTCCTAAATTTCATCTCTCCTTGATTAGTTTCCACCCATTGCTTCTTGTCCTGTCCTTCAGGTGCTTTGGTTGGAACATTGTTATCATAGGATCGAAGCCTCACCCTTCTTGGGAGTGGATTAATTGCACGGAGGCCATCTTGGCTTATTTGATACCAACCACCGTTACCACAGACACTTCTGTAATGAACACCTGAATACAGTTTTCCAGATCTTTGTTGCCATCTATGGCCACGGAGAATTTTGGCAGCCCTTCCTATGGCTTGTTTATTTTCAATCCCTAATTTAAGAGTTTATAATCCCGCGAAGCAGTAATTTTAGAAAGCATCCTTCTCCATAAATCTGAAGTTGATACTTTATGGAACATCCTGATTTATGGTTAATTGTTAATTGTTCATAACATTTGCTGCTTACTGGAAGCATCCTTAAAGTGCCTCTCTCTTTAATATGCAATAATGCCCATTTTGTTAAACATAAGTATCAGAAGGGATATCTTTTCCTATAGCTTCGCTCTTCGTGTACCTCTAGAGTCAGAAACATTTTGCACCTGTAAGGATCACGCAGAGAACGTTAGTCATTTCCATTATTTCCTCTTCGCTGGCTTTGTTGATTTATCAAGATCTTAGTTTACAAACAATTAGAAAGAGATTTGTACAGAAATAGATGAAAATAGCTAGAGAGTTAAGACATATAAAATGCCAGAGAAATTATGGCAGATGTTCTTCCTGACTTAATTTCATCAATTTCATAGTGAGAGAGGGGGGGGGGGAGGGAGAGGGAGAGAGATTATGGTAAAATAAAATAATACATCCATAAAAGAATTTTTTGTGGCCAACCTTCTGCCCAGAGTAAGAATCTAAATAGTCTAACCTTCTTGGAATACATTCAGCGAAGGAGAATCCACCATCTTACTGGGTCATTGGTTCCACTGTGGATGTGCTTTAACTGTCAAAGTTTTATACTAACATCTGGTCAGAATCTGTCTTCCTGTAGCTTAAAACATCTATTCTATGCCCTGCCCTGTATATGAGAAAACAGGTCCTAACCTTCCTTTGTAGGGCATTCTTTCAAATGTTCAAAGAATACTTCATCTAGTCATATTTTCTCACTTAAAGACACCTAACTCTTTCAGTCTCTCTTCACTGGGTTTTTGGGAATCGGATAAATAAAGCAAAAATCCAGAATGGGTGAGGGATATGGCTTGTGAAAAATCCATAGCTCCTGACACTTGTCTTTAATTTAATTTTAATTTAATTTCCAATTTATATACCGCCCTTCTCCCTGAGGACTCAGGGCGGTGTACAGCCAAGATAAAAAACATAGAATACAAATATTAAAACATTTAAAAATATATATAAATTTGGGCCGAAAGTTAAGTCTTGTGAACCTTTCAGATGTATCTGATCAGACACAGTAAAAAAGGCTGATCAAATGTTTTGGGACTTCAGATCTCATCACCCCTTGTATATCCATGCTGTCTATGTTTGATGGGAAATATAGTTCAAGGGCTGCAGTGGCTTAGTGACTAAGATGCTGAGCTTGTCGATCGAAAGGTCGGCAGTTCAGCGGTTCAAATCCCTAGTGCCGCGTATCGGGGTGAGCTCTGGTTATTTGTCCCAGCTTCTGCCAACCTAGCAGTTCAAAAGCAGGTAAAAAAATGCAAGTAGAAAAATAGGGGCCACCTTTGGTGGGAAGGTAACAGCGTTCCATGCGCCTTTGGCATTTAGTCATGCCAGCCACATGACCACAGAGATGTCTTCAGACAGCGCTGGCTCTTCGGCTTTGAAACGGAGATGAGCATCACCCCCTAGAGTTGGGAACAACTAGCACATATGTGCAAAGGCTTATTGCCTTTCTTCTCAGCTTATGGACCATTAGAGGCTGTTGACACATCTCAAACATGTTGATCATCCCCAAGATTTGCTTGTGATCTTCCCTCTCAACGACCAAATTGAGAGGCAAAATGTGGAATCAAATTTGCCAACAGCAAGGATTCTTCAGAGCAGGGGTGGGATTGAAAAATGTTAGCAACCGGTTCTCTGCCCGGTTGCTGAGTGGGCATGGCCATGGGGGCGTGGCCTAGTCAGCTTCCAGCACCATGGCGGGGATGGAGGCATTTTCACCCTTCCCAGGCTCCGGAGGCTTTCCTCGAGCCTCTGGGCTTTGGAGGCCCTCCAGAGGCCAGAAACAGGCCTCTTTCCAGACTACTGGTACTTCCAATAGGCCCACTTTTTGCCCTTCCAGAGCCTGCACTTACCTGGCATCCAAAACAGGCTGCGTGGAGACTCTTGGGAGGGATGGGGTGGGGTGGGTGGGGTCAGCCGGTCCTTGCAACTACCGGTTCGGCGATCCAAATTAAAATTAACATCCGTTTCACCAGAACTGGTCCGAACTGGCTGAATCCTATCCCTGCTTCAGAGGGATGGACTTATATGACATACAGTGCACGAGGCTAAAATGGATTTAAATCCCTTGAGTGGGGTTCAGCATGTGGGGAGAACCCTGATCCATATGAACCAGGCCATCATGTTAAAACATCATATTGTTTATTTGTTCGGGTACCACATGAACAAAGCAGCACAGGTGTTTTGTTAATTCAGGTTTGGGATTTCACATAATGTGCCATCCCAGAGTAGACAGTTTGCTTGGGACTTCTTGAAGAACCAATACATCTGGAAGCTGCCAACTTGGAGAAAGTTAGTGTCATCAGCTAAACATGGCCTCCAGCTTTGTTGATGAGCAGCTTGTTGATGGTCTTTGCTACTTGCTTCTCATTACTTCATGTTCCTTATTTCTTAAGCTAAAATTCAGATGCAACCTGCAGAGAACGACACTTAAGAAGATAGTATTTTAAGAATACCATCACTGTTTCTGACAGAACAAATAGGTCCATAAGTGGCTGCCATCCACCACCAGTTTCTTATCCTGCCATTCCTTCCTTCCTAGCTCTCTGCATGCCAATAACATCTGAGCAGATGCAACTGTAGCCTTGGGCCAATACCGCATCGGTATTTGGTTGTAACATGCCTATTTAACTTTATGTGAAATTAGTCATTGTCGGTTTTACATTCCGTACAGCAGCAACAAATAGAGGCGTGCAAAAGGCAAGGGATTGCAGTAGATATTAAACAGTAAGATATGAAATTGGTCTAGTGTTGGTGGCGGTTTTCTTGAGTCTAAGTCATTCTTTCATCTAGCACAGTGTTGAAATCCAGCAGGTTCTGACAGGTTCTGGAGAACCGGTAGCAGAAATTTTGAGTAGTTTGGAGTTCTAGTCTCACCTTAGTTATGAAAGCCAGCTGGGTGACTTTTGGGCTAGTCCCTCTGTCTCAACCCAACTCATCTCACAAGGGTTGTTATTTTGGGAATATAGGGAAAGGAAAGTGTGCATGCATATTTGAAGGATATGTTTGCCCCCTTGAGTTACTTGTAAAAATAAGGTGGGAGACAAATAAATAAATAAATAAAAATGGCCACCAAGAATTTACCCAGCCATTCTTGTTTGTATGCTAGTGACATGTAATTTGGAAATGTTTGTTGGGAGAAGGAATCAGTGAAATTCAGTTGAATCTAATCCTTTATTCGGTGGCTCAGCGCTAACTGGCTAAGACGCTGAGCTTGTCGATCAGAAAGGTCGGCAGTTTGATGGTTCGAATCCCTAGCACCGCATAATGGAGTAAGTTCCCGTTACTTGTCCCAGCTTCTGCCAACCTAGCAGTTTGAAAGCACATTAAAAATGCATTTGATGGGAAATATAGTTCAAGGGACGCAGAGGCTCAGTGGCTAAGATGTTGAGCTTGTCAATCGAAAGGTCGGCAGTTCAGCGGTTCGAATTCCTAGCGCCGCGTAATGCGGTGAGCTCCCATTACTTGTCCCAGTTTCTGCCAACCTAGCAGTTCGAAAGCATGTAAAAAATGCAAGTAGAAAAATAGGGACCATCTTTGGTGGGAAGGTAACAGTGTTCTGTGCGCCTTTGGCATTCAGTCATGCCGGCCACATGACCACAGAGACGTCTCCAGACAGCGCTGGCTCTTCGACTTTGAAACAAAGATGAGCACTGCCCCCTAGAGTAGGGAACAACTAGCACGTATGTGTGAAGGGAACTTTCACCTTTAATGGACAGAATCTTTCCAGACTAAAGCTATAACCTTCTAATTTATTAGACATATCCTGAGAGATTACAGGGTATAGCTCCCTGGACCACTTCCC
The DNA here is from genome assembly GCA_022577455.1 of Arizona elegans. NCBI lineage: Eukaryota > Metazoa > Chordata > Lepidosauria > Squamata > Colubridae > Arizona > Arizona elegans. The sequence continues at coordinate 4,182,976 of JAKOOJ010000014.1, read as the reverse complement.
TGCTCCCCATCCAGCTTGGGACTGTGCAATCTTTTAATCTGGACCTCTTTCTGGACAACTCTGGGTTGACGACACTCCCTCCCACTGCTTCTCCACTGCACATTCCATCCCAGAAAAGGTCCACTTTGAGGAAGATAGAAGCAACAAGTTAGGAGGCAGCCTAGAGACAGGTTGTAAACAGGACAGAAAATATGGAGCTAACGACCACCAAAGGTAAAAGCAGAATATATAACAATGAAACTTACTAGTGCTAGTATCTACTAGTGCTAGTAAACCCATAATAGGTCAACTGCTACTCTTCAACTGTTTGGGGGGGGATTACAACTTCCAGAAACTTACTAGTGCTAGTATCTACTAGTGCTAGTAAACCCATAATAGGTCAACTGCTACTCTTCAACTGTTTGTGGGGGCGGGGATTACAACTCCCAGAAACTCTGCAAGTATTTCCGATGGTTGAAGAATGAATGAATGAAGAATTCCACGCATAGCAAAGCAAGATATTTTTTTCCTCTTTCTCAAGGCTGCTTCTTTGGCCCTTGCAAGTTTGTGCTGCTTGTTCTAGCTGCCCATCACTTTTTCCAGCCGAGAGCTCTGTCACAATGAAGCAATTTCCATAGCATCAGAGTCTTATCCTCACAATCGATCACTTAGAAGGGAGAGAGCCACCGAGGTGGCAAAGAGAAGGGAATGAGCTCCATTGACTGATGGGACTCAGTGAAGCAAACTCGTCCTTTTTTGGAGAATCTAAGTCTACCCATCTTTTTTCATTTAAGCCTTTGACTGCAGCTCTGCTGAGTGAAACTGATTCTGTAAACCCATCCTCATAATTTTTTTTGTTGGGGTGGGGAGGCTTCTGCAAACCTGTAATTATTGGGAAGACTTCACATGTTACAACATATGGGCATGGGAGATAGGAAAGCAAAACCTTAATGTGCTACTTAGCTAATTAGGACCCTACATTCAGGAGCTGGTCCCCTCACTGATGACTGCATGAACCTAGAACCCTTTGTTGAATTTCTACTTGCCTGAAAGAGATGGGAAGATCCCATTAACTACATGCACATTTGAATTTAATAGAATAACAGTGTCAGGGTTCCAAGTAATACCCCCAACAAAAGAAAACTCCAAGGCTTGAGGTTCCTCAAAGTTCCTCTTTATTGAAGATGTCATATTGGCAGATCTGGGAAAACCCGAATCTGAAAGTTTCCAGGTTTTCCCCACCCAAGTGAAAGTTCAGGTCCCTGCCCAGCACCCTAATGTCCATCACATGATCCAATCATCCACTGCCCAAACTGGAGACACCTCCCAGTCATCCGACTCCAGGTGCCAGGGCAAAGCGTCCTTGACTCTCTGAGAAAGGAATGTTATTTTGACTACATATTACATATCACCCATACTCTATTCAATCCCCCCTCCTATTTTCCCACAGAAAAATATGTGGCAGGCCTAAAGGCCCAAATGTAAAAGATGGCTTCCAGGTCTGACAAACAGAATAACAAATTTGGAAGGGACTTGGAGATCTTCTACCCAACAACCTGCCTAAGAAAGAAATCCAATGCCATTTCAGACAAATGGACGTGCAATTTCTTCCTAAAAACCTCCAGTTTTCGAGCACCCACAACTTCTGGAGGCAAGTTTTTCCACTGATTAATTGTTTTCACTGTCAGGAAATTTCTCCTTAGTTCTAGGTTGCTTCTCTCCTTGATTAGTTTCCATCCATTGCTTCTTGCCCTGCCTTCAGGTGCTTTGGAGAATACATTGACACCCTCTTCTTTTCGGCAGCCCCTGAGATACTGGAACACTGCTATCCTGTCACCCCTAGTCCTTCTTTTCATTAAACTAGACATACCCAATTCCTGCAACCGTTCTTCATATGTTTTAGCCAGGAGAGAAATCTACTTACCTTCCCAACAGGTTCGGAAGTGCACGCATGCGCAGAGGGTAAAAAACAGGCTACTTCCTGCTTAAAACCAGGAAGTCACGATGATTGGTCAGGTGGGCAGAGCCTCACGTCGCCATCGCTACTGGTTCTCCAAACCAATGGCCGCCATCGCTATTGGTTCAGCTGAACCGGTCCGAACTGGGAGCATTTCAGCCCTGGTTTTAGTCTCCAGTCCCCTAATCATCTTTGTTGCTCTTCTCTGTGCTCTTTAACTTAAACTCTTTAACTCAGTGAGAGAATTTAAGATGAATTCTAGACCATTCATTCTCTCTGATAAGTGAAGCTGTTGACAGGCTTCCTGCATTTCTGGAACTGTCATGTCCCAAACCCAGGATGACACAAACTGAATTGTAAACAAAACCTGTAGACAAACTCTTGCCAGACTTGAAGACTCTCTTATCTGCATCTACTATATACTCTGTGATCTATCAGGGAGGGGTTGTCTTTGCCCTCTTTCTTTCACACATGATATCTGGGCTGAGTTACCTTTAACGAAGCTCCACAAATGAATTATTCCCAAGTCTCAGAACAAAAATTAAAATTGAAGTTCAGGATCTATCTTCCAGAAGAAAAGTTCCACTCAATTTATCATCTATGATTTGTGGAGTCCAGCGAATGTTTAATGTGTAGTTAAGAGACACATTAAGAGCCTGTAGAAATTCTCAGTCATCCATCCAGGTCATGGTTGTCCCAAAGGTGCTTTTTTCAAGAGGAACTGGACTTTCTTGTTTTTTTTTTTCCTTTTGGAGAGGTTTCGCTTCTCATCCAAGAAGCTTCTTCTGCTCTGGCTGGATATTGGGAAATGGAAGAATTTATATTCCTTGTGGACGGCTGGTCATTTGCATTCTTTTAGAGAGCGTTGAGGCCACTTGGAAGTGTGCGAGTATCAATGAATTTCCAGAAAAATTGCAGACTACAGGAAGCATTTGCTCTACTCAGGTGACCCTGAGGACAGAGATAAACCTCCAAGTGGCCTCAATGACACTCTAAGAGAATGCAAATGACCAACTGTCTGCAAGGAATGCAGAGTCTTCCATTCCCCTCCATCCAGTCACAGCTGAAGAGGCTTCTCGGATGAGAAACGAAACCTCTTCAAAAGGAAAAAAAAAACAAGAAAGTCCAGTTGCCTCCTGAAAAAGCACCTTTGGGACATTTTTTTCTGAGCACAAAATGTCCTTTGTGCATAACTGAAAACATGCAACTTGCTGTGTTAATATTTGCAATGCCAACTATCATGGGATGGAAGCATTCCGCTCCTCCCCTTTCCATTCTTGGTGGGAGTGTTTCTTACACATCATGACAATGCCCCAAGTGTGTGTAATTGTTCAGTTAACTCAACTGATGTTTCCATTAGCACTAAGCAAATACTCGGGTGCTAGCTCAAGTAGTGTTTGCATGAAACTCCTCAGTAGGTGTTATACTTTGTTATCGGATATTGTAGAATGTTCTCAGTGATTAAGTCAATTCAAAATGTTCATCGCAAGGTTTTATATTAGCATGTTCCAAAACTGTTGACATACCTCAGAGTGAGAAAATGTGTTGTGAAGCATGTGCATCAGATGAAAACACACAGTAGATATAGAATAAGGGCTTCTTCTTCTTCTTCTTCTTCTTCTTCTTCTTCTTCTTCTTCTTCTTCTTCTTCTTCTTCTTCTTCTTCTTCTTCTTCTTCTTCTTCTTCTTCTTCTTCTTCCCCTCCTCCTCCTCCTCCTCCTCCTTTCTCCCCTTCCCCTCCTCCTCCTCCTCCTCCTCCTTCTTCTTCTCATTCTCCTCCCTCTCTCCTTCTTCCCTTCCCTTCTCTCCCTTCCCTCCCTTCCCCCTTCCTTCCCTTCCCTTCCCTTTCCCCTTCCTTCCTTCCTTCTTTCCTGCCTGCCTTCCTGCCTTTGCCTTTGCCTTCCATTCCCCATCCTTTCCTTCCCTTTCCTTTCTTCCTGTCACACTTCCTTTCCTTCCTCCTTTCCTTCCTTCCTTCCTTCCTCCTTCTCCTTCTTTATTTCTTCCTTCTTTCCATCCCATCCCATCCCATCCCATCCTAGTCCATAGAATGCTTGCATCCCTTAGATGAGCAGATGCCTGCCTTCTTCCCTTCCCTTCCCTTCCCTTCCCTTCCCTTCCCTTCCCTTCCCTTCCCTTCCCTTCCCTTCCCTTCCCTTCCCTTCCCTTCCCTTCCCTTCCCTTCCCTTCCCTTCCCTTCCCTTCCCTTCCCTTCCCTTCCCCTTCCCTTCCCCTCCCCTCCTCTTCCCTTTCCCCTCTTTCTTTCTTTCATGGCAGCATGAGCTCTCTTTTTCTCCACCAAAGTGTAACTATTTTTTTCCTAGAGTTCATTAAAGTACAATCCACTGTATGCTTTGGGAGGAAAAAATATTCCTTTGTTCAGCTTCTCTGCCTTAATGTACGTCCACTTGCATGTGAAAGGGAGATACATGGCAAGCCAGGGACAAGCGCCCCTCTTGTTTTTTTTTCCTCAATAAGGCCCTCTATTCATACCTTTCCTTCTGACGCCGCAGGATCATACCGTCTTGCTCTGCTGTAAATATAGCCCAAGACGGGTGGTACTATTTTTGGGTTTGTCTTCTGCTTTCCCTCCTGCCCCTCCAGTTCCTGGGGTTTTGACAGTGCTGACTTTGTTGCTAAATTTGATGGGGAAAGAAAGACAAGGGGTGCCAGGATGAATGAGCGCGGATGGCAGCTGCAGAAGCGCCTCTATCGACATGGTCTATTTTATCACTCAGCTTGAGACTCAAGGTGTCCAACTGTATTTTTAGCACTTTTTGAAAAGTGAAGCACGCCTCTTGTCTCTCTCTCTCTCGCTCTTTTTTCTTTTTCCAGCCACTGCAATGGTGCTCCTGGCGAGGGGCTGTTGCTGTTGTTTCCCCCCAAATAATAATAAAAGTGTTAATCTTATGATAAATGGGAAGGTGCAGAGCCACCAGAGCCATTAAGATCTCTACGAAGCCGGGCTCAGCTAACACCCTGTTGCAAAAATGTGGCTGGCAACTTAACACTGGCTCCGTGTTCATTTACGCTGCATAAATTCTGGAAAGAAACTTTCCTCTGTCGTTCCTGTTCAAGGGGAAACAAACAAACAAAACAAAAAGCATTGTTTGAGGAAAGGTAGCATGAGATCCACATTGCAGTCGGATGCAAAAGTAAATCTAAATATTTTTTCTTCTGTTCAATCGTCCAGTTCCTGTTCAAAACTGCTGGGACAATACGATTGTCCCAGCTGTTTTCTTGGCAAGGTTTTTCCAAAGGGATAAACCATTGCCTCCTTTTTAGAGCTGAGAGAAAGTGACCGGCACAAAAATCATATTCAAAATCATATTCACACAAAACGCATGGTTGGCTGAGGGATTCTGGGAATTGAAGTCCACAAGTCTTAAGGTTATCTGGGCTGGTTGGGGAATTCTGGGAATTTTGAGAGTTGAAGTCCACGTCTTAAGGTTGTCATGGCTGGCTGAGGAATTCTAGGAATTGGAGTCCACAAGTCTTACAGTTGTCATGGCTGACTGAGAAATTCTGGGAATTCTAGGAGTTGAAGTCCACAAGTCTTAAGGTTGCCATGTTCGGAGACCCCTGATTTACACAACCCATTGCAACTGGAACCCTGCTTGCATTCATACACAAAGCAACGTGCAAAACAATAAATTGCACGTTGGCTGTACATGAGGAGCCTAGTTTAGACAACATGCTAAAAATGACTGGGATTGCACAGTACATTCCAGCACAAACTACATAAATCTATTTTAATATGTTTTGCAAACAGCAACCTACATAAACCTATTCCCCGCAATTTCAGTGGCTTATCGGGTGGGAAAGATACATGGACTGCTAACCATTCCTGGCAGTAGCTTCCGCAAGTTAACTTCTCCCAAAAGGGTGTCGTAAAGAGACTATATTTAAGAGAAAGGAAGATGAGTTTTTCTCCACATAATAGATCTTTAAAAACGGTAAGGCTAGTTGAGATTCTCCTAAAATACAGTAATGGAAACTTATTAGGTCTTTCTTGATTCAGGGTGGTGTGGTGTTGGGGACAATGAAGTGGAGCCCTGCCATGAAGTGCTGTTGTGTGAGTCCAGGGAGTGTGATTTCAAGACATGGCTTTGTGGTAGAAACAAATCCAAAGCTCGGTTTTGCCCTACAGGTGATCTTCTTACTTAGAAGCAAAGTTGGAACTAGAATTTCTATTGTTAAATAAAGTGGTTGCATCCAATTTATGACTTTTTTTTTTGACACGGTTGTTAAACCAATCACTGCCGTTGTGAAGTAAGCCACACAGTCATTTCATGAATCCAGCTTCCCCCTTTAATACAAATGATTCCCGTTCTCCACCATCCAGTCAGAGCTGAAGAAGCTTCTTGGATGAGAAGCGAAACGTCTTCGAAGAAAAAAAACAACAAGGAAATTCAGTTGCCTCCTGAAAAAAGCACCTTTGGGACAACCAGGATGTGGATGACTGAGAATCTTTACAAACTTTTATCTATACAATTTGCGATGAACACCGTTTGAATGGCATGGGAGTAGGAATGGATTTCAAGAGGAAAAACAATTGAAGACTACAGCAAAACTCAAGGTAAACCACTCCAAACTTGATTGCAGAAAATATGACTTCAGCAACAGAGTGGTCAATGCCTGGAATGTACCAACTGACTCTATGGTTAATTCCCCAAAACTCCATAACTTTAATCTTAGACAGTCTACTGTCGACCTCACCCCATTCCTAAGAGACCTGTAAGAAGTGTGCATAAGCGCACTGACATGCCTTCTGTCCCTGTCCTACTGTCCCGATTTATTCATATCCATTTCCTGTATTCATAATCATGTTTATACCGTATTTTCCCCAAAATAAGACTGGGTCTTATATTAATTTTTGCTCCAAAAGAAGTATTATGGCTTATTTTCCAGTTAGGTCTTATTTTGGGGGAAAATACAGTACTAAACGCCTCCATCTGTTGATGATCTTAACTGGGGCTTATTTTGGGGGTAGGGCTTATATTACGAGCATCCTGAAAAATCATGCTAGGCCTTATTTTACCATTAGGTCTTATTTTCAGGGAAACAGGATACTTATATCTGTTATCTTATACGTATTTGACAAATAAATAAATAAGTAAATAAAAGATTCATAACTTATGTTAACATCTCTGTTCCCTAATTGCCTGATCTGATTGGTGTTGCATTCTCCTTTCCTTTCCCACCTCCTCCGTCTCACCCCCACCCCCCGAGCGCTGAGAAGAGCTGCAGAGTGAAGATGCATTAGAGTAATTACAACATAATGACAGCAGATCATGAATCGAGAATGCGGCAGACAGGGTAGGGAGGTGAGGTAGTGTAAGTCAGAAATCGGCTGGCAGAGAGGTGGGGAACCCTCCGGAAGGAATTCTCCAACACTGACGTTGTAATTAAAATTGAGGTGAAGAGGGGTGGCAGTTCTCATTTCTGATAGCTGCCCGTGAATATTAATTAGCTTCAGGAATCCAGCCGAATGCAAGCACAGATGCCATCCTTCCTTTTGCAATCTGGTTTCTAGGTGTTTCCTCCCCCCCTTCCCTCCCCCCCCCCAAAACATCCCTGATGAATGTTCAACAGATATGTTAGGGAAATCCTACGGTTTCCTTGGAAACTTGGATTCAGTGAAAATGAAAACAGGATCAAGGCTAGCCAAGGACGGCGGTCATTAGCCCAGTAATACAGAGGCATCTATGAAATGTGGTCCAAATTTTATACCGGTTCCCAGAAGTGATGCACAAATATCTGTTTGCTTCCATCCCAAAGGGTAGAAACAATTCAAAAAGAATGCTCACAAAAACTGGCCTTGGCAGAAATGACCCCAAGAGAGAAAGTTTCCAAGAATTCTTTTTTGTCTTCTCTGAAACAATGAACTACCTGATTGATAGATTGATAGACTGATATTGATTGAAGAGCTGAGGTGGCGCAGTGGTTAGAGTGCAGTACTGCAGGCTACTTCTGCTGACTGCCGGCTGCCTGCAATTTGGCAGTTCGAATCTCACCAGGCTTAAGGTTGACTTAGCCTTCCAGCTTTCCGAGGTGGGTAAAATGAGGATCCAGATTGTTGGGGGCAAGAAGCTGACTCTGTAAACTGCTTACAGAGGGCTGTGAATCACAGTAAAGCGGTATATAAGACTAAGTGCTATTGCTATTGCTATTATTTTATTAAATAATTAAGAAGAGTTTGGGCAACATTTGTCTGAAATAATATAGGGCCGTGATGGCAAACCTATGGCACACATGCCACAGGTGGCACGAAGAGCCATCTCTGTGGGCAAGCGAGCCATCGCCCTAGGTCAGCTCCACCACATATGCGTGTGTGTGCATCCTGCCTGCCAGCTGATTTTCAGGTCTCTGCTCTGCATGCGGGAAGCACATGCGCATGGCAGGAGGTTGTGCATCCCCCATGGCATGTTTTTGGTGCCAGGAGGCTTCAAGGAGGCCTGCTAGGCCCAAAACGGGGCACAGAGAATGGGGGCCATTGCGGAAAAGTAAAGATCTTTCTTCCTTCAATCCATTCCAACCCTGATTCAGCTCTGGACCTTGGCCTGCTGCTTTCTAAACATTAAGTGTTGCTTGCTTGCATGATAGCATCTCATCTACTTGAGCTCATGAAGGTTTCAAGTTCAAGGCTGAGCGGTGGAGAAGTTTTATGAAACACGTGATAAATTATACTGCAGCTGCGACAGCACAAATTCTTTGCTTCCTGGGATTCTGTTACATATTCCTTGACCCAGGTTTTGGCAGGAGAAAAGTGCAAATTAGAGGAAAATAAAGTTCCCCTCCTGAGCCATCGAGACAGTGCGAATATTTACCTTTTCTTTTTTCCCACTTTTTCTGGCTCTAATTTTTTTTTTTCTAAGTAGGGTTGAGAATCCTCCCCAAAGAAATTGCATCACCATGACTCAGTGGGGAAATTTATTTTTTTTACTGTGGGCGTGGCTTGGTGGGCAGGGTGTGGCTTGGTGGGCGTGGCTTGGTGGGTGTGGCAGGGGAAGGATACTGCAAAATCCCCATTCCCACCCCACTCCAGGGGGAAGGATATTGCAAAATCTCCATTCCCACCCCACTCTGGGGCCAGCCAGAGGTGGCATTTGCCGGTTATCCGAACTACTCAAAATTTCCGCTACCTCCAGAACCTGTCAGAACCTGCTGAATTTCACCCCTGCCATGGCTTCATGAGGGCCAATGAGACAATTTGTGTCATGGCATAAATCCATGAACAACCCAGATGGATGGCAAGAGAAAGCAAAGAAGGGTATCCTAAACAGAACCTTTCTCTTTGCAGGGAAGCCTATCTTGCAAATAACAGAATAACAGAGTTGGAAGGGGCCTTGGAGATCTTCTAGTCCAACCCCCTACTCAAGCAGGGCAGCCAATACCATTTCAGACAAATGGTTGCCCAATCTCTTCTTTAAAAACTCCAGTGTTGGAGCACCCACAACTTCTGGAGGCAAGTTATTCCACCGATTAATTGTTTTCACTGTCAGGAGATGTTAGTTCTAGGTTGGTTTTCTCCTTGATCAGTTTCCATCCATTGCTTCTTGTCCTGCCTTCAGGTGGCTTGGAGAACAGCTTGATCCCCCTCTTCTTTGTAGGAGCCCCTCATATATTGGAAGACTGCTATCATGTCACCCTTCATCCTTCTTTTCATTAAACTAAGGTAAAGGTAAAGGTTCTCCTCGCACCTATGTACTAGTCCTTCCCAACTCTAGGGGGCGGTGCTCATCTCCGTTTCCAAGCTGAAGAGCCAGCGCTGTCCAAAGACGTCTCCATGGTCATGTGGCCGGCATAACTAAACGCCAAAGGCGGACGGAACGCTGTTCCCTTCCCACCAAAGGTGGTCCCTATTTTTCTACTTGCATTTTTTACCTGCTTTCGAAATGCTAGGTTGGCAGAAGCTGGGACAAGTATTGGGAGCTCACTCCGTTATGTGGCATTAGGGATTCGAACCACTGAACTGCTGACCTTTCGATCGACAAGCTCAGTGTCTTAGCCACTGAGCCACCATGTCCCCTTTTCATTAAACTAAACATACCCAATTCCTGAAACTGTTCTTCATATGTTTTTAGCCTCCAGTCCTCTAATCATCTTTGTTGCTCTTCTGCACTCTTTTAAACATGAAAAGTTTCAAGACAGAAGGAAACCTTTCCGTTTTATTGTCCTTTTGGTTCTACCCTTGGAGCCCCTTAACCATTTCTGGAGAAATGGAGGAACCCTTCTCATGCTACAAGGAACAGAAGGCTGTTCTGCTTCCTCCATTAATCTGTCATTGTCCTGAGCTACTCATTTAGTTAGTAGCAGAAAGCAGCAGGCGCCTTGTCTACAAAAACCGAGACCAGACGAGGAAGGAAAAGTGGATTTGTCCCTTCTTCCCCCACCCATCTGATAGCCCTCAGGCCGACGTCTGGCTTGAAACAGGTGGGATCCACGATTCCTCAAGAACAGATAGCTATTCAGGTAAGAGGATGTGGCCTTTGCACACTGCAAATATTGCTTTTCCTTCCGCTTCCTTGCCTCCGGCAATATCTGCTGGGGTGACAAAGCGAGGGCTCGGTTCTCCTGCACTTCAAAAGCTATTTTTGATGTCTGACTTATATTCCGAGCAGACTGCATCCCCTCGTTCCTCACTCACACCTAGCTGTGTTTTTTTAATCTCTCAAGGTACAAGCAACTCAATAAACTAGTAATCAAACCGAGATTGATGGAAGAGGGAGCAGGAGAAGGTTTCCCGCAGACTGCTCGGCTGCCAAGCGATGCATACACCAAGAAGGCAAGGAATTCTCACCACCTGTTTTCGGACACCAGAAACCCCACGGTTTCCTCTGCCGCTTTCAGAAATGAACTCTCCCCTCCCCAAAAGTTAAAATTCTCCATTACGAAGGAGAAATATGAGCCTTTCACCTGGGGCCAGGTGATGAAGCATCACTTCGGCTCACCATTTTCCTTGGGCGAGAGGCATCCGCCTTCATTCTTTCTCCTGATCAATGTTTGTTGACCCAGAGTTTGAAACAAGTCCGTTTCTCATGTCCATCTCTCAGTCAGAGAAGTGGGCAATTGATGGAATCAGTTTCTCCCTTGAGGAAGAATAGTGTCAGGATGTTGGGAGCAGGGGTGAAATTCAGCAGGTTCTGACAGGTTCTGGAGAACCGGTAGTGGAAATTTTGAGTAGTTCAGAGAACCAGCAAATACCACCTCTGGCTGGCCCCAGGGGACTGGAGGCTAAAACATATGAAGAACGGTTGCAGGAACTGGGTATGTCTAGTTTAATGAAAAGAAGGACTAGGGGAGACATGATAGTAATGTTCCAATATCTCAGGGACTGCCACAAAGAAGAGGGAGTCAAGTTATTCTCCAAAGCAATAGGACAAGAAGCAATAGGTGCAACCTAGAACTAAGGAGAAATTTCCTGACAGAACAATTAATTAGTGGAACAATTTGCCTCCAGAAGCTGTGAATGCTCCAATACTGGAGGTATATCAGTTTTTTCTACGTGTTTCACTTTTCTTCTTTATACTGTAACTGCTATTCTAATAGCCCTTAATAGCAGGACTGGGCCAGTCTATCTACAAGACAAAAGACCTTCAGCTTCAGGGTTGAATTAGCCCTCCCTCAAGATCCAAACCAGGACAAAGCCATTAAGACACAATAGGAATTGCCCAACACCCGTTCAGAACACAAGCCTCTCCATTACATCCTCCTCCTCCAAGTTTCAACCAAACCTGGGAGCTCAGACAACCTCAGCTATGACCCCTGCATAACCCCATGGGAGTCTGACAGCAACCAATAGAATACATGCCCTTGCCACAGGAACAGGAAGCTCAAGGGCAAGGCCCAAGAGAGGGCATAAATAACCCTCACTCTCCACTCCATGTGTTCAACTGCACCAGGACCATGGACTTGATGGTTCTGCTCCATTAAACCATCTTTCTCATCAGCCTCCATGTTTCCAGTGTTTTTGTACCTGCTTGGAACTGAACCAGATGGATATTTCTTCTAACAAGAGATATCTAATATATATGTTTGAAACACGAACACCTCCAGTTTCTGCATGCAACGTTGAAACCCATTCATACTATTTAGGTGTTTGGGTTAGAATTTTTTTTCCCCCTAGAAAAAACAAACAAACAAACAGACGGACATTCCTCCATACTGTTGGATCTGCAGTGAAAGCATTTATTTGGATGCCTCTGGCAAATTAATTCCCATAAAGATTTGTGGAGATTTCTTATATGTCTTTATCCCTGGGGCTCCTCCAAGATCCACCCGAGCAAGAATGTCTTTTAAAGGAAGCTTGTATAATATTGTGGATCGTTCTCCCTAAAGAAACATAGATTGGCTTGCAAACAATCCCTAATCTTCTATCGAATAGCGTTCCAAAGCCATTCCTGTAAAGTAAGCTATTGCAATTCTTTAAATTGTATTTATAGGTTCCGGCGCGATGGGTGAGGTCATTTTGTAGTTATTTATGTCAACTGCACCTTTGAAACGCCTTGTAGAGGGCAGCGTTTTTTTCCAGAGAGAAAAATAAAAACATGATTCTTTTTTTTTTCTTTTCTTTTTTTACAAAAAAATTGTCAGCAGCTATTATCTGCTGAACCTTGGCTTCATCAGTTTAGCAAACTGTCAAACTACAGTAGTGTCCAAAATTGTGGAAACCTTTGGGGAAAAGTGTATTTTCTAAAATGAGCTAATAGTACCATAAAATTATATATCAATGGAAAGATCATTTAATCAAGAATGTAATGCAATAACTTTTATGAAGGATTTGCTATTAGAATAGCGGTTACAGTATAAAGAAGAAAAGTGAAACACGTAGAAAAAATGAGATATGCAAAAATTATCACCATGTCAGCTAAATACGTTGTTGGGTAACCTTTAGCATGAATTATGGCCTTACAACGTCTTCCCATGGAGTGAACCAAGTCTTTTAGTTCTGCAGCTGTTATACTGTGAAACCAAGATTGAAGAATTGCTTCTATTAACTGAGTTTTATTGCTGGGTCGCTTCTGACTAACAAGTTTCTTTAGTCAGCTCCATAGATTTTCCATTGGATTAAGGTCTGGGTTATGCCCAGGCCATTTCAGCAGTGGAATAGGATTATCTTGAAACTCCCAAAAAAGTAGTGTTATTAGCCATCAAAAATACACTTTTCCGAAAAGGTTTCCACAATTTTGGCCACTACTGTATTGCGGATAACAATGTAGGTGATGGATTATTTATCTCCCATCTCCATTAGCCTAGCATTGAACAGGCCTTTCTTTAAAATATTTTTTTTCCCCATCTAATCTTTCAGGTGCATTAGCATTTATTCAGCCTGAGATTCTGCCATTGATATTCCGGAGGCTTTGGTGACCATAATCTCCCTTTCCTTCTACATTATCTCTTTGAACTGATTGTCCTTGAAATCTAAGAACATAATCCAAGCCCTACTGGATCAAACCCATGGCTTACTTAGGGATGGGTACTGTCTTACATTCAAGTAGCGTATGGTGTTTTAGGAAATCGATACGAAATTTGCTTTGTAAAGGGTGCCATGAAAGGAAAGCCTGATAAGAGATGGAAGCCCCACTTGGTTCTATCTGAATCAGAGGTGGTATTCAGCAGGTTCTGACCAGTTCTGGAGAACTGGTAGCAGAAATTGTGAGTAGTTTGGAGAATCGGTAAATACCACCTCTGACTGGCCCTGCCACCATCTATTCTCTGCCTCCAGAATCCCAGCTGATCAGGAAGAAATGGGGATTTTTCAGTAATCTTCCCCTGCCACGCCCACCAAGCCACATCCACCAAGCCATGCCACACTCACCAAGCCACACCCACAGAACCAGTAGTAAAAAAAAATTGGATTTCATCACTGACTACCTGTATTCATTAGTGATTGCAGGTTGGTGAGCCAAGCTTTAGAAAGTAAGAAATTTTCCCCCGTGAATGCTTAGACTTACCCTCTGATTTTTTTTCCTCCCGAATATCTTCTGTATGAACCTCCTACTCAAAACACTTATTCCTTCCATCGGCGTTGCGCAAAGCGATATGACCACCTATGATATTTTTCTCTTTAGTCTGATGCTAAGACCCAGAAAAGTCTCATTGATTGTCGGAGGATGCCAGACAATTACTGAGGAGATATTTTTAATGGGAGGGGCAGGGAGAAGGAGAGGCGACCCTCGCAAAAGAACTGTCCCGGGGGGAACCGATATTTCATAATCGGAATGATGCCTCGGAAAGCGAAATCAATTCAAGGGATCTCCCATAAGGTTAAAATATAGATTGTGGAGAGGAGGAACAGAAGAATGAAGTCATGGTAAAACCTTTAATGAAAAGAAAATTTTAAAAGAAAAGAAGAGAAAGTCATGGAGAGGCTTTGATTACTCTAAAAGAAAGGGGGTAAAAATAGTACAAGTGGGGAGTGGGGTGTAGATGAAAAAGAGAGGTGAAGAATCACTCATGCACAAGTATGTACAAATATCCACATAAACACACTGATACACACCACTGATCAGGGGTGAAATGCTACCAGTTGGCACTGGTTCAGGCAAACCAGTAGTTAAAAAAATGCTACCGGTTCGTTTGAACCGGTATTTCCGATGATCAGCTTTCACTAGAAAGCAAGAAATCCTGCTTTCTAGTGAATCTAAATCACGCAGCACAGCTGTTCTACTTACCTTCAAAGGGTTCCTTTTTCTGTGCGACGCACATGTTTGGTGTGTACTGTGCATGTGTATATGTGCAGCGTGTGTTTGGCATGCACTGAACATGCATGTGTGCACTGCGTGTTTGGTACATGCATGGGCAGCAAACTGGATGCAACCCGGGGAGGATTTCACCACTGGCATTGATGCACATTCAGAGAGAGAGAGAGAGAGAGAAAGAAAGAAAAATGAATGAATGAATGAGTGAGTGAGTGAGTATGCGTGATCAACCTGCAGTGCCCAACGTAGCTAGAAAGAGATAGTCCTCAACTTACAACCATTCATTCAGTGACCATTCAAAGGCACTGAAAAGTTACTTGAAACTTACTCAGTCCTTTCACTTACAACAATCGCAGCATCCCCACAGTCCCATGATCAAAACCTGGGTGCTTGGGAACCATAATGTATTTACCATGGGAGTATTAGATATGTTCGCTCCCTTGAGTTATTTGTAAAATATAATAAAAGAGAGATACAAATAAATAAAAAAAAATGAAAAGATGGTTAAGGTTTCCCCCCTGTCCAGTTGTGTCCAAGTCAAGAGGATGACCCGCATCTCCATCTCCTCATCCCATCGCCAAGGGAGCCAGCATTGTCCAAAGATATTTCTGGGGCCATGTGGTCAGCATTATAACACCGAGGTGCATGGAACACTGTTATTTTCCCACCGAAGTGGTACCTATTTATCTACTCACATTTGCTTGCTTTCGAACTGCTAGGTGGGCAGAAGCTGGAGCAAGGAACAGGAGCTCACTCCATCACACAAAACTCACGTCTCGAACCCAGGCAGTCAGCTTTCCAGCTGACAAACTCAGCGTCTTTAACCACTGAGCCGTTGCACCCCCCAAAAAAGATGGTATATGGAACTAATAGGCAAGATCTTTTCAGTGCATTGACCCTTAGAATGCTGTGTATTAGTTCTGAGCTCCGTTACTTTTCTCTTCAGAATAATCATTGCAATCCGTATAATTAATGAAGGCTTCCAGCTGGTGGCCCACCTATGTCTTCTCCCACAAGACATAACACTGGCCTCGTTCCTGATCCTATCAGAGTGAGAGATATGGTTGGCTGCAGTTCATCTTAGCTACATCTTCTCCATATTCAAGCGGTCAGCATCTTCACAGCTTTCATGTCCTGTCTGCTCGTTGAATCTGCATATTTGACCAAAAACATCGCAAGTAAACAAAAAAAAAAAAAAGCACTATAAAATCTCAGCCTTTGTTGACTTCGACACTGACCTTGCGAAGATGTTGTGATTAAAACTGTGACAGGCCAAATAAAACAGGCTGTCTTTAACCCCGCCTTTGAAAAAGATAGAATTGTGTTGTTATAAAAAATAGTTCTATTTGAATTTTTTTCATGAGAAGCCATGGTGGGAAGAAGCAGTGGCCCGGGGAGGATTTTAAATGGGAAGAAAGGAAATGCCTGTAGCTCTGGAAATCCAATAAGGAGCCCAACTGGATCAAAAATAAGGAGCCTTGGTAGGACAGTGGTTTAAAGCACCCTGTTATTAATACAGCTGCCTGCAATTACTGCAGGTTCGAATCTTACCAGGCTCAAGGTTGACTCAGCCTTCCATCCTTTCTAAGGTAGGTTAAATGAGGACCCAGTTTGTGGGGGCAATAAGAAGACTTTGTATAAATATACAAAAGTATGAAGGCTATTGCTTAACACATTGTAAGCCGCCCTGAGTCTCCGGAGAAGGGCGGCATATAAATCAATTTTTTTAAAAAAAAGCGAGTTCCTTTTTTAATGAAAATGGCTGCAGAATGGCCTGAAAAAGGCCCAAAAAATGGCCTAAAAACAATCCGGAAAATGGCCCGGAAAATGGCTTGAAAACAGCCCCCAAAATAGGCTTGAAAATGCCCCCCAAAACGGCCTGAAAACGGCCTGAAAACACACCCAAAAACTAGGCATGCACGCACTGGCCAGCTGGTCTTCGTATTTCCAGTGCTCTGGAGCGCATGAAGACCAGCTGACTAGCGCGCATGCAAGTGCCACAAATCCAAAGACCAGCTGGCTGGCACACACATATGCACCAGCCAGCTGGTCTTCCAATTCCCGGTGTTCCGGCACGCGCACATGCACACAATTTCCGGTTTGGGCACTCTGTGCCTAAAAGGTTTGCCATCACTGGATTAGATGGTGACATCATCATTGCCCAGGAGACACCCAGTTGGGGACTCCTTTCATGCAGGAGCTGGAGTGAAGAGTGGTATTTGCCGGTTCTCTGAACTACCCAAAATTTCCCGCTACCGATTCACCAGAACCTGTCAGAACCTGCTGGACTGCACCCCTGGTTCGTTCCCATTTCCTGTATTAATATCCACGTTTATACTTATTCCTGTTATCTTGTGCTGTTCTATCCCCGTCCCCACACACACACAAACAGCCAGCCAGGGGTTAAAGAATTACTTGGCACACACAGGGTTCGTTATCAGGAACTTGGCAGCAATACAATAACCGTCTGCCAAGTGCTTTACTTCAAGAAGAGGGAGTTTTCCTCCACCAGATAAACACCAACAAATACACACAGTTTTCAAAAATAGTCCAGCTCAAACAGAAACCTTCAGCAGATTCAGGCGTTGTACAAAGCGACTAGCCAGAAGTTAGCTTTGTCCGTCACAGAGTCTAAATGGCCATCACACTCTCTTATATAGCTTGTGGGGTGTGGTCCAGTGACTCAGCTTAATCCCTGGCATGCCTCCTCATCTGCTGCAAATGTTTATCTCGCCTTCGTTGGCGTGGATCCAGGAATGACGTATCACCATCATCACTGTCATCGAGATACCTGGCTCCTGGCCAATCTCCTCTCCCTCGGCAGACACCTGAGGCATAGCCAGAGAGGAGGGGCCTGGAGAGGGAGGCCTGGCCGGCTCCTCTCCTTCATGTTCGGAGCCTTCTCCCTCCGATAAAATGGGCTCAGGGGTCGGAGCCACAACATGTGCATGTTATGTTTGACAAACTAAATGAACTAACTAAATAAATAAATATTACATTTCCTCCTGACCCCGTCATTGTAACATGATCCAATCGGAAGAGCTTTATTGCTTGTGAAGACATCTGGAAGACTGGCCTTGCAATGTTAACCTTGAAGGGAACACTGAGCACAATTTCCTGACTTTTTACAGAAAAGTTTTTTGGTTTGGGTTTTTTTTTTTTTTTTTACTCCACAGGAGCTGGCCGTTCACTTTTGAGTTGGCTGATCTATGAAGGTTGAAAAAAAATCACATTGGGGCACAGCAGGCAGCTTAGAGTGAAATTGTTTGTCTGGCTTAGACTCCAGGTCTAGTCTAAAATAAAAAAAACCAATGAAAGGACTCTACAGAAAGCTGAGTTTTCCCCCAACAATAATAGATTGGCTTCAAGATCCTTCATGGTTCCAATTTATTCCATCACATTGGCAGTTTGATGTCCAATAAAGCCTCTCGAAACAGCTTTGTCTTGAATTAGTCCAATTATCTGCCCGTTTCAACATGGATTTTAAAATCTAACCTTTTTCTCTTCTTCCCCTCCCCCCACCCCTCAACAAAACAAAACAAAAGACCCACCACAGAGAATTCACTTAAAATTGCATTTTGCAACGATCGCCATGCAAGATAATTGCAATCGAAATCTCTCAGGTATCCTTGCAGGTATGAAGAAAAAGATTCTTTGGATGTCCCATAGAAATAGAAAGCGATGATGAATTTTAGGATGCTTTCAAGACCAGCATATTTATTCCTTTGGCTGGTTTGACATAGCCATAGCCATAGGTATAGGTCAGGGGTCAGGGGTCTGCAACCTTAAACACTCAAAGAGCCATTTGGACCCATTTCCCACAGAAAAGGAAACACCAGGAGCTACAAAACCCTTCCCATGCCTGACTATTTCTTGAGCAGCCACAAAACTTGCATATGTAAGTAGAGTTAAATATTCTGTTTACTTCTGAAACTGTCTTATCTTAGATTTATCCACAGTTGGCCTACTGGAGATTGAAAAGCTCAATAAATCACATGCAGGCGGGTGACACACATTGGCGGTTGTGACACATATTTTGAATGATAGGGAGCCGCAGCAGAGGGGTGAAAGAGCCACATGCGGCTCCAGAGCCTCAGGTTGCTTACCCCTTGGTATAAGTGCTAGTGAGTAAGGACATGTGGTCAGGACTTGGCGGTCTATGTAAACCTTTTGTCAGGGTTCCGATGAATGCCCTAATTAAATCATGAGTCTCAAGCCAAGCTTCAAAAGAAATCCAGTTATTTATTAGGAGCCTCATGTCTGCACGTTCCCAAGTGAAGTCAGCTCTGACCCTACATAATTTATGCTCCAATTATGACCCTGTTTCCCCCAGGATGTGTCAACAATCACATTTGCCAACGGAGCAATTTCGTGGGTTGTAGAGGTCACACCCCTCGGTTGCTGTAGGTAACCCTGGGATACAGCCTTGAGAGAGATAAGCGTGGAATGTGCATCTATCTTTGGCTGCTGTGCCATTTCGCCAGTTTCCCATCCCCCCTGGCCTATGGCAACTCGAGAGCAGGCCAGGGATGCTTTGCAAGTTGACACCTTTCTTCTAAAGTTTGTAATCCAGGAAAAGACCCACTGTTTTCTAACCACAGAGAAGGCAGACTGCCAATCAGCTTCTTCTTGTATTATCTTATTAAGTAAAAGTAAAGGTTCCCCTTGCACATATGTGCTAGTTGTTCCTAACTCTAGGGGACGGTGCTCATCTCCGTTTCAAAGCCGAAGAGCCGGCGCTGTCCGAAGACATCTCTGTGGTCATGTGGCCAGCATGACTGAATGCCAAAGGCATCCCCCTTTATGGACCTCTTAGGAATGGGGTGAGGTCCATGGTAGACAGTTTGAGGTTGAAGTTGTGAGGGTTTGAGGCTGTAACAACAGAGTCAGGTAGAGCATTCCAGGCATTGACCACTCTGTTGCTGAAGTTGTATTTTCTGCAATCATGTCAACCCAAGTTCTTCTTTTCACTAGACTAGATATACCCATATACCTACACTATATATCCTGCAACCGTTCTAACCTCATCTTTGTCACTCCTCTCTGCACTCTTTCCAGAGTCTCTTTTAAGAAAAGGTTTGCTTCTTGACTTTTTTAAAAAAAAGTCTATTTCATCTCCACTTCCTCTGGTCCAATGATTTACCAAACACGGTCATTTTAGGGACTTTAGAAAACACTTTCTTTTCTCCACATGTTCTATTGCCTATTGTAGTTTTACTGCTTTGTCACCCTATGGACTACTTACCAATATCAGCAAAGCAATTAAGTATAGTGCTCAGGAAATGCCAGAGGCATTACACTGTCTGGATGGGGCTCTCAGCCCAATTATTTCCCGCTAGTTGCAAACTACTAAGAACGGGCTGTACTTCATTATAACTTCTGTTCCCAGTGATTAAAAATCAAGCATGCTGCCAGGGGTAGGCTTCAAAAAAGTTAGCAAGGGGTTCTCTGCCCAGTTGCTGGGAGGGCTTGGCCATGGCAGGTGTGGCCTAGTCAGCCTCCTGCACAATGGCGGGTGGGTGGGTGACGTTTTTGCCCTCCCTCGGCTCTGGAGGTTTTCCTCGAGCCTCTGGGAGAGCCTGGCCTCCCCAGGCTCCGGAGGCCCTCTGGAGGCTGGAAATGGACCTCCCAAACTTCCTGTAGGCCCATTTTTCGCCCTTCCCAAGCCTCTGTGCGCGCCCTGCACTTACCTGCATCCAAAATGGGCCGTGTGGGGTTTCCTGAAGGGCGGGGTAGGGTGGGTGGGGCAGCCTGGAGTGGGATTTGGGGGTTCTCCAAACTGCACAGAATCTTAGCTAGTGGTTCTCCGGAACCCCTGCAAACCCCTTTGAACCCCCAGCAGCCCACCCCTGCATGTTGCAGCCACAGACTGCAGAAATGAAACAAATTTAAACTTCCCACCAGCACTGATGATGTTACCTAGTTTGGGTAATGAAATGCCTGCAAGAAAACAACCAAGTTCAGAGAGCACCAAGGACCCTTCAAATGTTCAATCACTAGAATTCTTTAATACAGGGGGACCCTTCACTGAATGACCGTTTGAAATGACTACGGCACTGAAAAAAGTGACTTACGACTGTTTTTTTCACACTGTTGCAACATTTCCGTGGTCATGTGATCAAAATTTCAGACGCTTGGCAACTGGCATGTAGTTATGACGGTTGCAGTATTCCGGGGTCATGTGATCACTTTTTGAAACCTTCTGGCAAGCTAAGTCAACAGGGAAGGCAGATTCACTTAACAACCGTGTTGCTAACTTAACAACAGCAATGATTCACTTAACAGCTCTGGCTAGAAAGGTTGTAAAATGGGGCATAATTCACTTAAAAACTGTCTCACTTAGCAATAGAAATTTTGGGCTCAATTGTGGTCATAATTCAAGGACTACCTGTATTCTTCAGCCAAAGAGCGTAGTTCCTCCTTTCAAGCAAATTTTGCATCTACTGTGAATGAATTTAATCTAAATTTGTTTGATTGAACAGCATGATTATACGATAGCCATTTCTTTCTTTCCCACTGCCCAATTGAAATATCACCCTCCTCGGCAAACGGGTTAGAAATTAATTCAATTTGCATTTGGATGCGTATTTATCTCATTTTACATTTTTTAGCCAAACGCACGAACTCAAATCTTAATTATCCTGTGCAATTTACACTTGACTGAATTTTGCAAAGCACTTCAACATTTTTTTTTGGGGGGGGGGGGCAAATTATTTGTGAAGTTATGTCACGAGAATAACATACAAGTATTGGTCAGTGAGCATAATAAATTCTGAGCGCAAAACCGTGTACAAAATATGCATTAGGGGAAATTGTTTGTGAAATCTAAATCGGGGAAAATTGAAATAAAAATCTGCACCGAAATACACCGAAATGTTAAAAACAACCAGGAGGTTCAAGGCCCAGTTATGTTATGTTCTAAGTCAAAGAACAGCTCTGTTAAATGTATTTTGAGCATACAAGCTGATCTACATTTTGATATCTACAATCTGCTCAGTGCTAAATTAATGTCTCAATGAATTTGGTTATCATATGAACGAATTTCATAAGTGCCTTTAGGTGTCTAAGAAATCAGTAACATCCAAGTATTATCAGGAATATCCATATCTTTTGATGAGACAAATGTCAGCCATTCAGTTGTGTCCGATTCTCGGCCACTCTATGGATCAGCTTTCTTCATGACCTTCTATCTGCTTCCTTCAGATCTTCCATGGTCATCCTGGTGTCATCCTTCACAGTGTCCAGCCAGTGGCTACTGCAACAGCCCCTTCTCCTTTTTCCACTGATCACTCCTAGCATGATTGACTTTTCGAGTGAGTCATCTCTCATGACATGACCAAAGTATGACAGCTTCTGTTTGGTGATCTTGGCTTCAAGTAATATGAGGATCAATCTAGGACTACTTTATTATTTTTGAAGACCATGGGATGCGTAATAGTCACCTCCAACATCACAGTTCACAGGTGTCCATGAGACAAACATGGTACTCAAAACAAGGAAATACTTAGGGTAAACATCAAAAACATGTTCTACCCAATCAGTGGTTAAATGATATGTTTATATGGTTTTTCTAGTTGCAATGTATGGCTGTGAAAGTTGGACCATAAGAAAGGCTGAGCACCAAAGAATTGAGGCCTTTGAACTATGGTGCTGGAGAAGACTCCTGTGAGTCCCTTGGACTGCAAGGCGATCAAACTGGTCAATCCTAGAGGAGATCAACCCTGACTGCTCTTTAAAAGGCCAGATCCTGAAGATGAAACTCAAATGCTTTGGCCACCTAATAGGGAAGGAAGGACTCACTGGAGAAGAGCTTAATGCTGGGAAAGACTGAGGGCAAAAGAAGAAGGGGACGACAGAGAACGAGGTGGCTGGATGGAGTCACTGAAGCAGTCAATGTGAACTTAAATGGACTCCGGGGGATGGTAGAGGACAGGAAGCCTGGAGGAACGTTGTCCATGGGGTCGCAATGAGTCGGACATGACTTTGCAACTAACAACAAGAAGTTTATATATTCCAGGGATGGCTTAGAACCTTGGGTCCAAAACGTTTTTGAGAAAACTGAACAAGAATTTTCCGAGGTTATCCTTCCTCAGACAGGTGCTTTTTGGACTGCTCCATTAGGATTAGACCAACCTGCTTAAATTGCAAAAGCTCTAAGATAAAACACTCCTATAAACCCCCACTTCCTTAGATTACACAACTCCATTTGGCATCACATAGAGTAGAAGCTGAGTGTGACAGAATACGTTCCTGGATAATTTGCAGCTGTAGCCTCAAAGTGAATTAGTAAGAAGATAAATTGGTCAGATTGTGATTGTTTCCTTTCTTGATCCTGAAGATAGATGGAATGACCTGGGACATCCTTAGATTTTCAGAGTTTTTTCCTCCCCATAAATATTTCTTTTATTGTTTTGTATCACATATTCATTTCTATGTTGAACAGTGTGTTTTCTAGGTGTCCAAAGTATTAACATATAAACATCATCATAATCATTATAATCATATACATATAAACATATATGCAATAATATCAATCGTTATTGAAAAGTATTCTATCTTCCATTATAGTATCAATTACCATGTTTCCCCACAAATAAGATCGGGTCTTATATTAATTTTTGCTCCAAAAGAGGAGCCAATTAGGGCTTATTTTCTGCTTAGGTCTTATTTTTGGGGAAATGTGTTACTAAATGCATCCATCTGGCGTGACAATCTTAACTGGGGCTTATTTTGGGGGGTAGGGCTTATATTTTGAGCATCCTGAAAAACCATGCTAGGACATATTTTCCAGTTGGGTCTTATTTTCGGGGAAACAGGGTATATAACCATCAAATTATTTACTCATCAGTTTATCTTTCTCATGTAGTCTATATTTCACATAAAACTGCTCCTCTAACCACAGTATCTGTCAATTAACCATTTGTAGAATAGTTCCCATGTTATAAAATATTCCGAGTCTTCTTTTCCTTTGATTTTTAGAGTTAACCTATCCATTTCTGCACATTCCAGAATTTTTTTGATTATATTGTCATCTGTAGGGTTGTTTTTTTTTAAATGGCATTCCTGGGTGGAAATGGGATAGTTGTATAGAAATGGGATAGACAACACACACAGGCACAAAGACACACAACAATATACTGTACTGTATGTGTTGGGAAAGGAGAGGGAAGTTGTCTAGGAGAGACGTCATGGCCAAGAGAAAGTGGAAACTGGCAGCCGTGACTTGCTGTGAAAGAGAGCAGACGAAGTATGTTAAAAACCAGTCTACTGCTGCAAAATTTGGAGAACCACCAATTGCTTAAACGAACCAATTTGCTTTTGTCAACCACTGGGTGTTAATATTGACTTGTTTATGGCTCTGAGACACCAATCAATGGGGAGCATGCTAAGAGTAGAATCAGATAGAGAGGTAGTGCACATTTATTGAGATAATTCAGGAAACAGACTTGGAGAGGTAAGTAAAGTGTTTTCCACTCAGGTCTTGTGCATACATATAAGTAAATTTCTCCTGTGTAATGATTTTATTGTTCTGCGGATTTGCGATGACCTATCTTCCATTTCACCTGATTGCCAGCTCAACTTGGAGAAGTGCTAAAATTAGCTTCGGAATTGGAGTGTACGTGGATTTTTCTTAGCCTTTCTTCCTTCCAATTCATCTTTTGTCTTTTACACACACATACATACGGTATTCCTGTTGAGTTTACGGCCCTGAAAAACAGAAAACTAAAAGATTGCCTTGGCATGCTTTTATATCGGCAGCGTATGAGTTCTTAGCACTATTTTGTGGTCACTGTATAAGTAATGAGATAGAGCATACATTTCCAATTATTTTTCCCAGTTCTCAGCAACTAAAATAGCAAATATCAACCCAAATGGATTAGGTCAAAGGTGATTAGGGGACTGGAGGCTAAAACATATGAAGAACGGTTGCAGGAACTGGGTATGTCTAGTTTAATGAAAAGAAGGACTAGGGGTGACATGATAGCAGGGTTCCAATATCTCAGGGGCTGCCCCAAAGCCTATTGCCCCCAACAATCTGGCTCCTCATTTTATCGACCTTGGAAGGGTGGAAGGTTGACTCAATCTTGAGCCTGGTGAGATTTGAACTGTCAAATTGCAGGCAGGCAGCAGGCAGCAGAAATGCCCTGCAGTTAGATTTCCTGTATGGATCATAAATAGCTTGGTCCTACTCAGCGGTGGGATTCAGCCAGTTCACACCTATTCAGGAGAACCGGTTGTTAACCTTCTAAGCAGTTCAGAAGAAATCTTATTTTGTTTTTTTCCACTTTACAGGGCTAATCCTGTGAGGAGGCAGAAGGAAACATTCTGGTGTTGTTTCTAGCCTAATCTTTATTGCCCTGTTTACAGAAACTGCCTTTCTGGTTAACCCTTATTACATTGTAACACCTAAGGCAAAGCGCCCATCGATGTGAGTGACATTGAGTTGGCCACACCCACACGGTCACATGACCACCGGGCCACACCTACCCAGCTGGTCATTAGGGAAGAGAACCAGTTGTTAAATTATTTGAATCCCATCACTGGTCCTACTATAAAGAAAATTTCTAAGTGTATGATTTTTCTTTTTAAACTTTATTGCACAGGTTTCTTGAAATCAGAGATGGCTATCTATGGTCATAGGGTTGCAGTTTAACTACTCTTGCAATTAACCAGTCTTCTGTAACTTGATGACTTTCAGATATATTGGACCACAACAGTTCTTAGCCGTTGGCCAAACAGGTGTGAAATAATAGAAACAAGAAAATACATCTGGAAAGCACCCGATAGAGTCAGCTAATGAAGTCAGCTAATTCAACCACTTTGAAGATGTTCAAACCCGACTCTCTACATCATGTCCACATACAGCATGCTTTGATCAGTAATTGCCAAATGCTTGAGGGCATGTAAAGTAAAAAGGAAAGATGCACATAGAAAATATAAAATATGTCTTTCCAGATCTCTGTAGAATTCTCTATCCAAAATCTTCTGGTTTTTGAGCAAAACACATACTCCAATTAACAACAAGCTGTAGGAATATTTTCTCCTTGTTTCCTGGGTCAACAATGTTCCTCTAGCATTGATCTCTAAAGTAAGCTCATTTTCAGGAGGTGCAAGACAAATCACCTGCCCAAACCCTACGAAGCCATGGGTAGCTGTCGTGCTTGGTAGCAGCTGCTCTTTCATTTTGCTAAGAGTGGGATTGCTTCAAATTCTCTGTCTTCTTTATTCGCTTCATTCAAAAACCCAAGAGAAGAAGGGAAAATGAAAGCAAGGAAGACAAACAAAAGCAAAAAAGAAAAGTGTCTTGATTTATGAGACAACAAATAAATTAATGATGAGATTGGGGGGTTATCAAAACAGCAGAAAAGACCATCTTGTGTCTTGGGCAGATAGAACAATCAAGTCATCCAGGCTTGTTTTATTGGTGTCCCAGCTATTAATGTCATGGATCCCACCAAGAGATTTAAAAAAAAGGAAAGGCAGATCTTATTTATTTATTTATTTGTTAAACATGTACAAAATAAACATGGACGTGAACATAGGAAATGAGTACAAATAAATGGGGACAGTGGGACAGGGACGGTAGGCACGCTGGTGCATTTATGCATGCCCCCTTATGGACCTCTTAGGAATGGGGTGAGGTCCACGGTAAACAGTTTAAGGTTGAAGCTATGGGGGTTAGAGGATGTAACTAAAGAGTCAGGTAGAGCATTCCAGGCATTGACCACTCTGTTGCTGAAGTCGTATTTTCTGCAATCGAGTTTGGAGCAGTTTACCTTGAGTTTGTATCTATTGTTTGCCCGTGTATTGTTGAGGTTGAAGCTAAAATAGTCGTTGACAGGTAGAACGTTGTAGCAGACAATTTTGTGTACTATGCTTAGGTCAGACCTTAGGCGGCGTAATTCCAGGTTGTCCAGGCCCAAAATTTCAAGCCTGGTAGCATAAGGGATTCTATTGTGAGTAGAGGAGTAGAGTACTCTTCTCATGAAATACCTCTGGACATGCTCAATCGTATTAATGTCCGATATACAGTGTGGATCAGTAGTGAGATTCAAATTCCGTCACTACCGGTTAACTTGTGGGTGCATGGGCGCTCACACGGGCGTGCAATGCTTCTGCGCATGCACAGAGACATGTGGATGGGTGAGCGGAGCCTCCCATCACTGCCACTACCATTTCGCCCGATCTGGGGCAAACCGATAGCAACCCACCACTGGTGTGGATTCCAAGCAGATGAGCTGTATTCGAGAATTGGTCTGGCAATTCTTCCCAGAATTCTTCCCAATTCTTCCCAGCCTTCTGAAGCAAGAAAGAAGGGCAGAGATGTAGGTGAACTTTGCCTTTAAGAAAGATCTTCAGAAGGTACTTTAAAACAAAGTGACAACATGGAGAGAAGCATCATACCAGAGAGTGAGATGGAACTCAAAATAGGTTGAAGGCAAGCAAACGGGGACCGTTAAGGTATATGGTTTCACCCATTAAAACTCCCCCGAGGTCATTCTGCCTTTCTGGCCAACCTGTTTTCCTGCGAGATCAGCTTCTCCTAGAAAGCACAGAAGTACTTAATGGGGAAGGAAGAGGCATAAGGAGAGACAAAAGCCATAACCATTAAAATGTCGGTAGGTTGACAATGCACAAGCTGCAGCCAACCGTCGCTGGCTGGTAGGAGAAAGTCATCCTCTCCATTAACATCTCGCAAATCCCCAAAGACCAAACATTGTTATTTACTGCTTTTTTAAAAAAGTCTTTCTCATGTGAGTAGTTTGGAAGGCCAGGCCTCTCCCTCCCTCCCTCCCTTATTATAATGTTTTATTTATGAATGAATTAGTAACTCTTTGGAACTTCATTAAACACCGTCTTAGGGGACAGACTAAGTGTAGCCTATTAAATTATTATTCCCAGATATCTCTCCAATTTAGTCTTAATAAGCCATCATGGGTGGAGGAAAAGGGATTGTTTAAATGGCAGCAAGATCAGAAGTCGGAACCGTTCGGCCCTAGGTGGTCGCAAGCCAACAGTTCGGATTATTTCAGAAGGTACCCAACCAATAATGTGAACTTCATTGACATATAATACAATCCCAAAGTGGTTTGTTGAACTTTGACTGTTGTCTATGGACATTCTCAGTCTTCCAGGTCACGGTTGTCCCAAAGGTGCTTTCCATCAACCCTTCCATCTGCCACCATTCACTCAGAACTGAAGAAGCTTCTTGGATGAGAAGTGAAACGTCTTCAAGGAAAAACAAAGTCTGGTGGCCTTTTTTTTTTTTTGTCATTCTACACTACTACTAAGCCTGTGCTCTACTTCCCCTCACATTTCTTATCATTTTGATTAGGTGAGACTGATTTGAGCTGAATAGGTATTGGCCTGGGGCACCAAAGTTAAGGAGGAATCAACAAGTCACTCTAACAATTCAAATCTTTGCCTCCATGGTTGGTGGCCACCTCACGCTTGCTTGGACTTCGCTACCCTACAGTCCAGGGATGGGTTCTACTTACCTTTACTACCGGTTCGCAACGGGACCACGCACTCGCGCATGCGCAGATCACTCATGATGATGTTGTGGTGGGTGGGTGGAGCCTCCCGCAAGTTTTACTACTGGTTCTATAGAACCGGACTGAACCAGGAGAAATCCACCACAGCTACAGTCTGCCATGGACTCTGGGAAGGGGGGGGAGGGAGGGAGGGTGTGCTGGGGAGGAGTGGGGAAAAGCGAAAATAACTGCTGTATCTACTTTAGATACACAAGTTTTGCCATACCTTCTATACCTCAAGTTGCATGGAGGACCAACATAGCTCTTCCCGGCTTACTTTATCCTTTCTAGGCAGGTGAGCACACATCCAAACTATATGCTCATCGCACACCTGTTTCCATTTTTTATTTTTATTGTCTGCTAAAAATAATCAGCCCAATCTTCAGCCGATGATGGAGATGTTCGCAAATATGTCTCAATCGTGTATGTCCCATCATCAATAGAGGGCGGGAGAGCCAGTCCCTTAATGCAGCCCTCACCCCATTTGCTGTCTTACATTTCTCAACTTTGGGGACGGTTTGATGGTGAAAATTTATAGAGATGCTCCAATTTGGCTGCAAGCTGGGCCGGTTTTACGAGCACAAAAGCCAAACAAAGCAAAAGAGGAGCCGGGCAAGACCCAGCTTCTAAGTCGTAATGTCATAAATGGTCTTCGCTAATGGCTCCTGTTTTTATCAACTCCCAATATATCACAATTACTTTGCTCTTTTGGTTGAAACAACGCCGTTGCTGTACAGCACCAATTTGCACTTACCATTGCTGAAAATGGCCTCATTTGTTGCCTCACAGAAGGCACCTAACGGTACGTTTGACTGGAATGTAACTCAGAAAGGGAGAGGGCAGCTCAGCGTGTTTATTTATAGATCATCCAGCTACTGATATATCTCTTAAACAGTCATACCTGTTAAGGTACCCAAGACTGTTACGACAATAGGGATCAATGCAAGTTAGTTCTTGGCTTACGAGCACAACTGAGCACATTGTCTGCTAAGTGAGACAGTGGTTAAGTGACAATTGACTCCTTTTGGGACCTTTCTCGCCACAGTTGTCAAGTGAACCACAGCCATTGTTAAGTTCGCAATACAATTGTTAAGGGAGTCTAGCTTCTCCATTGACTTGGCTTGTCAGAAGCTCACAAAAGGGGATCACATGAAAGAAGAGAAGAGAAGAGAAGAGAAGAGAAGAGAAGAGAAGAGAAGAGAAGAGAAGAGAAGAGAAGAGAAGAGAAGAGAGTAGAGTAGAGTAGAGTAGAGTAGAGTAGAGTAGAGTAGAGTAGAGGAATGGAATGGAATGGAATGGAATGGAATGGAGTAGGGTAGGGTAGGGTAGGGTAGGGTAGAATAGAATAATGGAATGGAATGGAATGGAATGGAATGGAATGGAATGGAATGGAATAGAATAGAATAGAATAGAGTAGAGTAGAGTAGAGTAGAGTAGAGTAGAGTAGAGTAGAGTAGAGTAGAGTAGAGTAGAGTAGAGTAGAGTAGAAAATAGACTAGACTAGACTAGACCTGCAAGGAACCTTGGAGGTCTTCTAGTCCAGCTCCCTGCTCAAGCAAGAGAACCTATACTATTTCAGATAAGTGATTGTCTAGTCTCTTCTTAAAAACCTCCAGTGATGGAGCACTCACAATCACCCCAGGACTTCGCAACCATCGTAAATATGAGTCATTCACCAAGCATCTGAATTTTGATCAGGTGACTATAGAGATGCTACAACGGTCCTAAGTGGGAAAAACAGTCATAAGTCAGTATTTTCAGGGTCATCGTAATTTTTGAACAGTGTCCCCTAAATGAACTGTTGTAAGTTGAGGGTTACCTGTATTGATAAACGTGCAAACAATAAACTTACCTTTCTGGGTTAAAATTATTCCTATAATTTCTAGCGTTTCAGCCTTAAGTGTTTGTTTCTTCTCGAATCAAGATAAGAATAAACATGTTCCAAGGGGAAAATATCTGTAGGGGGAAACCGTAAGTTTGCAATAAAACCTACCGCCTACCCCCTCCCAAAGCTGAGACTGTCTACGCAGGGGAAATGGAAGGGAGGGGCTGGTCTCCCCAAAGTATTTTACGCTGCAAGGATTTGTAGCAGAGCCAACCCAGGCATTAGACTGACAAAAGAATTATTAAGGTGGCAAGGCCGCCTTCACACTGCCACAAAGCACTCATTGCTTAATGTTGTACAAATGGATGGTTCTCTTAGGGACAAACAGATCTTGCATTCCATTTATTTAATGTTTCTCCTGCTCCCTGCTCCCTCCCTCCCAAATGCCAGGTGAACAGAAAAGCAAAATTAAGAAACCAAGAATAATCGAGAACACCTTGGACAAGCCAGTACAGGCATTTTGCTGAAACTTTTGGTTCTACCACTGTGGTTGTTTGAGCCTGTTTTCCGATCTCCCGTGAAGCAAAGTCAATGGGGAAGCCAGATTCACTTAACAACAGGGCTACAACAGTGGTGGGTTGCTCCCGGTTCAGTCCGGTTCTATAGAACCGGTAGTAAAACCAGCAGGAGGCTCCGCCCACCCGCCACAACATCATCTTGGGTGATCTGCGCATGCACAGAAAAGCACGTGCACCCTCCCACTGCGAACTGGTAATAAAGATAAGTGGAACCCACCCCTGGGCTACTCACTTAACAACTGCAGTGATTCACTTAACAACTGTGGCAAGGAAGGTCATAAAACGGGGCAAAACTCACCTAAGAAGTGTCTCACTTAACCACGGAAATTTTGCTAGGTATACAGTCTCAGAAATTTAAGATAGCCTCTCAGGTAGATGGTAGAAAAAGTTGCCCCATAGAATAGAATCTTTTTTCTTTTCTTTCAACATCTTTTTTGCATCGTGGCGACCAAAACTGAATGCGGTATTCCAAGTATGGCCTTATCAAGGCCTTATAAAGTGGTATTAACACGTCACATGATCTTGATTCTATCCCTCCGTTTATGCAGCCTAGAACTGTGTTGGCTTCTCTGTGTTGGCAGCTGCTTCACACTGCTGGCTCATATCTAAATGGTTGCCCACTAGGACTCCAAGATCCCTCTCACAGTTACTACTATTGAGCAAGGTACCACATATACTGTACTTGTGCATTTCGTTTTTCTTGCCTAAATGTAGGACAGAGCTGGTATTCAGCAGGTTCTGACCAGTTCTGGAGAACTGGTAGCGGAAATTTTGAGTAGTTTGGAGAACCGGTAAATATCACCTCTGACTGGCCCCGCCCTCACCTATTCTCTGCCTCCCGAGGCCCAGCTGATTGGGAGGAAATGGGGATTTTGCAGTATCCTTCCCCTGCCATGGCCACCAAGCTACGCCCACCAAGCTATGCCACACCCACCAAGCCACGCCCACAGAACTGGTAGTAAAAAAATTTAAATCCCACCACTGATGTAGAACCTTACTTTACCTTTCCATCTTTCTCTCTCGCTGGAGAATATGGGAGTAAAAGACCTCTGACATGGATACAAGGCACGCGATTGTGAAGAAATGCCTCGGGGCAAACGGTTTTCATTTCTGCTGCTTTGAAAATGTTTACAGCAGGACGTCTGATCAAATACATAAATGTGGCAATAACCCAGAGAACACCGGAAGGCTTATCTTGTTTGTGGATCTCACCTCCAGCCGGGAAACCTAAATAAAAGTGAAGTAGAAGGAGCACAGGTCTCCAGGGTATCAGCACTTTGGATGGATGGAGGGAGAAACTTTTATTTGAATTATTATTATTATTATTATTATTATTATTATTATTATTATTATTTTAAAAAAAATGTTGTTGGCCTGGCAAGGTTGTAAGTAGAGCTCCGGTCTCTCCTGACTCCAGTCCTGAGCAGAGAGCATATTAAAAAAAAAAACAGCCTCTTGTTCATTTTTTCAGCCATCAGGTGAAGTAATAAAGAAGAGCTTGGTTTTGCCCGTATCAGGAAGCTGAGATCACACCCTGGAGAGATTGGCCATGCAAGTTCCTATTCGTGGCTAGCAATGCCGTGTAAATGTTGAGAATCTAATTCCCAGTTGAAAATGCAGTGACCTCTTTAAAGAGCTGACTGCCGGTAGTCTGGTGATATGTTCACCAGCAGTGGGATTCAAAAATTTTAACAACCGGTTCTCTGTCCGGTTGCTGGGTGGGCATGGCCATGGTGGGCATGGCCTACTCAGCCTCCTGCACCATGGCGGGGTGTGGGGCATTTTCATCCTCCCCAGGCTCTGGAGGCTTTTCTTGAGCGTCCGGGATGGCAAAAATGGGCTCTCCCGGGCTCCGGAGACTCTCCGGAGGCTGGAAACGGGCCCATTTCTGGACTTCTGGAACTTCCAGGAGACTTGTTTTTCACCCTCCAAGAGCCTCCGCACAGGCGCTGCACTTATCTGGCATTCAAAATGGGCTGTGTGGAGACTCCTGGGAGGGGCAGGGTGGGGTGGGTGGAGTCAGTCAGTCCTTGCAACTACCAGTTCAGCGAACCAGATTAAAATTAACATCCAGTTTGCCGGAACCTGTCCAAACCGGCTGAATCCCACTCCTAGTGTTCACACAACCCATGGTACGCCTAAAGATACCCAACTCATCTGGATGCAACTAGACGATTCAGATCAAGCAAGGAGCCGCATGGCTCATGATACCACAAGACGAAAGACTTGCATTGTGCTGGACATCAGGTGGTCAAAAGACATCTTTGGATCATTTGCAGAACAAGGTCATGAGGTCAACCATCATCCAGTTGACTTAAAATATGGTTTTATTGAGGGGGAAAACCGAAACTACTGATAAAGGGGCGAATAGGAGATAAAAGATCCATTTCATCATGGTTCAGGTTGACAATTTTTTGCTGTAATTTTGCTCGTGATGCAATAAACAGATGAAGGAAGGAAGGAGGGAGGGAGGGACGGAGGGAGGGAGGGAAGAAAGGAAGGAAGGAAGGAAGGAAGGAAAGGGGGTGGAAAGAGGAGGGAGGGAAGGAAGAAAGGAAGAAAGGAAGGAAGAAAGGAAAGAAGGAAGGAAGGAAGGAGAGGGGGTGAAAAGAGAGGAGGGAGGGAAGGAAGGAAGGAAGGAAGGAAGGAGAAGGATGTAGAAAAAGAGGAGGGAGGGAAGGAAAGAAGGAAGGAGGGGGTGGAAAGAGGAGGGAGGGAAGGAAGGAAGGAGAAGGAGGTAGAAAGAGAGGAGGGAGGGAAGGAAGGAAGGAGAAGGAGGTAGAAAGAGAGGAGGGAGGGAGGGAGGGAGAGAAGGAAGGAAGGAAGGAAGGAAGGAAGGAAGGAAGGAAGGAAGGAAGGAAGGAAGGAAGGAAGGGATGAACCTTTAAATGAACGACCCAAACATGCCACCAAACACACATAGCTCAAACATGGGCTCTGGGATTCTTTGACCCTCATCTTTGCAGCATCTCTACCGGGGAAAAGCTCCAGAGTGACCGGTCCAAAGAGAGGGCTTAAAAGGGGGCCAAATGCTTTCTACATTGCAACCCCCTCCTCAATTGTTTAATTCATGTTTTGCAGCCAGACGAGTTGTCTCCCAAACAAAGAGGAGCTGATTTACTCCTTAGCCCCCTTCTCCCCATTCCCTGAAAAAAAAAAACGCTCAAGGAAGGTAGCTGGGTTTTTTTTTAAGAGTCCCTTCCCCTTTTAGTCATTATCTTCACATTAGGAATCAATCAAGGCCGCTCATTACCATTAACAAGATGGCACGCCTGAATCCCCTAAGCTTCTCCCTTCAGGCTCATTTGCGTGAAGGCACCGAGGTTTCCCTGGGGTGTAAAGTGGAAGGGAGGGGGAGAGAGACCTCCCCCCAAACTCTACACTAATGGTGCCAGACATTATTCATTTACCAAGTTGGGCTGGGCTGGGTGGATGGGGAGGAAACCTAATTAAAGATTGGTGAAAGAGAATGGTTGGGTGAATTGGGGAAGGGGGGTGTTTCCGGGCTGGAAGAAAAACAGCTTCCAAAACCTTTTCCCGATAAATCTTCTTGGAAATGCACACGCGTGTGCAGGTGCTCAGGCACCAAACAGGTCAAATGGAGGAAGAACGTGCCCGGGTTGAAATACAGCTGGTTTTTTGACTTACGACCACCATTTCTGTTGGTAAGTGAGACAGTCAAGTGAGCTTTGCCCCCCATTTTTACGACCTTTCTTGCCCCCAGTGGTTAAGTGAATCGTGACAGTTGTTTGTTAAGGGAATTCAGCTTCCCCACTGACTTTGGTTCTCGGAAGGTCACAAAAGGTGATTCAGATGTCTTTTTTTTTTTTAATTTGATTTATATGCCGCCCTTCTCCGGAGACTCAGGGCGGCTTACAATGCGTTAAGCAATAGCCTTCATTCTTTTGTAGATTTTATACAAAGTCAGCTTATTGCCCCCACAATCTGGGTCCTCATTTCACCTTCCTTAGAAAGGATGGAAGGCTGAGTCAACCTTGAGCCTTGGAGAGATTCGAACCAGCAGTAAATTGCAGGCAGCTGTGTTAATAACAGGGTGCGTAGACCACTGTACTATCAAGGCTCTTTTGGATCAGTGGTGGAATTCAATTTTTTTTTACTACCGGTTCTGTGGGTGTGGCTTGGTGGCCGTGGCAGGGGAAGGATACTGCAAAATCCTCATTCCTTCCCCACTCCTGGGGGAAGGATATTTCAAAATCTCCATTCCCACCGCATTCTGGGGCCAGCCAGAGGTGGTATTTGCTGGTTCTCTGAACTACTCAAAATTTCCGCTACCGGTTCTCCAGAACCTGTCAGAACCTGCTGGATTTCACCCCTGCTCTGGATACTGCAACCGTCATAAATATGAGCCAGTTGCCAAGGGTCCGAATTTTGATTGTGGGACCATGTGGTCAGAATGAAAAATGGTCATAAATCATTTTTTTCAACGCTATTGTCGCTAAATGAATGTTGTAAGTTGAGGACGATCTGTTGGTTGATTTCCTCTGTCTTTCTTGACCTGTTGAATAAACCAAAACGTTTGCAGTATAGATGAAGACTAGACTATCAGTGGGGCTCCAGATGTTGCTGGACTCCAATTCTCAGTGACTTTTAGAAAACAGAGACAGTATAATGGAAAATTGGGCGTTATGGTTTGTCCACATCTGGAGGCACCACTGGTTGGTCCATACGGGATCAAAGCTATGATTACTAATCCATACTTGGAAGTTGACTGTTGAAGGTAAAACATCTTCTATATCAGATCAGACCTGGAAGAAATGGCAAGTCCATTTCTTTTCTTTCTTTTCTTTTCCTTTGGTCGAAATGGAATACCTCCTCCTCCTCCTCCTCCTCCTCCTCCTCCTCCTCCTCCTCCTCCTCCTCCTCCTCTTTCTTCTCCCCCTCCTTCTCCTCCTCTTTTGCCTCTTCCTCTTCCTCCTCCTCCTCCTCCTCCTCCTCCTCCTCCTCCTCCTCCTCCTCCTCTTCTTCTTCTTCTTCTTCTTCTTCTTCTTCTTCTTCTTCTTCTTCTTCTTCTTCTTCTTCTTCTTCTTCTTCTTCTCCTTCTCCTTCTCCTTCTCCTTCTCCTCCTCCTCCTCCTCCTCCTCCTCCTCCTCCTCCTTCTCCTTCTCCTTCTCCTTCTCCTTCTCCTTCTCCTCCTTGTCATTCTGTGTTTCCCCAGCCCTCAAGCTTTGGTTGTTAAGCTTGGTAGGACAAAAAAACAGTTAACTCCCTCCTAATTTATCCAGGTTATAAACTATCAGGTACAGAAGTGGTAATGTGTATGCTGTAAATGGAGATCAATAACAAATTAATGCTTCTCATGTTTGGAGCCTCCCCTCCCATTCGTGGGGGGATATTTACCATATTTGCTTCCTCTTTGTACTCTTTTTTCCCCACCCCCCCCTCTCCCTAGCTCTCTGATTCGTGCTGAGTTTGTAGATTGCTTAACCTAGTCTAATAAAACCATAATGATTTGGGGTTTGCCTAATGAATTTCTGGGCCTTTGCCAGCAGACTCTAACTGTGAAGGGAGATTTGAAAGGCTCCTATAATCAACCAGTAAAATGAAGGAGAGCTCTATGCCTAATAGGAGTAGCACACCCAGATTATATAGCTGTATTTATATAATTTGGTGCGACGCTTTCGAGATTGAGGCTTCTATCGTGTCGCAAAGCCAAGGACTTAAAGACAATAGGGTTTTTTTTTTCCCCCCTCATGGACACAGTAAGCAAAGTGTGCACAGATGGACACCAGCTGAGATGGAAGTGGGGGAAAAGGAGCAAAGCCCCAGTGATGGGTAAGCGAATCTTTAAGGCACCACCAGCCAGGTTATGAAAATCCGGAGGTGAAAATATTTAGACGTTCTGTCAATTCAGTGGAGCAGTTCTATATGAACTTCATTTTCTGTCCTAATTCAGAAAATAGTATTATCTTCGCATCTGGGACCCACTTCTCTGGAAAAAAAAATTGATATTCACACATTTTCTTAGGTCTTTTAGAGCAGTGGTCACCAACGGGTGGTCCATGGACCACTGGTGGTCCGTGAGAAAATTTTGGTGGTCCACAGAAAAAATTATTTGCATTTTTTAATATTGCACTAAATCAGGAGTCCTTAAACTACGGCCCCTGGGCTGGACACATGCATTGAACGTTTGTGTTGCTGCAGAGAGATTCCCCCTTTGGGGTCTTTTTGTGTGGGTCAGAGGGGGGCAGAAATTCCAACTTGGGGTCTGCTTCAGCCTCCTGATGCAGGTCTTTGGGCAAAGGCTGGAGGGAAGCGCCACTGGTGGCAAAGAGGCGGAGGGCCTTGTTCCAGTGGGACTGCATCATGGCCTGGAACTGGCTGACCATCTCAGCCCTCTGAGCTTCCAGGCACTGGTATCTGGCCTTACACTCCCGCAGGTCTTCTCTCTGCTTGGAAAGCCTATGCTCCTAGTCCTCAGTGAGGTGCTTCTGCTGAGCCTCCTTCTCGGTCAGATCCACTTTGAACTGAGCTGTTTTGCCAACTCCTTTCTCATGGTGGCTGCTTAGCTCCAACAACTGCTTCCTGTTGGGGCCCTAAGGAGCCCGAACACGGGGAGGTGAGGAGGGGCTGGGAGGGGAGGGGTGAGTTGAGGAGGGGAGGGGTGAGTTGAGGCCAGCGAGGTGCCCCTTGACACGAGTGACATCAAGTTGGTCACACCCACCCAGTCACATGACCACCTAGCCACGCCCACCCAGCCGGTCATTAGGCAGATCATATTAGTGGTCCGCAGGATTTAAAATTATGAATTTAGTGGTCCCTGAGGTCCGAAAGGTTGGTGACCCCCTGTTTTAGAGATTTTTCCATGCAGCGATTTTGACTAGTGGGAATCTGGGAGAGGACTTTTTCAGGAGCAGCTAAACTCCTGCTAGGTTGGCAGAAGCTGGGACAAGTAACAGGAGTTCACCCCGTTATGTGGCACTAGGGATTTGAACCACTGAACTGCCGATCTTTCGATCGACAAGCTCAGCATCTTAGCCACTGAGCCATACATTCCTATGAAAAGTATAAAATATAAATACAAAGTATAAAAGGATATAAATCAACCAAGGATCTCGTGGACAAGGCTGTTCTTCCTTTTGAGCTGGCTGCAAGGGTCTGTAGATAGCTTGCAGGCCCCCAGCCCTTCTTCAGCTCAGCTAATCACAACTCTGCAATTTTTTCCCCCTGAAATTAATCCAAGGCAGAGATTCTTGTACTGTGAGTCAGAGAACCCTAGAGGCTCATGAGCAAATTAAGGAGGTCACCTATTTAGAAGGACTTTCACATGGAAAGTTGAAACCGTGCCAAAATGGCCTCCTGGTCTGCTTGGACAAGCCAAGAACAAGGTCAGGGATGTTTACAAGCACAATTAGGAGCAAACTTTGGTTCAGAAGAAGGGCTGAATGAAAGGCAAGAGTGGGTTTTCAAAAAGATAGCTTAAAAGTGAAGGTCAATCTTGATGAACGTATCTTTTTGTTTATGTACTCTGAGAGCATATGCATCAAAACAAATTCCTTTTGTGTCCAATCACAATAAAATTCTATGATTATGATTTTAAAAAAAATTCTATGATGATAAAGGTTCCCCTCGTACATACGTGCTAGTCATTCTTGACTCCTCCTCCTCCTCCTCCTCTTCTCCTCCTCCTCCTCCTCCTCCTCCTTTTCCTTTTCCTTTTCCTCCTCCTCTTGTTCTCCTTCTCCTTCTCCTCCTTCCTCCTCCTCTTCCTCCTCCTCTCCTCCTCCTCCTCCTCCTCCTCATCCTTCTGCCAGAAATTGCTGGCCCCTGGCATAGACAACAATGACTAAATTGCATAAAGCTATTTACTATGATTTTGCTCCTAAGAGAGATAAGAAGAAATCTGAAATGGTCTTCCTGAAACTATCCTTCCTGTTTCTTTGCATTCATATCTGCATATTCCCACAACATATCTCATCCATTCAAGGATAGAGAGAGAGAGAGAGATAGAAGAGGGTTGGTTACAAAAAAAGATAGATAGATAGAAGAAACCAACTTTGATTGTCTTTAAGCAGCTGCAAGTCTAGATTCATACCATACTACAGATGATGCTAAAAATGACGTTTGGGGTATGATCATATTGGGGGAAGCCTAGCTACCATGACAGCTGGTTGTGTGAAAACAGCAATTATGTTTTGTCAACCTGGTAAGGCTTGGCTGCTGTGAATCCCACCTACATGTCTGTCTGTGGTTTTTAAGGCACTTCTTTCCATTTGACAGAATTTAGGATTTACATATATTTGTCATTATAACATATTCCAGGACATGCAAGCATGTTATTACTTGGAGTTTTATCCATGCTTGGATGCTGGTCCCATTAAAAAGGCCAGACTCCAAATAAAGCTTATCCTGTCAATCATTGTTTAATGCTTGCTTAATGCCTATACCAAAGGCATTTGGTGTTCTTTTTTTTTAAAGGAACTCGGAGTCCTTTGCTTGGTTAAACAGCAAGAGGTTGACTCCATGGGCTTCTAGTCTTGCTTTCAAAAACAAAGTTGGAATTCTATAGATGCCATCTCAATTTCTGGGCCTTCTAGTCAGCTCCCTCTTCCTTTTCAACTCTTCCTTTTCAACTCTCTTTCTCAAAAGATTTTCTTTTTGTTTCCAAACCTGTGGAGAATCTATTTTATGTCCTTTGACTTCTGAGGGACAACCAAATCAGGAAATGTGTTACATTCTAACTGCTCTTCCTTGCTCTGTTTTGTTTTCTTTGCAGAGGTTCTTAAAATAATTCTTCCCAGTGGGGAAAGCAAACTGTATATCAAATTAAAATGGATCCTGGGAGGTCACATGTCGCCCCCACCACCATCAAACAACAAATATCTGGTGAGGAGGAGGCTCGCCATTCAGAGGTTTTTGAAACGGCAAAGAGAGAGCTGATAAATAATTAAATGCAACATATAAGAAAAAAGTAAGAGTTTTCAGCACCAAGGACAGTGCATCTTACACACACACACACACACACACACACACACACACACAGAGAGAGAGAGAGAGAGAGAGAGAGAGAGAGAGAGAGAGAGAGAGAGAGAGAGAGGGAGGGAGAGGGAGATAGAGAGAAGCTTCTAAGGAAAGAAAAAACAGTAGAAGCAAAAAAAAAACCAAAGAGGCAAAGCAGAAAATTTTAAGGGTAAAACTATAAAATACGGCTGAAATGTTGACATAGCACATGTGTGTTTACTATGAAATCAGTATTTCCAAACTGCGGTTATATATTTTGCCCAATCCTTGTTCACTTAGAAGTTGTACATCATTTAATTGGGTTTGGTTTCAGCTCTCAGCACCCTGACCCTTTTTATGTTTACCCCAAAACAAAGCTGGTTTATTTTAGCGATACTTATACTCTGTGCATAAGATTGCGGTCCTTTTTTATTAATTAATCAGGATGCAACAGATTGCAGAATCTAGTCAAATCTGGCTTGGAAACTAAGTGTAATGAGGAAGGAAGGAAAGGAAAGGAATCCTTAAGGATTTTACTCCGCTAGTCGTTAAGCGACTATATGGGGTGATACTCATCTCCGTTTCAAGGGCCATAGAGTCAGCGCTGCCCGAAGATTTCTGCAGTCATGAGGCCAGTATGATGTTGCAGAGCACTGTTTCCTTCCCACCAAAGTGGTACCTATTTATCTACTCGCATTTGCATGCTTTCGAACTGCTAGATGGGCAGGAGATAGATGATGACGGGAGCTTCCCCCATCGCACAATGCTCGGGTCTCAAACCTGGCCTGTCGGCTTTCCAGTGTAATGAGTACCATGTGCCTTGAGTACCTTGAGTTGCCATGAGAGAATAGGCAGCAATATAAATTTCCTAAAACAAAATAAATAAATGAGTATAATGAGGCATCTCCTGCAAATCCCAGAGTTGTGGGCTAGACTGGGAAGCTGAAAGACACTCACAAATCAGTTCTGTAATATTCCCAAGAAAGCTTGGATAATCCCAAGAAGTTAAGGAGTTGACAACGTTTAGCTTAGGTATGATATTTCCAACTAGATCTTCTCTATGTGAATAATAGAGACCTATTTTTGTTTCATTTCTAAATTCCATCCATTCTTAACAGTACATTTTCTGTACTGTTTTAACTTGCTGTGTTATCCCCAGAGAGCCAACGAGGAATATTGGTGGCCTTGGAACAAACCCTAATCCTCCTTAAACTTGGATGCCAGTTGGGTGACCTTGGACCAGTCCTTCCCACTTAATCCAAACCAACCTCTGGGACTCTGGGACAAGCCAGCAATAAACTAAGAATGAGGAAAACACTTTGGAGAAACAATCAAACCTGCAACCAAGTAAGGACAAACACAAAGAAGATGTCAGTTAGTGCTTTATTATGGTTTTTCCACTTTGACCATATATCACGTTGAGATATTTTACGAGAAACGGAACACAAACCTTTAATAATAATCAAAACGCAATTGATTGAAAGTTGTTTGGGATCTATTATTATTCAATCCACCACCTCCATTGTGCTGTTCCCCCACTGGGGCCCCCAAGACAACTGTCAGAGCCACATCTTTAGGCCCTTATGAAAAGATGGGAAGGTTGGGGCCTACCTCATTTCGGGGACGCAAGATGTTCCAGAGGGCAGGAGCAACAGCAGAGAAGTCCCTCCTCCTGGACCCTGCCAGACAGAATAATCAGGTTGACGGCAGTGGTGGGTTTCAAATTTTTTTACTACCGGTTCAGTGGGCGTGGCTTGGTGGGTGTGGCATGGCTTGGTGGGTATGGCTTGGCGGGCATTTCAAGGGAAGGATACTGTAAAATTTCGATTCCCTGTAAAATCTCCATTCCTATGGGAAGGTTACTGCAAAATCCCCATTTCCTCCCGATCAACTGGGACTTGGGAAGCAGAGAATAGATGGGGGCGGGGCCAATCAGAATTTTTACTACTGGTTCTCCGAACTATTCAAAAGTTTTACTACTGGTTCTCCAGAACTTGTCAGAACCTGCTGAACCCCACCTCTGGTTGACGGGCCCCGCAGCATGCCTCCTCTACTGGTACATGTGGGGCGGGCCAATTTAAATACATATTCCATCTGAAGATTTAAATTTAAATCATTTAAAGCGGGGGGGGGGCAAGCTGTGGGTCTGACCTGGGGGGTTTTCATCCAAACTCCAGAAATGGCCCGGCCACTCGCACAAAACCATCCCTCCCCCAACACTGTTCCACAAAGATGGAAACATTGGGGAATTCTAATTTTAAAAAACATCAAGAAAGCTGGACAGTAGGAGGGAATTCATAATATCTATATTTTTTTTTTGATGTTGCACTTTTTATCATCTAGCTATTAATCAATAGAGGTAGGCACCGTTATTATATCTCCATGTCTCTGCGGAGGTGTCGCGTTCTGTGCTATCAATCCAATTTGCTCGACTCCTACAACACACCGAGTGATGAATGGCTGGGTTTGCACCATTGCATTAAGCTAAATTATGGTTGATTAGTCTGTGATTTTATATGTGGTGTAAACACCCCCCTAGTACAAATTTAATTCTTTGTTATTGCTGAATAACAGTTTGTTATTGCCTTTCCTTTTCATGTAACAATAGACACCCTAGTCAATGGCTTAGTAGACCATTGCCGTATTATACAATGTGATAGGATTCTCAGGATCCTTGTTTGCACTGCATAGGGAAAGGGTTTGAATCCTCTGAACAAACTTCAGAAGGCAAAGCCTTCACCACACGGTAGGTATTTTGGCATAAAACTGCCCAGTGTGCAGAAAAGAAACAGTATAATGATTATCTTTTCTAAACATGCTCTCCCAGCTTTTGCACCCTGTCCTGTAATACTCAAAACTAAGCATTTTTCTCCTGTTAGGGCTTGAAAAGTTTAACTGCTGTTATAATCGATGTCGTCTCATGTTAGCACAAATAAATAAATTGGTGGTAGGAATTAGCAATCCAAGCTGTGAGAAATGTTTAGGGGTGGGGAATTAGAATAGAGCTGGAAGGGACCTTGGAGGTCTTCTAGTCCAACCCCCTGCTCAGGTAGGAAACTTTATATCATTCCAGAGAAGCGGCTATCCAGTCTCTTCTTAAAAAACTCCAGTGCTGAAGCACTCACAACTTCTGGTGGCAAGCTATTCCACTGGTTAATTGTCTGCACTGTTAGGAAATTTCTCCTTAGTTTTAGGTTGCTTCTCTCCTGGATTAGTTTCCATCCATTGTTTCTTGTCCTGCCTTCTGGTTCTTTGGAAAATAAGTGGACCTATAAGGAAGAATTTACAGCTCCTCTTTTCTTGCTCACAGGGTTCACCCAACTATCTCAGATACAGGCCTGTGAACAAATTATTCATAAACCAAACATCATCATTATCATCATGTAGCATCATCTAAAGTAGCATTTAAGTCTAGATAACATTACATGCATGTTACTGCAGTGACGCTGAAAAAGAAGACTTTGTAATCATGGTTAATGCTTTTACTTTTCCTACTGAGATGAGACAAGACCCAATAAGTTGCCTAAGAAATCAGAGTAGGAGGCAAAATGAACATCATTCTTTGAATCAGCAACTTGAATCACAACATTTATTTTCTCCTTTGGAAGAAACGGACCAGCTCTCCCAGCGGTTTAAAACTCTATTCCTCAGTTTGGGAAGACTTTCAAATAGTAGGGTTGACACCCAAACCCATTGAGCCACCAGATGAAGGAGAAGATACCAAGAAAGGAGAATATTTGTAGTTTAGGGTTGAAATGTGGGTCCATGGTGCTCTCTGAGTTTGATTGCGGGTTTTTTTTTTTTTGCACATGTTTCATTACCCAAATTAGGTAACACCAGGAGGAGGAGGAGGAGGAGGAGGAGGAGGAGGAGAAGGAGAAGGAGGAGGAGGAGAAAGAGAAGAAGAAGGGGAAGGAGAAAGAGGAGGAGGAGGAGAAGGAGGAGGAGAAGGAGGAGGAGGAGAAAGAGAAGAAGAAGGGGAAGGAGAAGGAGGAGGAGGAGGAGGAGAAGGAGAAGGAGAAGGAGAAGGAGAAGGAGAAGGAGAAGGAGAAGGAGAAGGAGAAGGGGAAGGGGAAGGAGAAGGAGAAGGAGAAGGAGAAGGAGAAGGGGAAAGAGAAGCAGAAGATACTGAGAAGGAACATCTCTCGGGGCCTGAATTCTTGGAAGTACCAGAAGTGAGCTGAGCACACAATCAACCCGTCCAAGCTGCATGCCATTCAGGAGCGGGCAAAATGCAAAAACACACATAGAAACAACACATTTTCAGGAGGGAGACCACAGCTGTCACCGTTATTTGCCTGCCATTCTGGTCCACTCCAAAGATTTCTCAGAAGAACTGGCTTGTCATCCCTCCATCCTTCCACACACCCACTTCCCATTCTAAAGTCTGCTTGCGAAGGGAGCTATTAACAAAGACACTTCTTCTTCTCGCCTAACAAAAGGCGAGGGTGACAGCAAGCATAAAAAGAATAACATTGCTTATTAAGCTAGAATTAACTGCCCTCTTAGGAGCTAATTAAATTTGTTCTTGGAACCCAGGGTTTCTTAAGCAAGGGAGGGCAGAAAAGATAGGAAAACCCATTCTATTTTAACTATATAGCAGCCATTGCCCATGTTGCGGCTATTTTTTGATTTATCAAGGAATAATTCAATCTTGAGGGCTGATCTGTATCCTTCAGCAACAAAACAGTACAGTACAGTAGAAAGGAGATTCAGGTCTATTTATTTCTCCATCTCTTCCCCACTCCTCCAAGAGGCCAGTTTATTTATTTATATATTCCACCGGTGTTTTTTATTATTATTATTATTTCACATTATGATTCGAATACAATCCAAAGTGTTTTATCTTAACTGCACCTTGATAATAATAAAAGTAGTTATTTTCTCTAGAAGTGCTGCAAAATTATAGCATTTACATCTTTTGAGATACTTTAAACAAAAATAATACAATTATTGAACACTAGCATTTTAGGTCTATCGCGGAAGGGTTTCCTTGTTCTTTCTTTCTTTCTTTTTTTAAAATTTCATTTTAATAAGACAGCTGTAGAAAATGGGATTTGACGGAGAGATTATATGATATAATACAGGATACAGAGGGCAAATTTGTCAGCTGTGAGCGCTTAAGGGAAGAAAGGGGTCTATTTTTCCCTCATCTTCTTCCCACTACAGGACTTAACCAGCCCCGGCGATGTTTGCAAATTGAAAATACAGTCTCTAAAATTGACCAGTTGTTTCACCCCACACCCGTTCCCTCCTCTCCCAGTCTTGAAAAACACCACATAAAATAATGGG
Source organism: Arizona elegans (assembly GCA_022577455.1). NCBI lineage: Eukaryota > Metazoa > Chordata > Lepidosauria > Squamata > Colubridae > Arizona > Arizona elegans. The sequence goes on along the minus strand of JAKOOJ010000014.1, from coordinate 4,138,148 downwards.
AAGAGACAGAACAAAGCCAGAGATCAAATACAGTTAAACGGAAGTCTTTACGCTGCTAGTCCTTGAACTTTTGTTTCATTCACAGTCTTTCCAAGAAACTGGAGTTTGTCACGGATGGAGTTCTTGGGCTGGATCTTCTGCACACCCAACGCACACAGTGGCCTCCTTGCTTATGTATTCATTTATTCTGGCCTTTTGTAGTTTCATTCTTGTCATTTTTTTTTCCTTTTTAGGTTTGGCTACGATTGCATTAACCGGGCCAAGTTTCTCATGTAAAGGGGAAGAAAAGAAACAAAAAACCCGATGAAATGAAAAGGCCATTAAAAGAGGTGAAATGGTCAATAGTCACAATTTGTCTTTTGAGGCGAATGAGGAAATGTTTAATCTATTTAATGGTCACAATTTGTCTTTTGAGGTGAACTAGGAAAAGTTTAGTCTATTTTCTGTAGCTGAGCCAGACGTTGACTAGAGGGAGGGAGAAAGAACCAACCAAAGCATCAAGCAGTTGGTAAACTTCGTTCCAATTTCCATAGCAATGGGGCAGGCTAGTTAATGTATTTAACTTACATTATAGTGACATACATACATAAATACATGTGTGTATATATGCATGTGTGCGCACACGTGCTCGTGTATTCTTGTCTGCTTGCTAGCACTCATTTGCACGACATTTCTTACCATGGCACCATATATTCAAAAATATTGTTTTTTTTTCTTTAAAGTTAAACTCAGGGAGAGAGTAAAAAATATGTATACATATACATATATATAGATAGATATAGGTATAGATAGATAGGTGGAATGGTTAAAAACAACCCCAGATTCGTTGTTATGAGAGTTGTGTCAAGTAAATCAAGAAACAATTTTTTTAAAAAAAGAAAAACCTGGGGGAGTGGGAAAGTTGCAAAGGTGCAAAAGACACACTGAAAGTGAGGAATTGATGGATACGACATCACCAGATAAATGCAGAGGACAGCAATACTGTTTGCAAAGAAAAGAGAGCGACGTTATTGAAAGATGTCCACCGCGAGCATCTCCTGACAGCTGTCTGTCTTGTTACCGAGATCTTCCAAGCACAAAAACCTCAGTCAGAGTTTTAAACTTCTGCCATAGGGTAGATCTTATCCAGGTGTGTGCAGTTTCTGAGTTCCTTCAGTTCAGGGGTTGGAATCGGTAAGCCAATCTCAAGCTTACTTCTGGCTGAATTGTCCCCTGCCTCTTCTTCCTCCTCCTCCTCTTCCTCCTTTCAGTCAGCGAGTCATTTAAAGAGGAAAAACTAGAAATCCTGAGAAAGTGGAATACTTCCAGCCCCCCATCAAATTTCCTCGCTCCAGTTTTAAATAGGCGCGGTCTCCTTTCTCCATCTGGATCAAGACCCCGTTGCTGGCAGCTTCTCTTGTGACGTCTTGGTCCCCGGCAAAGGCAGAAATCACTGGCCACCCATTCAGCATTAAGCTCACCTGGAAGCAAAGGCAGAAGACAAGCCCACCTCCCCATCAATGAAAAGAAAAAGGGAAACAAAGGAAGACTTTATCCAATGGCTGCAGGCATGCACGGAGCTGAGAGGGGATGCTCCTAACTAAAAGCTTCCAGAAAAAGAGCCCCCCATCCCACCCACAGAGTCTTCATTACATACTGTTAGCTGCTCCTTCAATTATAAATGTTGCAGCCAGGACACAGGAAAGAATAGAAGTACAGCCTGCTACCAGTTTACTCATAAGCCAGTCCTCCTTGTGTTCAAAAGGTAGCAGGGCTGCAGACCTGGGAACTGTGTGGATAAGACCTGCTCGGGACTGCTCTATCAGCAATTATCCGAACCAAAAACAGTTGCATCATTCATCTTTGCTAAATTCATGCTATAGAAAGATGCACTTTGCTGGGTCTGTCTGTCAACTTAGGAACACAAGAGGAAACTCACAGGATAAAGATCTTGAACATCAGCAGAAGAAACAAAGAAATGTTAAGAAGAAGAGGCACGGCTAGTTTAAGAGGTTTGGGATTTTGGACAGCATCAAAATGTTCCTCTGTAGTTTTTGAAATGAATATCAGACATAATCACCCTTCCTTCCTTCCTTCCTTCCTTCCTTCCTTCCTTCCTTCCTTCCTTCCTTCCTCTATCTATCATCTATCATCTCTCTCTCTCTTTCATCTATCCATCTATCTCTATCTGTCTATCTCTCTCCCGCTCTTACATCTCTATCCATTTTCTCTCTCTCTCTCTCTCTTATGTCTCAATATCTATCTATCTATCTATCTATCTATCTATCTATCTATCTATCTACCTATCTGTCATCTATCATTATTTCTGCTGGCAAATCAAATTTATTTGCAATAGCAAAAGATCCAAGAGTATAAAGATTTTTGCTTTTTGCTTTAGCACTACTGTAATTACCTTTCAAAGCCCCTTTAACACTACTGTAATTGCCTTTTTAAGTCCCAGCTTCTCCACTCATCCTTGTATGGAGTTATAGACAATCAAACAAGAAGAGAAAAAATATATATAGATCTAATTGTTTTAGGGATTTCTAGAAGAAGAAGAAATAATGAGGTCATGTAAGTGTGCTCAAAGTTGACCCCTCAAATTTGATGCTTGTGGATCATGGCTGAGATTCCAGCATGGAATAGAGTCGGCCACTACTCTGTATTGTAAGATAGTCCTTTTCTTTCTGGAAATCTGGGTGCTTTGTCTCCCATGCTGAATCTTCAAATGTGAGACAAGGGAAATACTCTAATAGTCTTCTTCTGGGCAGTGTCTACGAGGCCAGGGAGTGGGGTGGGGAGACTTAGTCTTTTGTGGACCAGCAAAAATGCTGAAACCTTGGCAACGTGGCCCAACAGAGATGACAGCGTTCTTTCTGAGGAATGTTAGAAACTCAACACTTTGCATACATCCAGAGCAAAATCTGCCACAAACAGTAATTAAAGAATCCCAGTAATGCAATTTTCCTTCTTCGCATGTCATTCTTTCTGCGCTTCCTTAAAATCCACTCCCCGTCTTTTTACTGTGCATATGTGCACAGTCCTTAAATTATAAACAAAAGGTAGGTGAAGGCTTAATAAAATCCACAATTACTATTGCCAAGTGATATGGAGGTGGATGGATGGATGGATGGATGGATGGATGGATGGATAGATAGATAGATAGATAGATAGATAGATAGATAGATAGATAGATTTAAATAAGGCAATTCCTCCCTCCTCCCCTTTTTTTAGCATTTTAAGTCAGTCAAGGAGACTGTGATAAAAGGGAAAAGGAATTGGCCCTGTATGTAGAAATGTCTAGCCTTTTTGGAGGCTAGAGCTATGGCTTCCCAAAGCAAAAATCAACCCCTGTTCTTCAAGAAATATACATTTGCACCTTTTGAGTAGCAAAATGAAAGAAATTGTTATTTATGGTGCAGCCAGGCTGCACACACGGGTTTTAAATCTCACTCTGTTTAGCAGGATGACTTCTGAGCAACCCTATGCAAGGATGAGGCGCTTTACCTGTCCATTTTCAGGCATGTAGTTTCACCTTCAAATTTAGAGTTTATAGAGAAAGAAAAAGGCTCTACCTCAAAGATTCAGGAAGTCCCACTCTGACCAGGAGACAATCGATGAGTCTAAATTCTCCATTGTTCAAGATTCCAAATAGATGAATTTCCATTTGTGTTGTGTGTGTGTGTGTGTGTGTGTGTATGTGTGTGTGTGTGTGCAGTGGAAAGTAAAGGAGTTCCCGAGTTATTGGGAGGCATATACCTTAGATTAGATTAATATAGATCAGGGGTCCCCAACCTAGTGTCTGTGGACTAGCACCAGTTTGCAGCATGTCAGCAACTGGGCCACACAAACCAGCAAAGCCCCATCCGCGGGATGCAGACAGCATACAAAACCACGCCCCTTTCAGTCCGGGGGAAAAACCTTTCTCCATGGAACTGGTCCCTGGTGCCTGAAAGGTTGGGGGCCACTGATATAGATGATTAGATTAGATTAGATGATTAGATTAGATTAGATTAGACTAGGAGATGTTGGTTGAGGTTCTTTAGATGGTACTATCACCAACCTGTCAACTTACATTTTCACAATCCATTCACTTGGATACAAAATTAACCCATGGAGGGGATACGATACACCCGAAGCATATAAATTAACTCATCAGGTTGAATTCTTGTAAAATGCTAATCTCACCTAACCAAGGAGAAACCAGAGTGAGAACGAAAGCAAAACTGGCTCAGGTTTGCACGTTACGCATTGAACTACCGATTGTGTGAACACAGCACGGCTGATCTTTTCTCACTTCGAAGAACGTGATGTTTAATTAAGTCCCAATTATACAGACAAATGTTCCTTGTGAAAAGTTGAAGGGTTGGGGGAATATGCTGTTTATGCTATTCTACCATCAACAAATTCCGAGGGAGTCTAGCATTATTTCTGTGCTTGAGAGATTCAGGTTTTCTTGGTGACAGTTCCAACTTTCTTCGCAAAATGATAATTGGGTGCAAGTCAGGCTTAAAAACCTCACTACCACGTTTTCCCCTCTTCCAGGAGTTGGTTTGTACATTTTGCTTAGCCAAGAGTTTTTTTAAAAAACTCAAACAGTATTTTGCAGTATTTCCTGTTGGTCTAAAAAAGCAACATCTTCATGGAACATGGTTTCCACCGAGAAGATAGCTTTCCCCAGTCATTTGTCTGATAGTCGGTAAAGGGAGCAAGCATGAGTTAGAAAAGCTATAAGTAGCTCCCAAGAAAGGGTGTTCCAGATACTTTTTAACAACAGCAAAACTACAGGTCTAAACACAATGCTTACACCCCCTATGAGGACAGCAGACAATGGATGAAAGAGCCATGGATGTTATCAATGACAAGAAATAGGATTGTGCCTGTTGAATGACAAATTTACCACCAAACACAGTTTGCACAAATTGGAAACGTGCTTGTCTCCAAAATGAAATTCAATCAGCCAGGCAACCATTCTCTATCTAGAATCTGAGCGTATGTTTATGTATTCTGCAGTGCAAGAGACTTTCGAAAATAAAACCTGAACTTCAGCTCACTGAAATAAATCCAGCTTATTTCTAAGTAGACTTGCCTGGGGCTCATGGTTTTAGTCCACACTTAGCTTTAAAAATGATCTCCTTCCTTTTACATCCACATATCGGATTTACAGTTGTAACATATTTTATGCTTTTTGTGAACACAACTTCATCTCGCTTAATTCAACTTTATTTCTTCCTAAGAGAGAATTTAAAGGAATGTTAAGGAGAAGGGAAGGGAAGGGAAGGGAAGAGAAGAGAAGAGAGAACAAAAGAAAAGAAAAGAAAAGAAAAGAAAAGGAAAGGAAAGGAAAGGAAAGGAAAGGAAAGGAAAGGAAAGGAAAGGAAAGGAAAGGAAAGGAAAAAATTTGGCTTCCCTGCATGGATACAATTTGCATATTAGCACATTCTGACTCATTATTAAAGATGTGTTCTTGAAAGAAAATCCAACTTTATAGAGTGGGAAGCTTTTTTAAAAGTAAATGCCATTCTTATAGCACAAAATACTGGAGGCATGAAACCCTTAAATGGAAAAACTGACACTATTTTTTCTATAAATTGGAAAGGTTCAATTTAGGCAGGATAGCTTTTGGCAACTGTTTTCAGATCCAGAATGGTGGGAAGCGAGACAAAGACCTAGCTGAGGAACCGGACAGACTTATCAACAATGATAAATAATAGGGTTCATTTCATTTTTACTGCAGCCAGTAGAGAGCTGAGGCATGAAAGTAGCTGTTTCCAAAAAAGCTTTAAAATCAAGAGTAGGATTAAAATTCAGCCTTCAAGGGCCCAACACACTTTCTTCACCTTTGCATTATTCTTGGCCAGGTACATGAGAAAATATACTGTATGAGTATATATTGTTCTATCATATCTATCTATCTATCTATCTATCTATCTATCTATCTATCTATCTATCTATCATCTATCTATCACCTCTCTCTCTCTCTCTCTAAATCTGTATCTGTTGTATACCCGTTACTCCCATAAATCTTCCCCGTATAGTATAATTCTGCAATGAAAAACCCAGTCACCCTGATTTACACAGACCTGAATTTCAAAATCCACAAAGCAACCCCAACACAGAGAGAGAGGGAGGGAGGGAGGGAGGGAGAGAAAGAGAGAGAGAGGGGGGAACCACACACACATACAAGAATGGGTATTCCATACTGGGAAATTAACAACTATCTTTTACTGGATGGCTTCTGGCACAAGATTTCTACATTGAGCAGATGATGGATATGACACACACTCACTTATGTCTCGACATCAAAGCACACACACAAAAAAAGTGTGTGCATATGCACACACACCTCCTCGCAGAAAGCTTCAACATTTATTGTGCCTGCCTAGAGCTAGGCAGGTAGACTCAGAAAGACACTTAGCTTAATTCAAGGGTGTCAGTTCCTCACCCGAGCTCACAGGTGAGTTGAAAGCAGTTGGTCCCTCTCATTCATTCATTCGCATAAATTGGGGAGGGGGCTGCTTTCCCACCCAGGGCAAAAAAAGAAAAAGAAAAAAAAAAGGAAAGTCCCTCCGTTGAAGAAGCCATGCAGTCTCACCTGGATGGTCTGCCTGTTGTACACCTTGACCACGTGGAAATTAAAGCTGTAGATGCCCTTTCGGGGAGCAATGAAAGTGCTGCGTTCCGAGTCGAAGTTGAGCCCAATGTTGACCAGCACCTACGGAATGGAGGGAAGAAACAGAGCATGGGGTAAAGAAAGAGAGAGAGAGAAAAAAGGAGGGATAGTGCCCAGGTGAGGATCAAAGCTTTTCTTTAAGGTCATTTCTCTGCAATCATCCAGCTCTCCTTCCATTGGGAGCTGTCCACTCTGAAGGCGAAACTCCATCCTCACATCTCCCGTCTCACTCTCTTCCCTGAACATAGAGACACTTAAGGCTGGGCTAGATGAGCCCTCCAGGTTCAGGGCTGCTCCTCCCCAACGTAGGTCCATAAATCCTGATGCTTGGGACGGAGAGGTTTTGTAGTCCCAGACAGGAGGAGGAAGCCAGGTTGCCACTCGGGGCACTCGACTGAAAATTTGACTTTATGGCTGAGGACTGACTACCCCGTCTGTTCCCCCACCCCTAATCTCGGGGTGTCTCCCGGAGAACTGAAAGTAGGGTGGCAGAAGGTGGCAGAGAGGAGGAAAGAGTCCTCTGAAGGCATCTCCCCCTTCCATCTTCTAGTCCTAAGTGCGCCCTCCCCTCTCCCACCCCACTAAAACCCTCCTCCCCGCTTCCCCCCCTCTCCCCGACACCCCCTCCCTTAAATCCCCCCATCCCGGATTTGGGGGGGGGGTTCCTACCTGGTCGAAGTAAATGATCATGGTGCGATTGCTCATCTCCGACGGCTCGTGGTTGGTGCTGCGGATGGCCGAGAAGGCTACTTTGGCGCTGCCCGACCGGACCGAGATGCCCAGCGCCGTGCCGGTGGGATCGGAAGCCGGGTTGGAGTCACAGACCACCAGACACTTGCCCTCCAGGATGATGGGCTCCGTCTCGTTCTGCCCCATCACCACGCCGGCTAGCCAAGCCAGGCTCAGCAGCTCCAGGGCCAGCATCGCGCCAACGCCAACGCCGCGCTTCCGACTCCCTTTCGCCTTTCTGCTGGGCTCGACCCCCGCGGCTGGCGGGCTTCTCCGACGGGACGGACGGACGGGCGGGCGGGCTTGGTGGCTGGCTGAGCCTCGCTGCTCTCCCCTTGCCCTGCCCTGCCCTGCCCGGCTCGGGCTCGTCTCCTGCGCTGCCCCGGGCTCGCCTCTAGTCCGCCAGCACGGCCCGCGACGCCCCTCGAGGTGCTGAAAACAGCGCCCGCGGCCCCCGACAAGGCGCAAGCGGAGCGCTCCGATGCATAGTGCAGGGAAGGGGAAAGCGGGAGCTGCGAGAGAGCGAGCGAGCCGGTCAACAAGAGGGGCAAAGCCAAGGGGGGACCCCGCCGCTGCCCGCCCGCTGCTGCCTTGCGACGGCGCCCACCAGCCCTGCCCTGTTGGCTGCGCTCGCTGCCTGCCTGCCTCTTTGCCTGCCCGCCTGGCTTGGCTGGCTGGCTCTCTGCCGCAGCTCTGGCCCGACCGCTCCCCACCGCCCGACCGAGCACACAAAAGCCGCCGCGGCGCGCCTCTCCCCCACCTTGCCTCTCCCTCGCCAACCCCAGCTCTTCGTCAGCGCCGGCCCCGCCCGCGCCCAATGGGCAGCCGGCGCGCTCGCGGCCAGCCAATGGGGTCCCCGTCCGTCTCCGGGTTTCCCCCCCCCCTCTTCTCCCCGACGGGGGAGGCCTTTTTGTGCGTCCTGCGATTAGGTGGTCGAGAGAGCAGGTGGAGAGGAGGAGAAGCGAGAAGGCGCAGCGGTGTGGCGCCCGGACGATCGGGGCGCCCCGGCTGCGCTTTCGCCCACGTCGGCCCAAAGGAGGGGCTGGGCCGGGGTGTGTGTGTCTTCCGTGGGGCTGTCTCAGGTAAGGAGCGGGAGGGGCGCAAAGAAAAGGAAGATCCTGAAGCGAGCCTTCTGGGTCCTTGCGCGCTTTTGGATAGGAACGGGTTGGGATGGTGGAGGCTGGATGCTGCGCTGGCATCTTGAGAAGGCTCGGAGCTTCCGCGCAGTTTCCTCTTAGGTTGTGGGGCCGCTGGCGCGGAGGCAGAAGGGATGCGCGCTCAGGCAAGGGCATCCTATATTTGGGATGGCGGTTGCCTGGGTAGCAGAGGAATGCGGAAGGGTGGGGGGAGATCATCTCCGAGGTCCCTCGACGACGGACAAGTTCAGCTGTCCGGAGTAACATAGCTGAGCGAGAAGGAAGTGGGGGTGAAAGGGGAAGCGTGCTAATGGGTTGAAAGTCTTGAGCTGGAGAGAGAATTGAGGGGTTCGCTTTTGGGTCTGGTGAAGATAGGAAGTGGGGGGGGATCCCCTGAGAGGACGAGTCACATAGGCCACCATCCAAAGTTCTGGGTATCTTTAGGAACCTTGCGTCTTCTGGAAGTGCTGGAGGAGGACAACCTCTCCTAAAAGGTTGGGATCTGATTCCCCTGAACCTCAGAGAAAAGGACTGCCTGTAAACCCCACTTCCCAAAATCAAACATATGCTCAAGGTACCTGTTTTGCTTTCATTGTTTCGAATGTTTTATCCTGTAGGCAGTTTGAAGTTCAGAACTGAGGTCAACTTTGAGCCTGGGTTCCAAAGTTTTGTAGGCACAGCTGTTTTTTCCCCAGCTGGTTGATCTGAGATAGGAATGGATCACGGAGGGGGAAAGGAAATGTAAAGGATGGGATGATATAATTTATAGGATGGAACCGGGCCAGCTCTGTATAATGCAAAAAGAGAGAGATCTTCCTTAAATGATGTAATCTTGAGGAAGGAGGCCAAGAGATATGAATGCTGTGATGTGATCACTAGAAACTATCTAGAACAATCACTTCAGGTGTTGTTTAAGTTTATTAAAATTTTGTGACATCATTGTTATAGATTTTACAGTGCCACTTGTTCATTAAAAGAATGGATAGAGACACAGATGCTCCTTTGTCCAAACTGGCTATTTAAAGGAATACAGCCAGATTTGTATTATTAGTACATTTGTGGAAGCCTTACCTGATATTCCAACCATCGAGTGATGAATATGTACAGAAATATCCCTGAAAAAAATCAGCCAGTTGCATAGTCAAATTTTATCCCTCCTTGCTACTATATTAATATGCAGAAGAAGGAGCTATAAGGTAAACCCAGGGTTGAGGTTAACCCTGATGTAACCGAATCATACAGAAGTAGGGCAGGACGTGGAGGAAGATTAATTCTGGAAACGTTGTGAGTTCATTTACACTGAACTTTATTCACAATTTTGCACACCACACTGCTACTCATCAGTATATTTGAGAGGGCCATGAGTTTCTTGATGCCATCATATCCATATCTCTACATTCTTGACTTGACATTAGTTTATATAAAGACTTTGAGAGTAACTTATAACAAGCATGCATTGGATTGCATTGGTACATGAAAAATCCCAGCCACGTTGCGCTATGGGGGAGCAGCCAAAGTAAATTCTGTTTACTTTGGAGTGACACTTAGTGGCATTGTAATGGATCCTCCTACACTGTGAAACTCCAAAGTAAACAACTTCATCTTTTGATCTCTTGTTCTCACTTGCTGAGAGGAAAAAAAAAAAACATTAAAAAGCCAATAATTATTTGAGAACTAGGACTTTCTGGTTCTAGAATTTCTGGAAGTTTCTCTCCACCTGGAAGGTGGAGAAAAGAAAGTTAGGTGTATGTTTCTTTTCATGAGAAAGTGGTGTGCAACTCTAAAGCTATATAAAGAAAAGAGAATGGAGTTAGTTTCCTTCTTAAAAGAAATAGAGACCTGACCATGGTTGAAATCTACAATTTCTTTTTCATTTATGGAGTGAGGGACATTGTTTATGTAGAAATATTAGCATTACTCGTGCCAGGAAGTCAGTATGAGTGGTCGAAGAAAATTCCCAAGTTTTGAGTAAGGGTTCCTGAGTTGTGAAGCCTTCAGAACTTGCCCAATGAAGATTATGAATGCTCAATAGCTATGAAATATTTGTGCAGGAGGAGGAAAGAACCAGGAGAAGAAAGAGGAAAGGAGTGGTGTATCCAGAACAAGATCATACTCCACTGTAATATTTTGTTAAACATTTTGTTTTCTTAAGATCTACTGTTGAATGTCTATGGAGATTCTCAATCATCCAGCTCACAATTGTCCCAAAGGTGCTTTTCCAAGAGGCAATTGGATTTTCTTGGTTTCCTTCCTTCCTTCCTTCCTTTCTTCCTTCCTTCCTTCCTTCCTTCCTTCCTTCCTTCCTTCCTTCCTTCCTTCCTTCCTTTCTTTTTTTTTCTTTCTTTCTTTCTTTCTTTCTTTCTTTCTTTCTTTCTTTCTTTCTTTCTTTCTTTCTTTCTTTCCTTCCTTCCTTCCTTCCTTCCTTCCTTTAAGCTTCTCCAGAACCAGAAGAAGCTTCTTGGGTGAGAAGTGAAATGTTTTCAAGGGGGAAAAAAACCAAAACAAAGCAAAAAAGCCCAATTTGCCTTTTGGAAACAATACTTTCGAGACATCAACTGTTGAACTATAGGAAAGGAATCATTGGAGCCATGTCTCTGGCAGTGCGATGACTGAGGTTCCAAAAATAAACAGGTATCAAATGTTTGTACACAGGAAAGGCAGGTGATATTTTCATTGAAGCCAAATGGGGGGGAAAAAACACTGTTGCAAATTGTGTTTGAATGCAGAGAGACAGAGAGAGGGGGAGGGAAGAGAGAGAGAAATAGCTTAAAAGCAGTTAAGCAATAGAACCAGCTGTGTGGAGATGAATGAACAAGAGAGAGGTAATGGCTTAGAAGTAAGCTGACATGGAGAATATTCCCCATTCCAATTTCATATTTGCAGCTAGGGCTAGAGACAAAAAAAATATATCCTGCCTTAAACCCTTGGGGATCGTCTGCCATTCAAGATTAACTACGAAGGTGGGTTAAACCACCACCGCTGGTCTCGCGTGCAAATGATCACTCCAAAAACTAGACGGCTTACCTGTTGAGAATGCCGAAGATCTGGAAATCTCATCCTTGATAGCTAGCCTTAAATGAGATAGACGGCTGTGTAATTACTAAGTCATCTCACTTGATTTCACCGAGTTATTTTAAGCCAACATCAAGTTTGGCACGAGTTTCCTAATAAATGTGCAGATGCTTGCGGGCTCACAGTGCAACCCTGGAAATAATCATCTAGGGATAAGTCTCATAGTATGCAAAAAGATGAGTCTTGGGTAAATAAGACTGCATTCCCAATCAGCATTCATTTTTCTCCTACATTTTCTCCATTGTACGAATAAGCATTCGTGCTTCGTATTTGTACAAGTATTTTGTAGAATACAGGTAAGCCATGACTTATGGCCACAACTGAGCCCCAGATTTCTGTTGCTAAGTGGGACAGTTGTTAAGTGAACGTTGTCCCATTTTACGACCCGTCTGGCCGCATTTGTTAAGTGAATCACTGCAGTTGTTAAGTTAGTAACCCGGTTTGTTAAGTGAATCTGGCTTCCCCGTGGACTTTGCTTGTCGCAAAAGGGGATGACATGAGCCAACTGTCATAAATATGAGTCAGTTGCCAAGTGTTTGAATTTTTATCACACTTCCATGGGGGGGGGGGGGGGTTGCCACCATGGTCGTAAGTATGAAAAACAGTCACAAGTCACTTTTTTTCCAGTACCTTTGAAACGGTCACTAAACAAGCTGTTGTAAGTTGAGGACTACCTGTACTTATAGAATGTGGACACCACGAACATGTAAAAATAAGAACAAACCTTACTCCCTTCTAAGCACTGATGATGTTACCTAGTTTGGTGATGAAATGTCTACAAGAAAACCACCAAGCTCAGAGCACAAGAACCCCACAGTTCAACCCTGAGTTACAAATCTTCTGTCGATAAATTGTCTCTCTCCAAAAAAAAAATGGGTTGGTGGGTGTGGCTGAGACGAACACCCCCTAATCAAAGTCAAATTGGATACGTTTGCTCCCTACCATCACTCTTATTCTCCAGGAATGATCTCTACCACCACAGAACATCTCGGAGGGTTTTCTAAGCAAGACAGGTGATTTCCAAACTAAGAAGGAAAAAAAAAAAGACTTATGGCTACCATTGATTTTGTTGCTGTTGTTCTAGGAGTACTTACAGGATTCACGTATTTTGCATTCAGCAGGCCTGCTTCCCAATTTACATGTTTCGGAGGGTTTTTAATTAAGAGACTGAAATAAAAATAGATCCACGCAGAGCAGAATAACAGAGTTCGAAGGGACCTTGGCAGTCTTCTAGTCCAATCCCCTACTCAAGCAGGAGAGCCTTTACCATTTCAGACAACTGGTTGTCCAATCTCTTCTTAAAAACCTCCAGTGATGGAGCCGCCCATAACGTATCATTCCACTAATTATCTGATCTCACTGCCAGGAAATTTCTCCTTTGTTCTAGGTTGCTTCTCTCCTTGGTTAGTTTCCATCCATTGCTTCTTGTCCTCAGGTGCTTTGGAGAATAGGTTGACCCCCCTCTTCTTTGTTTGTTCCTGTTTTTTCCTGAACGCCAACACTCTGCTAAACAAATAATTCCCTCAAACTGTCAAACTATTCACTAAGGCTGCATTACTATTACTATTAGTCTTCTCACCATTCCTATCACCCATCTCCTTCCACTTATGACTGCATGACAGGTGCAGTGGTTAGAGTGCAGTACTGCAGCTACTTCAGCTGACTGCTAGTTCAGCAGATCAGTGGATCAAATCTCACCCGCTCAAGGTTGACTCAGCCTTCCATCCTTCCGAGGTGGGTAAAATGAGGACCCAGATTGTTAGGGGGCAATATGCTATTTAGTATACTGTCTTTGGTGTAAACCACCTAGAGTCCTCGGAGAGTGGGCGGCATAGAAATATGACAAACAAACAAACAAACAAACAAATAAATAAATAAATAAATAAATAAATAAATAAATGTATGTAACTTTGTTGCTTGTATCCTCACGATTTATATTGATATTGTTTCCTGATTGCTTATTTGTACCCTATGACTATCATTAAGTGTTGTACCTTATGATTCTTGATGAATGTATCTTGTCTTTTTATGTACACTGAGAGCGTATGCACCAAAAACAAATTCCTTGTGTGTCCAATCACACTTGTCCAATAAAGAATTCTATTCTATTCTATTCTATTCTATTCTATTCTATTCTATTCTATTCTATTCTATTCTATTCTATTCTATTCTATGAACATTGCTATCATGTCACCCCTAGTCCTTCTTTTCCTTAGAGAGCAGATAGATGTCTAGTCTCCACTGGACTCCATCAAGTCTATTTCCCCTATTCCTAGTTAGGATATTTTTCTAAAGCTTCTTTGAGTGAAGTAGATTTAAAAGCTACTAAGATTTTCTCAGGCTGCAAATGTTTTAGAGAGCAGAACCTTCATCATTCAGATCACTACTATTCTTTGGGGTATTTTTCTCTTAACTGCTTGCACCAGTCTGGAACATATTTATAGTACCTGCTAGGCTCAAAAATTGCTTTCTATAGATAGGTTATTGCCAGCATTGATTTTGAATTGGATGGCACAAAATTGCAACCCCGTGTCAGAAAGAGAAAATGGATTCATCGTTGGGCTGAAATTAAACTGTCATAGCTATCTAACCTTTCCCCATCTTGCAGTATTGGCGGTTTTGTTTACAAAATGCAAACATAAAAATCTGAGCAGGGATTATTATTGTTTTGTTTTATTTTTTTGAAACCTCCATCAGCAAAGCTTTTGGAAGTTCTCGTGACCTTGGGTTAAAATGGCATGACTTCACAGCAATGAAACCGTAGTCTGAGGCCTAAACTTGCGTGTATGATGTTATTTACATAGCCTACTACACTTGTTTTATGGATACGTTACGATGCATGTAAATAAAGTGGTGAATGCCATCATTTTCGACCTTCACAGCTTTAGAAGCCCACAATTAAGTCTCTTTAATCTTTTTCGTATCTTTTCTCTTTCTGTTGTGTGGCACACTTTTTTAAATTTTTTAAAATTTTATTTTAATACAAACAATCCATCTTCCATTAAACAGTGTGTCGTCTGGGGACAAATGTCTTGTGCAATAACATTTAAAATTTACAGCCATATTCATTATTTAGCTATTCTTAACTTAATATTAATATACATAGCATATCTAATATTGTGACAATTCTCTTTTTAACTTATCGAATTCTATTAATATATTTTCTGTATTACACTAGTCTACTTTATTTCTAACTTTCATATTTATTCTCTAGCCATCAGTAAAATAGTTCCCGTACAATATAATATTCAGTAAGCTCCTTCTCTTTAATTGCAAGTGTTAACCTATTCATTTCTGCACATTCTAATATTTTCCTAATCACATTCTCATCCTTAAAAATCTCTTCAGTGAAGAGATTCCTGTGAAATGAAGAGTGAAGTGTTGTGTGGCCTTTTTAAAAAGTCCATTTCCAATGTGGTAGAATACCTATATATCTACTGAATATTGCACTGCATAAGGCAGTAACCATCACAAAGTCTGGTTAAAAACTCTTATTATCCTCAGAGAATTCTAGACTCGGAAGAGCTAATTTGTGCCATTTTTCTGCTCAGTGCCCGGAATCCAGATTAAACCGTGCCCAACAACTCAATGGCTTCTAATTGAACTTAGCTGGTGCCACATTCCTAAGCCACAAATGTCACATTGCTATGTGTTCTTGTTCTATCATTTTAACCTATGCTCAATTTTGGAGAACAATTCTTGACTTCCTTCTCTCGGACAATCGTTCGAGAGCTTGAAAAAAATCCAACGAACCTTTGAGTACAAAAATTGATTTCTCAAACAAGCACTTTGTAGAAACATCCCAGGTTTCATTCTCTGTCCACCTCCGTAACAAGGAAGGGTTGATTGTAGCTCATTGGAAGACCAAAATATGGTTCTAGATCAGGGGTCTACAACCTTAAATACTCAAAGAGCCATTTGGACCCATTTCCCACAGAAAAGAAAACACCGGGAGCCACAAAACCTGGGTGGGTGTGGCCAACTTGATGTCACTCACTTCCACCAGTCACATGACCTCCCCTAGCCATGCCCACCCAGCCGGTCATTAGAGCAGAGAACCAGTTGTTAAAAAACACTGGGAACCACAAAATCTTTTTGACATATCTCTCTCTCCCCTCCCTCCCTCCCTCCCCCGTCCCCCTCTCTTTCTGTATCTCTCTATGTCTCTCTCTCTCTCTCCCCCTCTCTCTGTTTCTCTCTGTCTCTGCCATGGCTGCTTCTTTATCCCTCACCGTCACCCTTACCTTCTCAGGCCATGTGAGGAGTGACTGGGAGGGTGAGGGGCGGGGCCAGCCAGCGGTGGGATCACCTGACAAGGAGCCACAGCAGAGGGCCCAAAGAGTCGCATGCAGCTCCGAAGCCGCAGGTTGCTGACCCCTGTTCTAGATTCCATCCTTGGCATCTCTGGAAAAACCCTGCTCTGGAACCCTGCAAAGTTATTGCCAACCAGTGCAAACAATACATAGCTATTTGACTTAGTATAAGGCAGCTTTTATATTCTAGTTTCCATCCCTTGAGTGATCCAGGCAGACCTGGTCCAGTTCTCATTTTACTGATGAACAAATTACATTTCCTGAACCATCCAGTGGTTTTTCAGCTTTTTAGCTCTCAATTTTCAATTTTGGAGACCTCGTTTTGGCTACCTGCAGGATTTTAGTGGTGGCCATCAAGCTTTTATGGTGGCAAATAAAAAAGCAGCACTGTGTCCCTTGTAGCTAGGAATTCTATTTTGCCCAGTAGGAGATTCATTGTTTTCATAGATTCTAAAAATCAAATTTTAATTTCTGTTGGGCCAAATCCAAGAAAGACACGTTACAATTCTAAGCAGATTCCTTTATTGTTCCTCAATAATGATAATAATTGAAAAACCCTGTAGGACTGTAATAACATGGAGAGAGTAGATTGCATTTTTCGTGCTTCACACCTCCTTAGTTGACAAGTTGTTGCTTATTGTTTGCAACACAATTTTGGTTAATGCTGTTGTCTAACAGAGACAGATAAATTGTGTTATATTATAGGGTGCTTGCTGGAGCTGTCAATTAAAAAACTGTTGTCTACCTTGTAACTAGCTGGTCAATAAACTGGGTATATTAAATATGTCTATTATACTTTGGCTTTTCAACTTCCCTACACTAGCTAGAAACACACATGATAGAAGTACCCTCTCTATTTCCTACTGGAAAAACAATTTGGGTAAAACTGTCTTCCATTTCTGTTGTCCTTCTGTTCAATCCCTTCGTTTGCGGATGTTGAAAAAGATATAATGAAAAATAAATCGAATTGCCTGTTGTATCCTAAATTGCATTTCATTAATTTCCTGGTGAAGAGGGAACTGTTTTTTTAATCTTTGTGAAGTATTTAATATTTGAGAAGGAAGTCGCTTTCATTGTTCTGTCCTGTATAAAAAAACAAAAAGAATTGCATATGATCTCTGATGAGTTCCAGGAACTTCACGAGGCTTCGGAAATGTGTTTTCCTGGTTTAACATAGAACGTCTGACACAAGCAAAATGGGTAATGGTGGTTTCAGTTCCCTTATGGATAGTGTCCTCGCACCATAATTTGGAACAGTCACAGAAGGACATATGAGAAAGAGAATAGTTTGTGTTAAGCAGGAATGGAATTCAGCCGGTTCGAGCTGGTTAAGATGAACCGGTAGTTAAATTGCTGGCTGGCCCCTCCCCTCCCGTCCCTGCTCCTTCCAGGAGTCCCCACATGCCCCATTTTGGCTCCTAGGTAAGTGCAGGGAGGCCTACTAGGTGCAGAGGGTGTAAGCCCCCTGTGGCCTATTTTCGCTCCCAGGAGGCTGCAGGGAGGCCTACTAGGTCCAAAATGGGGGCAGGGAGGGCGACATGTTCCCCCCCGCTCACAGCCCATTTTTGCTTCCAGGGGGTGTAGGAGGCCGAGTGCTGCCTGTCACACCCCCTGGCCACTCCCAGCCGGTCATTAGGGCAGAGAACCAGTTGTTAAATTATTTGAATCCCACCACTGGTGTTAAGCGTGGGAAGCAGCTACAGATCAAGAACATCCCAGAATTAAATCACATGTGTCTTTACAGAGTAACAGAGTTGGAAGGGACCTTGGAGGTCTTCTAGTCCAACCCCATGCTCAGAGAGGAAACTCTATTCCATTCCAGACAAGTGGCTATCCAGTGTCATCTTAAAAGCCTCCAATGATGGAGCACCCACAACTTCTGAAGGCAAGCTGTTCCATTGGTTAATTGTTCTAACAGTCAAGGAAATTTCTCTTTAAGTTCTAAATTGCTTCTCTCCTGGATTAGTTTCCACCCATTGTTTCTTGTCCTGCCTTCTGGTGCTTTGCAGAAAGCACCAGAAAGTTGAAACCCGCTCTTCTTTGTAATAGCCCCTTAGATATTGGAACACCGCATGTCGTGTCACCCCAATACTTCTTTTCATCAAACTAAACCCAATTCTTGCAACCGGTCTTCGTATGTTTTAGTGTCCAGTCCCCTAATCATCTTTGTTGCTCTTCTCTGAACTTTCTGAGACTTTTCTCAGACTCTTTCTAGTCTCAACATTTTTTTGTCTTCAAAAAAATGCTTTTGTTTATTTGTAACTAGCTGATAACCCGGCGTTGCCCAGGTATTTATTTATCCCAATCCTGCCTTTGAGGTGATTATTTGCATTAGCAGGTGCCTCCCCTGATAACTTGCCCTCTTTGCTTGAAGCTGAGGGCCTAGGGTATTTTTTTTTTTAAAAGAACCAATCCTTTACCAGAGGGAGTCCCCTTGTGGAGTACTGTGGAGTACTGTGAAGCTGTTACCATGGCAACTCCACTGTGCTGTACAGTAGAATCCATTTTAAGGCACAACAGGCTGTATCTTAACAGAACTTGAATCCAAAATGCACACTATCACTGTCAAAAGTACTGTGATTTGACACTATAGATATAATCCATTCCTTTTCATTTCAACAGTTCAGGCGTTCCAGAGTTATGCTGGAACACACACACACTGAGAGGTGTTAGAGGTGTTTTACCCCCGCAGTATTTCTTCCCACTGAGTAAGTCATCTGTGTACCAAGTTTGGTTGAAATTGCTCGAGGCGTTCTAGAGTTATGCTGGAACACACACACACACACACACACACACACACACACACACACACACACACACACAAACACCACCGTCAGCTCAGGAAGCTGGCTTGTAAGTCCTGGAGTTCATTTCAAATGAAGTAGAGAACAGAGAATTTTTCCAATATTTACCTCAGCCTTAAGAAACATCCCTCTGTAGATGATGTTTGCCTTAGAAGCCAGTCTACCTCTGAGGTCAATTTAGAAGGCAGAGAGGAAATAGGGGAGATGTTTGCTTAGCACCCGTGACAAACCTCTTTTCTGTGTCTTCTGCTTTTAAATGCACCTCAATGGGGCTTTGCCCCCAAACGTTGAATCCTGAGTTCAGTTGCAAACCTACAATAATGTATTCATTATTGCTAGTTGCATTTTATTGCTACACAATCTGAATGTTAAGCATTTATTAGAGACATCTGGCAGTGGCTGACGTATGCATTTATAAAAGCCCAGGTGTTGTATACAGTCTTTTAAAGATAAGCAATGTAATGTCAATCTTAACTTTAAAAGATCAAGTTAGACAGATATAAAGTACAATGATGGTTTAACACAGGGGCCTGCAACCTTAAACACTCAAAGAGCCATTTAGACCCATTTCCCACAGAAAAGAAAACACCGGGAGCCACAAAACCCTTCTCGTGCCTGACTATTTCTTGAGCGGCCACAAAGCTTGCATATGTAGTTGAATTAAACGTTGTGTTTTCTTCTGAAACTTTTCTTTTCTTGGATTTATCCATGGTTGGCCTACTGGAATTTGAAAAGCTCAATAAATTGTGTGCCGGTGGGTGTTGCATATTGGCGGTTGTGACGCATATTCTGAGTGACAGGGAGCTGCAGCAGAGGGTTGAAAGAGCCACATGCAGCTCCAGAGCTGCAGGTTGCTGACCCCTGGTTTAACATGATATTCATTTAAGATCAAAATTAAAGATTAAGTTAGTTCAACTAGTCCTGGGTTAAATTTTGGGGGGCCCCTCTGTTTTAGCATTTTTTTTTTCAGATGAATGGTTCTGAAACAGGGTTTCTTCATGTGTCTATTTTTAAAGACTTTGAATCTGGGATCTGCAAACCAGATCCTGTGTAGATTAATCAGTTAGATCGCTTGTCCCTAACTTAATCATCTCGCGATCCCATGGACCACAACTTTGCAGAATTCCTTTCCAATAAAACCCCCACATTGGGTGCTTGTAAACCATATTTGGAAATCCATCAACCGAAAAGGGAGCCTTCCTAATTAATCAATGTGGCTGTGCATATTTTAGCCGAAAGTACAAAACTTAGTTCTTTGTTGTTAGGCAACCTTCTATCTCAGACCCCGTCCAAGAGAACGGCTGTTAAAAACAGATAAAACAGCCCATTTCAGAAGAAACTGTTTTGTTTTTACCCATGTGCGAATTGGTGCTAGTTTAACTCAATAGAGATTAATTGATTACTTAACCGGAGTTCGTATGATTAATCAAAATTAAGCGGGTTGCAGCCCTTCTATAAAACGCTAGCGGCTTGCCTAATTATGTAGCATGTGTTGTTTAAGTTCTTCAATGAAAGCCATTAATTGATTTATTTCACAGATGAATTAATGAACCCATGCAGCTTTGTACATCTCCCTGAATAAATATTTGAAGATGTAATTGTTGGGGGTTTTGATCTGCAGAATATCAGCAGCATTTCTCTCCCCATTCCAATGCGATTGCTTTTTATGCAACTGAACGGAATTTGCAATTACATCTCTCAAAAAAAAAAAAAAAATTGGATCTCAAAGTCCTTTAGGGCAAAGGATGGCAACAGGGAATAGAACATCTGTCCTTCTAAAACATTGATAATGTTTCCTTTAAATATCTATTGTTTTTCTCCTGGCCATTCAGTGTAAATTAAAAGTTAATCCAGTGTCAAATGACAATGAAAAGATGTTCTTATTTATTTATTTATTTTCACAAAGCACAGGGCGGAATCCAGATTGAAATTATGTTGGGTTGCCTCTTTTGTCCTAAGGCAGGGAGGAAAAAAAAATCAGGGTTGTGTTTAGGTTTTTTTTTGGGGGGGGGGAATTGATGCATCCACGTTGGGTTGCAATATTTCCAAGAGCCAAACACAACTGGACAAGTTTCCGTTGCACTTATTATACAGATGGTTCATGTTACTGTTTGTGGGCAACTCCATTGGCAAGATAGGATCTGGTTATATGCTTTTTGAAAAACCGTTCCTATGGAATTGGCTTTGGGGCAGTTTGGCTGTATTTTTTTTAATGACTTTTGAACGGTGATATTTTTTGTTGTCGTTTATTGCTTGTCATTTGCATGTTTTTGTCTGTTGTACAGCTTTTTGATCATCTTGTCTAGTTGGAAATGCAAGAATAAATCGGATTCATACACATAGCATCTCAGTTTGCAGGATCAAATGAATATCTAGAGATATATTTGAGAGCCGTAAACATAACACTCACACACACACACATACACAAACACACTGATTTGTATGCTGATGACATAGCCTAGAACTTTCATCTCCTTGATATTATTGACTGTCACATCTACTGGCATCGATTTTACAGACCTACAATTGTACAGTCTGCATTTTCTAATAGAGACCCTTCAAATTGTGATCTGGCTTTATAGCTCTTGTCTGTCTCTTTGGCTTGCTTTCCAAAGGTTTCCAGAGTTCAGTTTTCCAGGGTTGCCATCTCTACCGTGGGCTTCAGTTGCGGGCAGAAACTTAACTATTTGGAGTTGGTGCATGGTTGGAGTTCTCTGGTAGCCACAGCCGGAAACAAACAAACAAATAAATATTGCACAGAATCATGTCTCATCAAGAATGGGAGGGGAGGGGAGGGGAGGGGAAGGAAGGAAGGGAAGAAGGGAGGGAAGGGAGGAAGGGGAGGGAAGGGAGGGAGGGATGAAAGAAAGAAGGAAGGAAGGAAGGAAGGAAGGAAGGAAGGAAGGAAGGAAAGAAGGAAGGGAAGGGAGGGAGGGAGAAGGAAGGAAAGGAGGGGAGGGAGGAATGAAAGAAGGAAGGAAGGAAGGAAGGAAGGAAGGAAAAAAGGAAGGGAAGGAAGGGAAGGGAGGGAGGAAGGAAGGAAGGAAGGAAAGGAGGGGAGGAAGGGAAGGGAGGGAGGGAAGGGAAGGCAAGCAGGAAGGCAGGTGGGAAGGCAGGAAGGAAGGAAAGGAGGGGAAGGCAAGGCAAGTAGAAAGTTTTCGCAGATATGGTGAGAATAGGATGAGCAATAGAAGGTGTGAAGAAAATAAAAGCAACATGCAAAATTTGGGGAAATGCAAGATCCAAGGGATGATTCACATTCCCACTTTAAATATGTAGACTGGGAGTTGCAGACCAACTCAGTCCAACTCAGGATAACCATTGCAAGCATTCCTAATTTGCAAAGGACAATGGATGTGTGTTAATTTTGATTATATCCAAGAACGAACCTTTAAATCTGGTAAAGAATCTCACATCCCTTCCCTAAAATCTTTTTTTTTCCCCCTCTCTCCTGCGCCCCTGCTCTGGAGACCAATTTTGCTGCTATCAAACATTCTTCAGCTGTTGCATTATAGTGAAAAATAGCTAGCGATAACTTTGGGGAATGGGGGCGGAGGGGGAGAGAGAGAGAGATAAAAAAAAACCTGCTGACTTGAAATCTGAACTCATGGCCCATCATTTATACTAATGAGCTCACTGGTGGGGAATTTGTAAAATGTTTCTTTTGTATATAATGTAAATAATTTCAAAGAGCCATAAGTCTGTTAAATCTGATAGGAGCAAGGGAAGGGGAAGAGAAGGGAGGGGAAGAATGATGCCCAAGGGGGATCTATAAGAAAATGTTGCAAGGTAATGCACTTGCAGTCATAATTGCCCAAAGACTTTTACTGAATATTCACTTCCCTTCCTTCCCCTTCCTTCCTTCCTTCCTTCCTTCCTTCCTTCCTTCCTTCCTTCACCTTTGCCTTCCATTCCCCACCCTTTCGTTCCCTTTCCTGTTTCCTTTCTTCCTGTCACACTTCCCTTCTTCATCCTTCTCCTCCTTTTCTTCCTTCCTTCCTTTCTTCCTTCTTTTCTCCTTCTCTTTCTCTTTCTCCTTCTCTTTCTTTCTTTCTTCCTTCTTTCCTTCCATCCCATCCCATCCAATCCAATAGAATTCTTGCCTCCCTTAAATGAGCAGATGACTGCCTTCTTCTCTTCCTTTCCCTTCCCTTCCCTTTCCTTCCCATCCCATCCCATCCCATCCCATCCCATCCCATCCCATCCCATCCCATCCCTTCCATCCCATCCCATCCCATCCCATCCCATCCCATCCCATCCCTTCCCTTCCCATCCCATCCCATCCCATCCCATCCCTTCCATCCCATCCCTTCCATCCCATCCCTTCCATCCCATCCCATCCCATCCCATCCCATCCCATCCCATCCAATCCAATAGAATTCTTGCCTCCCTTTTATGGTGAAACATGGAATATTTCTTTCTTTATGAATTTTATATGGCCACCTAACTCACCCAAGGATGGCTTCAGATGGTTTCTCCCTCATCCAAGGGCTATTCCTTTATGAGCAGGTCCCCTGATCTATGGGCAAATGGCAGGAGATCATCCTGTGAAACCAACATGTTCTCAAGGTGGCAAGGGAGTGAGGCCAGTTTCTGCCAGTGTCAATACTTGGATCACTTCATATCGTAGTAAAGTCTTCAGTGAATTGTTTGGCTTTGGCTTCAGCCACCATGACTTTAGCCCAATATGTGAGCCTAAACAAATTATGTTTTTTTAAAAAAACCCATCTTGGTTTCGAATGAACGCTGATTTAACTTGATCTGTTCTAAAGATACTGAAGGGACGTGGTGGCTCAGTGGCTAAGATGCTGCGTTTGTTGATCGAAAGGTCGCCAGTTCAGTGGTTCGAATCCCTAGTGCTGCATAACAGGGTGAGCTCCCGTTACTTGTCCCAGCTTCTGCCAACCTAGCAGTTCGAAAGCATGTAAAAAAATGCAAGTAGAAAAATAGGGACCACCTTTGGAGGGAAGGTAACAGCATTCTGTGCACCTTTGGCGATGAGTCATGCCGGCCACATGACCACGGAGATGTCTTCGGACAGCGCTGGCTCTTCAGCTTTGAAACAGAGATGAGCACCGCCCCCTAGAGTAGGGAACGACTAGCACATACGTGCAAGGGGAACCTTTACCTTTTATGGGGAATAATGAAAAAGTAGGTGGAGAAACATTGTCTTCTCATCCATCCTCAGGTCATCCCATGAAACTAGTTTCATAAGAGATTCCACATGAAAAATGCTTGTTGATTTTCTACGGTCCACAGTCTTAAACAAATGGAAATGATTCACATTTCACATTTCATATATCCACGTTGGACTGCAGGAAGGATTTAGGTGTCACCCTTCTCCAAATTCAGGGTGATCCTGGAATCCAACTTTATAGATCAAGTACAGATTTTGTAGAGCTGCATTTACCTGATCCCTTTGGTGGGAAGTTAACAGCGTTCCATGCACCTTAGGCGTTGAGTCATGCCAGCCACATGACCACGGAGACATCTTCGGACAACGCTGGCTCTTCGGCTTTGAAACGGAGATGAGCACCACCCCCTAGTGTTGGGAATGACTAGCACATATGTGTGAGGGGAGCCTTTACCTTTTACCTTTACCTAAAGATACTGAATTTCAAGATGGCCATTGAATGGCTTCAACACCAATGGAATCTATTTGGACTTAACCACATCTTGTGTGGTCCACTAATTGGAATAAAAACGTTTTTTTTTTTTTAAAAAAAGTGATACTTTCTTTTTCTGATCAAGGACAGGTCAAAGCATGACTGTTTCCATCCCCTATCTCTCCAGCATTCAGACAGTGTCGAGACTGTGGTTGTAAACTATTGAAGGCATCTCTGCCCTGCTTAAGGGCTTTTTTCCCCCCTCTGCTTTCTAAATCAAATGCCACTGCATTGCAGCGACGTACATTTCTATTAGCAAAATCCTGCTTCTTTTGGGTTTGTTTTTCCGTTGTCTGCCTACCTCCCCATTTTGATTGACGGCTAAGCCCTCAGCAAATAACCCAGCATTTCGACGTGCCTGCAGATTCGTCATGAAATCAAAGCGCCTTTGTTTTCATATCCATATGTAAGCGCTTTTTTCCCCCCTTTTCCACCCCCGTTAAAGATCAGAGGTGTGCAGGCCAGGTGTCTTTCTCAACGAAGCCGCCTTCCTCGTTGTTGGGGAAATCTGTTGAGAGCCACGGAGATGTCAGCAGTGGTAATTATGCACAGCTTTTTACTGTAGTGACGGCGAGAGTCAGTCGAGCATTGTTGAGAGAAGTGACACCAAGTCCAGCTGGTGCCATTTATATGTGCAGAAAAGAGAAGGCACGTTCAATGGTGACGTGTAAATGAGCCCTGAGGTCTGGAAGCAAATGCTAATCAAATATCAAACACTTCATTATCAGATTATCGAGCATGTGAACGGAGGCCCTTCCTTCACCGCATTCTGAACGTGCAGGTGGTCCTTGACTCAACGACCATCGCTGAGTCCAAAATTTCTGTCGCTAAAGCGAGACAGTTGCTAAGTGAGTTGGGTCCCATTTTATGACCTTACTTGCCGCAGGTGTTAAGTGAATCGCCACAGGGTGTTTTTTTTTAATTTTTATTTCTCATAAACATGTCTTAAAGTAAATGTATAGTCTCTTATCCATTGTTAATCATACATATTCTCTTTTAACTTTCATATCAAGAGCCTTGATAGTACAGTGGTTTAATGCATCCTGTTATTAACACAGCTGCCTGCAATTTCTGCTGGTTCGAATCTCTCCAAGGCTCAAGGTTGACTCAGCCTTCCATCCTTTCTAAGGTAGGTGAAATGAGGACCCAGTTTGTGGGGGCAATAAGCTGACTTTGTATAAAAATATACAAAAGAATGAAGGCTATTGCTTAACGCATTGTAAGCCGCCCTGAGTTTCCGGAGAAGGGCGGCATATAAATAAATAAAAAAAAAAATTAGTTCATTCTTCATCCTAAAAAAATTGAGTATACTCGGGGTTGCTGTTCTCCCATTCCATCTCTCTTATTTTACAGTAATCCTTCTTCTCCTTCTCCTCTCTTTCCCTTCCCTCCCTTCTTCTATCCTCTACTACTTTCTTCTTTTCTCCTCTCCTTCCCCTTCCTTCCCCCCACTTCTCCCTTCTTCCTCCCTTTCTAACCTTTTCTCTTACTCTTATTTCCCCTCCCTTTGTTCCTCTCCTTTTCCCTTTCTTCTGTTCCTCTCTCTCCTTCCTCTCTTCTCCCCTCCTATCTATCTGAATCACCACAGTTCTTAGTAGAAATAGCACTTAGACTTATATACAGCTTCACAGTGCTTTATAGTCCTCTCTAAGTGGTTTACAGAGTCAGCATATTGGGCCCCCAACAATCTGGGTCCTCATTTTGCCAACCGAGGAAGGATGGAAGGCTGAGTCAACCTTGAGTTGGTCAGGATTGAACTGCTGGCTGTGGGCAGAGTCAGCCTGCAATACTGAATTCTAACTACTTTGCCAGAGCTCTTGAGATAGATAGATAGATAGATAGATAGATAGATAGATAGATAGATAGATACTGGTAGATAAAGAAAGAGAAAGAAAGAGAAAGAAAGAAAGAAAGAAAGAAAGAAAGAAAGAAAGAAAGAAAGAAAGAAAGAAAGAAAGAAAGACAGCTAGAGAGACAGGCAGTGATAAATATTGTAGATAGACAGAAGATAGTGATAGATAGATAGATAGATAGATAGATAGATAGATAGATAGATAGATGATATATGATGGATGATAGTTAGCAATAGCACTTAGACTTATATACTGCTTCATAGTGCTTTTACAGCCCTCTCTAAGCAGTTTACAGAGACAGCCTCTTGCCCCCAACAATCTGGGTCCTCATTTTACTGACCTTGGAAGGACAGAAGGCTGAGTCAACCTTGAGCTGGTCAGGATTGAACTGCTGGCAGTGGGCAGAGTCAGCCCGCAATACTGCATTGTAACCACTGTACCAGAGCTCTTGAGATCGATAGATAGATACCGATAGATAGGCAAGGCAGGCAGGCAGGCAGGCAGGCTGAATGAATGAATGAATGAATGAATGAATGAATGAATATAGGCAGCTAGAGAGACAGACAGACAGGCAGTGATAGATATTGTAGATAGGCAGAGGATAGATAGAGATAGATAGAGTGATATATGATGGATGATAATTAGCAGTAGCACTTAGACTTATATACTGCTTCACAGTGCTTTATGGCCCTCTCTAAGCAGTTTACAGAGTCAGCCTCTTGTCCCCAACAATCTGGGTCCTCATTTTACTGACTTAGAGAGAGAGGGCTGTAAAGCACTATAAAGCAATATACAAGTCTAAGACTCGTAAGTGCTATTGCTAACACTATTTTATGGCCTTCTTGTGAGCCGTGATGGCAAGCCACCAGAAGAAGTCCTTCACATCACCAAACGGTGGCAGGAAGCAAGACAGGATGATCAGAAAACCATTCCCCGGACAATCTCTGCTAATCTGTTCCAATAACTCTGCTGATGCAGGGATATTGTTTATACAACTGAGTGATGACAGCCCGAAGAATCATCTGTCCTCGCTATTGATTTGCCTTGTTTAGTGTTACTGCACCTAATCAATAAACCCTCTGAAGACTTGTGTCCTAATGGCTTGCAGCATTCGGCCTCTTCGGTACATTTTCAACTGTCCAGCAAGTGGAATCAATACCCTGAAAATGTTCTTCCATGCTCATCCTTATGAAAAGTTTGTATTTCTCAATGTGAGTTTGTGCTAATAAATGGCTTTTCCAATATGCTGAGTGTTTTGTGTTTTTTTTTCTTCTTCTTCAATCTAGTGCTCCATTCAACTATGTAGATTTTGCACAAGCCCCCTCCCAAGACAGCTAGGAGAACTTTTTAAATCATGGGTGAATTGACTAAAGGGGCTAAATACATCTTTCGAAGGAAGCCATGCAGATAATACTAGAAGCGACTAAATAGTTCCAAATAGGCCACTTAGCAAATAGGCTTGCCGTTCCTCTCAAGAATTCTCTTGGCCCGTCATGCTCGATCTCGGATTGTAGAAGTTCCTTCTTGGAATGCTAGAGGAGGTTCTGATAGGACGAACAGATTTAAAACTACCAGAGATGACATCCTGTCCTTGCCCTTCTTCCTACAGGTTCTCTAGAGCTAAAAAAAAATGCCATGCATCATGAAATCTGGAATAAAATGTATCAGTGGTTGTAGAGGAGGAGGAATGTCTGGATAAAGAAATAATGATAAGTCGAGAGTTGGAAAATTATTATGTTAGTATTATGTGATAGGAATTGTATTGGTATTGAAAGCAATTTTCACAGACAAAGAGATTTATGTGTCTGAATTTTGATAGACTGTACAAATTTATATGTCGAATATGAATTGTATTTCTTGTAAGGTAAAACTTGATGGAAATGTTGGAACCAGAAAAGTTGCACTGCATCCAATGTTTTTAACTGTATATTTAATAAAAAACTTTTTTAAAAAAAAGATTCCTGCTGGTCACCGATTTTGATGTGCTTGCTCAGAAATTATTATTATATAATAATAATATATATTCCCAGGGAAATAACAAAAATACCACATTTGAATGGACTGGGTGAGTTTGCAGAGCCAACTATATCCGGCACTTTACAAAAACGATATAAGTCAATAGGCAGCTTTAATTTTTATGGTGTGTATGCTATCGCACATTGATTGTTCCAAGTCCTTGTATTTATTTGACTAATCATCTTCTTGGTCCAACAGGGAGTTTTTGGCACAACACTTATCTGTTGTACTCTGTTTCTGATAAACTACTGATTAATTTTTAATACTACCACGGCTCAATGCTGCATGAAAATTCTACTCTTTTAATTGGGATCTTTTTCTTCTTTAATTACAGAAGGGACAAATCAAGTTACGTCTACATAGTTGATCAGAAGGAAGGGCTCAGAATTGACTGCGTCCCACCAAGCACTAAACCTTAAATGTAAGTTAATAAAGTTAATGAACGCAGGAACTGCGTTCTTATAACAAATGATATTCAGGCAAATAACTACGGGATGCCTTAATATGGCAATTTGGCTCACACATCAGACTAAGACAAAGGCTGAGTGCCTTCAACAAATTTATTTATTTATTTATTTATTTATTTATTTATTTATTTATTTATTTATTTATTTATTTTTGAATTTCTATACCGCCCTTTTCCCTGAGGACTCAGGGCGGTGTACAGCCAAAATTAAAAAACATGCAGGACAAATATTAAAAAACAATTAAAAGATATATAAATTTGGCCCAATTAAAACTCATTACCAATTAAAACTTTTAAAACATTTAAAAACAGTTAAAAATTTCATCTTAAGCCAGCCCGGCTTGTTTAAATAAATGGGTTTTAAGGGCACGACGGAAGGCACTGAGGTCCTGGATTCTCCTTATCTCTGGGGGGAGCTGATTCCAGAGGGTAGGTGCCCCCACAGAGAAGGCTCTCCCCCTGGCGGCCACCAGCCTACACTGTCTGGCTGATGGCACCCTGAGGAGGCCCTCTCTGTGGGAGCGCACGGGTCGATGGGAGGTCATCGGTAGCAGCAGGCGGTCTCGAAGATAGCTAGGCCCTATGCCATGGAGCGCTTTGAAGGTGATAACCAGCACCTTGAAGCGCACCCGGAAGACCACAGGGAGCCAGTGCAGCTCGCGCAGGAGCGGTGTTACATGGGAACGCCATGCTGCTCCCGTCACTACCTGCGCTGCTGCGTTCTGGACCAGTTGGAGCCTCCGGATGCTCCTCAAGGTGAGCCCCATGTAGAGAGCGTTGCAGTAGTCAAGGCGAGAGGTGACGAGGGCGTGAGTGACTGTGCACAGGGAATCCCGATCAAGAAAGGGCCGCAACTGGCGAATCAGGCGAACCTGACAAAAGGTCCCCCTGGTTACAGCCGTCAGATGTTCCTCCAAGGACAGCTGCATATCCAGGAGGACTCCCAGATTGCGAGCCCTCTCTGTGGGGGCCAATGTCTCACCCCCAATAGTCAGTGATGGAGTCAACTGACTATATCGGGATGCCGGGAGCCACAGCCACTCAGTCTTGGAAGGGTTGAGCTTGAGCCTGTTCCTCCCCATCTAGACCCATACAGCCTCCAGGCACTGGGACATCACTTCAAGGGCATCACAATCATAAGAGTGAAGGAAGGTTGTGTAATCTGATCTGATGCCCTGACCCCCATGATTCCTGGTTTCATGTAGGAATCTCCTCTAACTGCAGACCTGATGCCTCCATCAGCCTTCTAAGAATGGGTTCCTGGGTTGAACTGCTAAAATGAGGTAGGGTCTCCATAGGGGTGGGTTCTAAAATTTTCTACTACTGGTTCTGTGGGTGTGGCTTATTTTGTGGACGTGGCTTGATGGTCATGTGACAATTGTTTAGGATTTAGCAGAGCTACTGGTCTACCAGGCTTTTAACTGCTTACAGAGCTGTACCGATCTACCCATTTATTTTTTGCAGGCATTGATCTACTCATGTATTTTTGCAGGCACTGGTTTACTCATTTGTTTTTGCAGGCACTGATCTACTCATGTATTTTTGCAGGCACTGGTCTACTCATTTGTTTTCTTTTAACACTGATCAGCTGTAGGGCGGCCCTTTGAAGCCCTGTGGCAAGAGTTTAAACAGTTTTTTTTCCCTCTAGCCATCAGCTGGGACTCAGGAGGCAGCAATAGATTGGGGGTGGGGCCAAATAAAAGGTAAGAATAACATGGGGGATGGAAGGGCACGGGGGGCGGGGGGATAGAACCGGTTCAGTGATGTCATATCGTCACCGCTACTGGCTCGGGAGAACCAGGCCGAACTGGGAGGAACCCACCACTGGCTCTCCGGCTTAAGGAGAAACCGTGGTGGGGCAGTCATTAGAATGCAGTATTGCCGGCTAATTCAGTTCACTGCCAGGAGTTCGATCCTAACCGGCTCAAGGTTGATTCAGCCTTCCATCCTTCCAAGGTTGGTAAAATGAGGACCTAGATTGTTGGGGGCAATAGGCTGACTCTGTAAACTGCTTAGAGAGGGCTGTAAAGCACTATGAAGTGATATATAAGTCTAATTGCTATTGCTATTCCTTCCTTCCTTCCTTCCTTCCTTCCTTCCTTCCTTCCTTCCTTCCTTCCTTCCTTCCTTCCTTCCTTCCTTCCTTGTTGGTACAATGGTTACAATGTTAAAATGCAATATTGCAGGCTCTGCCCACAGCCAGCAGTTTGATCCTGACTGGCTCAAGGTTGACTCAGCCTTCCATCCTTCCGAGGTCTGTAAAATGAGGATCTAGATTGTTGGGGGAAATAGGCTGACTCTATAAACCACTTAGAGAGGACTATAAAGCACTGTGAAGCTATATATAAGTCTAAGTGCTATTGCTGTTGTTACTATTGGACTAGAAGCCCTCCAAAGTCCCTTCCAACTCTTATTCGGTTTTATCATGGATTTCCATCTCAGGTCCTCAAAAGTACTACTGTTATGCAAAATTATTTTACATGCGGTCTTCTAATGGTGTTGAAGTCCAGCTCCATTTAATGGTGACCTGGTGGAAAACAAGGAAAACTGGTGGAGAGCAAGGATCGAGGAAAAGAAAGGCTAGGCCAAGGGTGGGCAATTATGCCATCTTTATGATCTGTGGACTTCCTGCTGGCTCAGGAATTCTGGGAGTTGAAGTCCATCCCTGGGCTAAACTATTTTCCCCCCTCTCTTCTAAAAACAGCCCGAGATATAACATTGCGGGAAGAAAATTAAAAATGCTTTCAAGATACCACAAATCATACCATGGGGAAGTTGATCTTTTCTTGGGAAGGGGGGAGTGGAGTGTATACTTGATACTATTATTTTTATTGATTGATCTTTTGCATATTATATTTTCTAGAGAGTGAACAGGGGACTGGCTTCAGGTGGCATAAATCTATATTTATTTTCCCTCTCTATCTCCTCATTTTTCTTACAGGAAGGGAAAACAGTTTACGATCGAGTTCAAGATAACAGCATAATGCAAACAATAAACAGCTTAAACTAAAACCGTTAGACTCAACAAGGAAAAAAATGTAGCCTGCTAAGTCCCATCAGCAGTATTAAAAACTGTAAAATTCCCATAGAGGCCAATTAGTTGCTTTGAGAAGAGCACAAGGGTGTAATAACATTTCTTCTGTATGCGTTCGCTTGCTATCAGTATTCAAAGGCAGATTGTTTTAGGTGGCAGATGCTAATATAGAGCCATTCGGATTTGTGGTGCTCATTGTAAGGTATAGTTTAAAATCAGGGTTTTTCAACTTCTGCAAGTTTAAGATGGTGGACTTCAAGTCCCAGAATACCTCTAGCCATCATGGGGAAATTGAGCCACTGGGAGCTGAAGTCCGCCCAACGTAAACATGCAAAAGTTGAGAAGCACTGGTTTAAATCACAAATGAAATAAAAAGCTTGTGTTCCTACCGTATACTAAATCAGGCTCATCCCTGCCTCCAGGGGTGCTGTTCAGCAGGTTTTGACAGGTTCTGGAGAACCGGCAGCCGAAATTTTGAGTAGTTTGGAGAACCAGCAAATACCACCTCTGGCTGGCCCCAGAGTGGGGTGGGAATAGAGATTTCGCAGAATCCTTCCCCTTCCACGCCCACCAAGCCATGCCCCCCCAGCCACACCCACAGAACCGGTAGTAAAAAAATTTGAATTCTACCACTGCCTCCCTCCCTCTAAAATTAGCCAAGCTTAATGAGTTGAGTGGTTAATGCAGGCCTCAGAGTTTTTAGTAACCTTATGAAGCTTGGTGAGCAAATACAACTGTCTAGCCATTAGCATCCTAGTGAGGGATCCTTGCTGCTTGGTTGGGCTTTTTTGCAGACATTTCATGACCCAAGTTAGGCAACTGTCAGGGTTCCAAGTAATAGACTTGGAAACAAAACTCTGAGGCAGGTAGATTCCTCAAAAGATAGCTTTATTGGATATATCATATTGGCACAGATCTGGTAAAAACCAACTCTGGAGATTCCCGCGGTTTTCACCTACTTAAAAGTAAAAGTTTGTCACTTTTTCAAAACAATCAGTCACATGGTCCAAACACAGTGCTGTCTGGTTGCCTGGTGACATCACTCCACCTTCCTCTGACCAAGTGTGACAATGTCCTTGGTTCCCAAGAGAAAGTTTGGCTACAAAGTCCCAGCTATCTAAAATCCCCCCCTCCTCCCTATCCCTCAGCTCCGGTGTGGCAACACCGAAGCTTCCAAGGTGGCTTCGGTCTGCTCAGCTTCAGGGTTGACAGTAACATCATCAGTGCTAGTGATGTTGTTGTTGAAGATGTTGTTACCTACTTTGGGTCATGAAACATCTGCAAGAAAACAACCGAGCTCAGAAAGCACCAAGGATTTCAACCTCATTTCAACCCTGAGCTACAAATGTTCTCCTTTATTGGTAGCATCTTAGGGTCTGTATTGCAAAAGTATTTAACTGTATTCCAGACTCAACACTCCTGCTTGGCTAACTCAATGACCCTCTTCCAGACGATGCCTTGGTAATATGTAATGCTTTGGTAAGGCCACACTTGGAATACTGCATTCAGTTTTGGTCGCCACGATGTAAAAAAGATGTGGAGATCCTAGAAAGAGTGCAGAGAAGAGGAACAAAGATGATTTGGGGACTGGAGGCTAAAACATATGAAGAAAGATTGCAGGAACAGAGTATGTCTAGTCTGATGAAAAAGAAGGACTAGGGGAGACATGTTTGCAGTGTTTCCATATTTCAGGAGCTGTCACAAAGAAGAGGGAGTCAAGCTATTTTCCAAAGCACCTGAGGGTAGGACAAGAAGCAATGGGTGGAAACTAATCAAGGAGAGAAGCAACTTAGAAATAAAATTTCCTGACAGTTAGAACAATGAATCAGTGGAACAACTTGCCTCCAGAAGTTGTGAATGCTCCAACACTGGAAGTTTTTAAGAAGATGTTGGATAACCATTTGTCTGAAGTGGTATAGGGTTTCCTGCCTAAGCAGGGGGTTGGACTTGAAGACCTCCAAGGTCCCTTCCAACTCCCTTATTCTATTCTAATGCCCAGCAAGCATCCTGCCATGTGCTCCATTAGCTGTCCACCAACAGCCTGAAGGCTTTGACCTGCTGATTCTGTCACTGACCGACACGGATTAACATTTCCAAGGATCCGCCCTTCGCGGTTGGGTAGACTAGCCAGAATGCATGGCCACACCAGGCTGCCCTTTCGAAATAAAAGCCAACCATTTCCCAGGTCAGTTATACTCTCTGGCATGCAGCTGCCAGCCAGCCTCTCCTTTCTGTAAAAATCTCTAGCATCTGCTAGGTGTTCCCCTTTGTTCAGCCATTGAATATCCGAGGAGGCCAGCAGAAATAACAGCACTAGCAAACAGGAGGGAGAACCTTCCCCGTGGCTAATTATTTTCAGAAGCAAAGCAAGCCTTTGTTTGCAGAGCTCTTGGAAGGATTTTTTTTTTTTTTGCAATAGAAAAGAAGAAAGCAAAAGAAATCTTTGTCTTTTGCGATTTCAGTCCTTCCTCCTCCCTGATTGCAAAGCTGCTTTGTCCAAAACCAGCCAGCCTTCTTCTCTCTTTGAACGTTTCTCTGCTGCATTCCCAACCCTTCTCTACTCGACCTTCAACTTTTATCCTTGGCATTGTGAGGTTTAGAGCTAAACATGATGATGTTTTATTGCAAAACAGAGAACGGGGCAATGCAGGATTGTGGTGTCGACGGTTGTTTTCTATTTTCCACACCCCCAACCAAGCATTATCGTCATCCCAAGTGTGGCATTTGTGTTCTTTGCAGTTCTTGGTATAAATAAATACCCCAATCTGCGTCCCTCCAGGAATAATAAAGAAAAAATAATATGCCATTGATTTTGCTTTGGGTGTCTAAATGCGTTTTTTATGATTGTGTATGTTTATTGCTTTTCCACACTAATGTCATGAATTCCAGGCAATTAAAAAGGACACAAATTCCAAAATGTTTAACCAAGGGAAATCTGCCTTCCAAATGCAATGCATTAAAAGTTGCAATAATTTTAACTAGGCTGAAGCAAGAGGAGAAGTTAACTCTCATAAGCAACCATAAAAAGCGAGCCTACTGTACAGTAGTACAAAAAAAATAATAATGAACTTTTAAAAAAGATATTCAAGAGATGCCTCTGAAAGTTGGGAACACCAGGGATCATTTTTATCTCCATATTTAAGACCCTTTGCAATGTTTCAAGATTCGAATGCCACCCACTCAAATTTGACATCCGATATAAATATTTAGGCAATTAGGCCTAACATTACGCTAATTTCTTTTAGCTTTCCTACAGTAAGTTCTTCCAGTTCCAAAAATTGTTAACTTCATGGTGGAAATGAGAAGTATAATTAGACTTTT
Source organism: Arizona elegans (assembly GCA_022577455.1). NCBI lineage: Eukaryota > Metazoa > Chordata > Lepidosauria > Squamata > Colubridae > Arizona > Arizona elegans. The sequence goes on along the minus strand of JAKOOJ010000014.1, from coordinate 4,103,086 downwards.
CATTCTGGAATAATTTTCATTCACAAACGAGCTTTAAAGTACTCCGTGGAATTGCACTCAGAAATTGTACTGTTGTACAATTATATACAATATATCCTATATTGGGAATACTTTCGTTTTTGGCAGGAGGAGGCAATGGATGGACATCCCATTTCTCATTTAATAAACTAATTGGTTACTACTAAAAATTGACAAATGAATGCCAATCTTGTATAACATGGGCACCCTCCATATATGTACAGGGATTGAAGTTTGCCCGTCTGAAGAGCCCCTGTGTTGGCAGAGGTTGATGGAGGCACTGAAACAACAGGATAGAATCATCACCATTAAAATACTATTAGTATTTTATACTATTAGTATAAAGCTTCATTATTTTTGATTATGCTACTTTGATTTTTTGTGAATTAGCTCATTCTTTAATCAAACACACACATATACATATACAGATTCAGATACAGATACAGATATAAAGGTAAAGGTTCCCCTCGCACATATGTGATAGTTGTTCCTGACTCTAGGGGCGATGCTCATCTCTGTTTCACAGCCGAAGAGCCTGCGCTGTCTGAAGACGTCTCCATGGTCATGTTGCCTGCATGACTAAACGCCAAAGGCACACGGAACACTGTTACCTTCCCACCAAAGGTGGTCCCTATTTTTCTACTTGCATTTTTTAGGTGCTTTCAAACTGCTAGGTTGGCAGAAGCTGGGACAAGGAATGGGAGCTCACCCCCATTTCACGGCACTAGGGATTCGAACCACTGAACTGCTGACCTTTTGATTGACAAACTCAGCATCTGAGCCACTGAGCCACCATGTCCCTTTATACATCTACATCTACAGATACAGATACAGATACAAGAGCAGTGCTGATGCAGTAGTTCAAATGCAGTATTGCAGGCAAACTCTGCGCACTGCCAGGAGTTCAATCCTGACCAGCTCAAGGTTGACTCAGAACTTCCATCCTTCCGAGGTCGGTAAAATGAAGACCCAAAATTGTTGGAGCAATAGGCTGACTCTGTAAACTGCTTAGAGAGGACTGTAAAGCACTGTGAAATCTAAGTGCTATTGCTACACACACCCAAAATATTCCGAAATTTCATTAGAGTCATCAAAACCTATGCCTAACTTTCTCATTCTTTCACTTCTGAGGCCTTTGCTCACGAGTTCTTTTCCTAGCGAAACCGGGAAGCATCTCAAAATACGACGCAATCCATTTTCATCCCATACACCTCCCTGAAGCCCTCCTACCTCTCTACCCCAACACCCACAGATGCATATCTTAAGAAAATCCATCCTTGTCCTTTGAAAGTTTGCATTGTACGGGTATTCTCTCAGAGAAATAAAGCACAATGCACACCAGATAATTAAATTCATCCTTCTCCATGGGAGAAGCAAAACGACCAAGCGACCATTGAAGGAAAAAAAAAAACCCATAGTGGTGGATTGAAGCACAACCCCAACTGGGCAATTCTGCTCCAGACAATAACCAACTGGGTTAGTCTACTTTTCAAATAAGGTTTGATGTATGACTTCCATAGCTAAAACCATTCAGCCAGAAAGACAGAGTTATTTTTATTATTTAACTTCATTTCCTCCCCTCCACCTCCTGAAGTAGCAAGTATTCCGTTTAATTCTTAAACTTTATCTTCTATACTCGGTGACCAAAGAATGCATCAAAATGCTGTGCGTTTTTCTCTTTCTCCTGTTCTCTTTCTTTCTTGAAATATCTTTATTAAAGAAGAAATTCCGGAAATCAAAAGCGAGCCCAATTCTGTTTGGAAATGCTACCTTCACAAGCTTCGGTTCCCCAGCAACTCCCTCAAATGGAATCTTTAGAAGAAGAGTTGCAACACAAATTTTAATTGTGATATTTAATTAAGAGCTTAATGGCTTAAGCCAGACTTTTACAGAACAGCTCGTGCAGCAAACGGAGAAAGATCTAAAGGTTTTAAGAATTGTTTTATCCGAGCTCCTGCTGGGCTCACACAGATATGAAAAGAGAAAGCAACTTCTACCTCCTCCTTTTCTGTTTATTTTTCTAAGATGATTTTTTTTCTACCCATTAGAAGCAGCCGTTTGGAAATCATAGATTCAAAGCAGCCTCTAATTTATTCACAGTCTCCTCCTGGTCTACACTCCTTACTAACCTGGAAAATGGAAATCTAAAATTACAAAGGTAGGGATCTTGAGTGTTTTCCCAAGGGTTTGGTTATAGCAATGGTGGGTTCCTCCTGGTTCGGCCCGGTTCGGCCGAGCCAGTAGCGGTGACGATATGACGTCACCGAAGCTGGGCCCTCCCACCCACTGCCCACCGCATTATTTTTACCTTTTATTTGGCCCCACCCCCAAACTATTTGCTGCCTCCTGAGTCCCAGCTGATTGGCTAGAAGGGAAAAAAAACTGTTTAAACTCTTGCCGCGGGGCTTCAAAGGGCTGCCCTACAGCTGATCAGTGTTAAAAGGAGTCTGATGGTAGACCAGTGCACTCAAAAAACAAATGGATAGATCAGTGCCTCCAAAAACAAATGGGTAGACCGGAATGCTCCAAGAACAAATGGGTAGACTGGTACAGCTCTGCAAGCAGTTAAAAGTCTGGTAGACCAGTACCTCTGCTAAATCCTAAAGAATTGTCACATGACCACCAAACCACGCCCACAAAATAAGCCATGGCCACAGAACCAGTAGTAAAAAATTTTAGAACCCACCCCTGGGTTATAGGTATCCAAGACTGGGTTTCTCATTTCAAGAAGAAGACACCCATCTGTCTTCAGGATTATTTCAACAAGTGAAACTAGTTAGGCTGTTGGTTTGAGCTCCAAGCTTGGTAATTTTGGTTGCTGGCATTTCGTCACCATTTGAGGAGACAAACTAGTTTCCTGATTAATAGAACAGAATTGTAATTTTAAAGAGTCAACCAATATTTGTAAAGGCAAGTGCTTGTAAAACTGGCAATCTGGAAGCCAATTAATTTTCATCTCTGTCAAAAAGACGCTGCAGGTAGTTCTCGAGTTACAACCGCAACTGAGCCCAAATTCATGTTCCTAAGCGAGGCAGTTGTTAAGTGAGTTTCGCCCCATTTTACGCTCTTTCTTGCCACAGTTATTAAGTGAACCCCTGCAGTTGTTAACTTAGTAACACGGTTGTAAGTGAAATAGGAGTCTCTGCGGATTGTACTCCACTAGTCGGTGCTGACTCTAGGGGGCAGTACACATTTCTGTTTCAAGGCCATTAAGCCAGCGCTGTCCAAAGATATTCCCGTGGTCATGTGGCCAGCATGACATCATGAAGTGCTATTACCTTCCCACCAAAGTGGTACCTATTTATCTTTTTGCATTTGCATGCTTTTGAACTGCTAAATTGACAGGAGCTGGGACGAGGACAGGAGCTCACCCTGTCATGTGGAGCTCAGATCTCGAACCTGGACTGTCAGCTTTCCAGACAACAAGCCCAGCATCTTAACTATTGAGCCACTCCAAATTATCCCTCCAAAAGAAGCATTGACTCTGGAACTCCCATTGAATTTCTCACAAGGGCAAAAATCACAGCAACCCCTTGTAGAATGTGCGAACCAGGCATGAAGGTTGTATTTGAAGTTGATAGGTGATTAGTTACAAGAGGGACAATCCATGTAAGGCTTTATAATGCTTTGACCTGAAGTAACAACAACTTGTACCCAACAATTAATGGGGTTGCTACATTTTGACCAACTGGAGTCTCTATGTAAACTTCAAATTCATGAGCTCTGCTGAAACATCTTTACGTGAATGTCAATCCGAATATCAATCAAACCTTTGATTAGAGAGAAATTATTTTTCTGCAGCTCCAACAGTTACCCAAACTCCACCCCAGGTAGCCTAACTCAAGGATTTCTGCTTGGATATTTTGAAGTGGAACTTTCAAGAATTGGACTTCGTATCCAAATTTTTGTAGAAACGGGGAAGAAATCAAGAAAAATTTAGGTTTTTTTAAAAAAAATTGTCACCCTAATGTTTCCTTCCCAGCTTCACTTAAGATACTGAGTCATAGATATTAAGAAATCAGGATACTCAGCCGCAAATGTGGAGCTGTGTCAGGGGAGAAATTTAGGACATCTTTTGATTAATCCTTCTCAGGCTTGAAAGCTTCAAGATGCTTTGTTGAGCATTAACAAGATGAGCAGATTTAATGAAGAAACTTGACCTTTGTTATTCCCTTATCAGATAATGCATGGCTACACAACCCAAACCCCTTTGGCGGCGGCTGTTTCTAGAGTCTTCATGGCAGTTGACATCAAACTACAAAATTTAATGTAACCCAAGAAGATACGGATCAAAAACATGGAGGGTAGAAATGTTATGGCAAGATTGATTCGCACTTTCACCTTCTTTCTGTCCTTCACTCGTAGCTTGACAATAAAAGGGAGGTGGGTGGGTGGGAGGGAGAATGGTATTCAAGCATCCATCATCACTGTGGGACAAGTGGTTAAATCTGAAATGGTTTGCTACTGGTTCACTGGCTGCACATGTGCAATGCACATCAAATACATGCTGCATGTGCACTTGTGCAATATGTGCCAAAAGGAGGCTTGGGAAGGTACCTAGAACACAAAGGGAGGGGATCAGCTGTGCCACATGATTTAGATTCACTAGAAAGCAGAATTTCTAGCAATTTTAAATTACGCAGCACAGCTGATTGTTGGAAATACCGGTTCGGAGGAACTGGTAGCTCTTTTTTTTTAGTTCGGTAGTTTTTATCGCTAATGGTTCGCCCAAACCGGTGCGAACCGGTAGCATTTCACCACTGCGTGGGACATTGCTGGCATCCCAAGGACACACTGAGCAGATGTCCTGGCGTGGCTGGCTGTTTCCCGTAAACAAAATGAACAGGAGTGATTGGTGGATGTTTTGGACTGTAGGTGGCCTGTGGGGAAAAAGGGAGAATTAACTATGCTTGCTTTTGCGTGGGGAAACCCAGAACTGGTTACGCTTCTTCTGTGCCAATGTGGGTTATTTTTTTCAGTAAAGTTTTATACTCTTGGTGAAATAATGTCCCAGGAGTTCCTTTTTCTAGAATCGCCAACTGGACAGCGGACATGTTAACTTGGCTTTATTTCATTGGTGGGATGCTTCCGGTTTAACAACTGGTTCAGTGAGCTTGTGCGCAGTGCTGAAAATGGAGCGTTTAGAAGCTCAGCTGCTTACCTTCCAAGTCAGCAATGGTAAGTAGAACAGTGAGGTGGGGGGGAATCAGTTGTGTCACATGATTGAGATGAGCTACAAAGCAGGAAATAAAGGACAGGATAGAGCAGGGGTGGATGGGGCCAACTGATGGTCAGCACTACCGGTTTGACCGAACCAGTGCAAACTGGCTGAATACCACCTCTGCTTTATTTGATGAAAGCAAATTTCATGAAATCAAAGCTTTCCTAGAGACCCGTGTGTACGGGTAGTCCTCGACGTACGACCACAACGTTTCTGTTGCTACGTGAAACATTTGTTAAGTTGCCCCATTTGACGAGCTTTCTTGCCGCAGTTGATAAGTGAACCACTGCAGTTCTTAAGTTCATAGCATGGTGGTTAAGTGAATCTGGTGTCCCCATTGACTTTGCTTATGAGAAGGACACAAAAGATGATCCCATCAACCTGGGACACAGTTAACGGTACACACACACACACACACACATGTTTTCTGAGGTTTTCGCGGGTGTTTGTATGTAGGTCTTTGGTTATTCGGGTCTTCTCCCACGTAAAATTGGAAGTGTCTTGGCGACTTCGTCAAAATGTCGCCAAGACACTTCCAATTTTACGTGGGAGAAGACCCGAATAACCAAAGACATACACACACACACACACACACACACACACACATATATATATATATATATATATATATATATGTCAGTTGCTAAGCATCTGAATTTTGATCACGTGACCATGGGGATGCAGCAATGATTTGTAAGCGTGAAAAATTGGTCCTGGATCACCTTTTTCAGTCCCATTGCAACTTTGAATGGTCACTAAGTGAACTGTTGTAAGTCGAGGACTACCTGTATTTTCAAAGAGCCTCTGTTGGCCTATCACCCCAAAGCTTTTAGTTGGCTCCTGACCTGAGAAAAAGTGGATTACAAGGTTTACGTCGTTAAATTTAATTTCCAGTCATTTCTCCGTCGATCGACGCAGAGAATCTTGCCCCTGCTTGATTAGGCAAAGATTGGCATGCTTAAATTGGTTGTTTTGCTGAAACGATTGCCCAAGAGCTTGTTAGAAGATGGAATATATGATGGGGAGTTTGCATTTTTTTTTAACAATCGGAACCTTTCTTTAAAAAATAAAATAAAAAAATCTTTAAAATCTACAGCAGAAGATCTTCTGCACATTTACGGGAGGAAGGGAAGAGGGAAGACACATTGAAACTGTCTTATTAAATTCCACCAGGGTCATTGAGCTGCCACATTTGCAGAAGCTATTTTTTCCTGACAGATCAATAAAATCTGGACTCCAAGATGGCCTGCAGGGAGATTGGGTGAATTTCTCTTTCCTCAAAAGAAATCTGTCTTGGAAACTGGCTTCCTGACCAGCTATGAAGCTAATAAGAGCTGATTTCACTCAAAAGTTCTTCCGTTCCTGAGACCTAACTGGGCTGCAAATCCTGAATAAATGGAAATTCTACTGCTAAATTATATGTGTGATTTTACTGAGCATATGCAAATATCTCTAATCACGGCTTTATTTAGGGGAAAATAAACCCTAAGGATCTTAATTTGCTGAAACAACTTTCTCAAAGCATATACTGATTATTTTTAGGTAACTTTGCAAGGCATACAATCTTCTTCTAGGAATGTTTGTAGCACTCTCTGAAGTCAATAACTTTATTGTTTGCCAGTTATGTTATAAGAATCTCCTCAGATGGCTTGCCTTCCCCTAGGAATGACTAAACAAAGCTTCATGGATCTTTGGAGAGGTCAAGCTTATGCTGTTTGCAGCTATGCAAGGATTCCAAGCTAAGTCCTCTCTTGACTAAGGTGACCAGATTTTAACATTGGTAAAGAGGGACATTGTGGGCGTGGCTTATTTTGTGGGCGTGGCTAGCTGGTCATGTGACTGGGTGGGCGTGGGTAGCTGGTCATGTGACTGGGTGGGTGTGGCTAGCTAGTCATGTGACCGGGTGGCCATGGCTATGCATATAGGGTAAGGTGAACAGATTTTAACATTGGTAAGAAGGACACCATTGTGGGCGTGACTTATTGTGTGGGCGTGGCTTGGAGGCCATGTGACTGGGTGGGCGTGGCTAGCTGGTCATGTGACCGGGTGGCCATGGCTATGTGTATATGGACTACTCAGAGGGCTGAAAAGTCATTTCTGACAGGTCCTCACACTTTTGACTGGTCCTCACACTTATGACCATCCTCACATTTATGCCCGTGCAGTATTCTTAACAACCATGTCACTCATTTCACAACTGCTTCTCTTCACCATGGTGACAAGATAGGGCAAAAACGTAAAATGTGAGGACAGTCGTAAGTTCGAGGACTGGTCAAAAGTGTGAGGACCAGTCAAAAATAACTTTTTCAGCCCTCTGAGTAGTCCATATGCACAAAAGGACTAACCAGAGGGCTGAAAAAAGTCATTTCTGACAGGTCCTCGCACTTTTGACTGGTCCTCACACTTATGACCATCCTCATATTTATGCCCATGCAGCATTCTTAACAACCATGTCACTAATTTCACAACTGCTTCTCTTCACCATGATGACAAGATAGGGCAAAAATGTAAAATGTGAGGACAGTCGTAAGTTCGAGGACTGGTCAAAAGTGTGAGGACCAGTCAAAAATAACTTTTTCAGCCCTCTGAGTAGTCCATATGCATTAAAGGATACAGCAATAGAGAGGGATGAAGGAATGGAAATTAGAGTAGGAGTGAGGGTAAGAGAGGGAGGAAGAGAGGAGGAGAAGGAGAAAGGAAGAGGAAGTAGGGAGGAGAAAAAGAGGGTGGGGGGAAGAGAAAGTAAGAAGGAAAGAAAAGAGAGTGGTGGTAGGTTTGAGGAGAAAGATTGCTGTACAATAAAAAAGATGAAAGGGAAGAAAGCCAACCCCAAGCAAATATAAAGATATTAAGATTAAGAATGAATTGTTAAACTTTAAAGAATAAAAGAGAACAAATATGAATAAATAGCAATAATTAGAAACACACATACAAACATGCAATGTATTTTCTTTGAACAGAATATTTGGCTGGTTCACAAATTTAAACAGCGTTTAGTCATTTCAATTAAATTTACAATTTCTATATTTCCTTTTTGCCATATTTATTCCTCATCTATTTTTTTAAAAAAACAATATTACCCTTCATCCTCATCTCTAATCTTAATCAAATTCAATTTTTCCCTTCTATTCTATATTATACCCCTTCCCATTGTCATCTATTTTTATATCCATCCTCACATTGGTTAATTATGTAATTATGTAATACAGTTGTTTAATACAAATTCAACATTTTAATATAAATCAATTAGTTATATAACTATCTTTTTTGTATATTAATCAATATGAACATGAATATTCCAATTATTTCCATGCAATCCAATTTCTTACAAATCAATTAATTATATTTACCAATAATAATAAACCAAATAATTTCCCCCATATATTCCTCCAAACCACAACTTAACCATTTCTGCTTTCAACACAATATACAATTATTAATAGTATCTCAATTATTACAATTCCCTAGTTAAATAGAGCTTTTTTTCTTTTGTGTTTTAAAATCTTGAACTCTCCTCTTTTGCCCAAAATTTCCCATTGTTTGCAGTTTTGTACCTACCTTTTTTGGTGAGGAAAAAGAAAAAGAAAAAGAAAGAAATCTCTCTCTGCCTCATTTTGTCATGTTGCAGGTTTAGTTTCGCTTTCGCCTTTGTTTTCAGTATAGCTAGTGGGGGGCGGGGAATCTGCTCCAGGAACTTTTTGCAGCTTTTTGCAGCTAATTAACCTAGCGGAAGCTGTTAACAGGGGCTGTTTTTTCTATTTTTGCAGGCATGGGTCTATTCATTTTTTTTTAAACACTGATCGGCTGTAGGTCGGCCCTTTGAAGCCCCGCGGCAAGAGTTTAAAGAGTTTTTTTTCCCTCTAGCCATCAGCGGGGATTCAGGAGGCAGAATGAAAAATCTGGACTTTTTTAAAACGCCGCGGGACGCGGGACAAATTGCTCAAAAGCGGGACTGTCCCACCAAAAGCGGGACGTCTGGTCACCTTACTCTTGACCCCTCCTTTGAGCCTGGCTGGAAGTTTCCCAACATTAAGTCGTAACGAAGGATGGCATGGGATTCTGTCCATTTTTGCAACTGGGTCAGTGGTAGGTTTCTACCAGTTCACCCTGGATTGGGCAAACCGGTAGTGGTGGTGGCGGGAGACTCCGCCCATCCGCCAGGACATCATCATGGACACTGTGCACATCACGGATACTCTCCGAACTGGTAGCAAAAGTAAGTGGAACCCACCACTGAACTGGGTGTATAATATTTTTGACCTCTTAAGAAAGAATTGCAAGATCGGTGGCCGATTATCTGCCCTTAGCGGCTATTACTACCAAAGTCACTACAACCATGAGCAAACTGGAGCGGCCTTTGAACTTCAGGATGCCTCTAATATAATTTCATACATGCCTCACATGCTAATATCAATCGTTCTTGACCAAATTCATTTAATTTGCATTTTTTTTTGAACCAGCAGACGAATCAACATTGCGTTCTCCTTTGAAATTTACATTTTTTTTCCCATTCTGCAAAGCAGTTTGCCAATTTTTCCTTTAAAAGATTATATGGGGGGGGGGGGACTTCAATGTAATGTAGAAAATTACGCTTTGTTGGGGGAATAAGGTAGGCATTAGGGGGATATTGCAGGTAGAATGTATAGGCCTATATATAAATCCAAAAGGTAAGAGAAAAGAGAAAGAAGCAAGAGAAAAGGAAACAGAAGAAATAACAGGGTAGACTGACTGATTCAACTATAGGATTGATGGGGACACAATTATAAAACTCAAGGACCATGTTAGAGATACATCTTCCTTTGGTAAAACTATGTGATTTCTACCAACTGATGGTCCATAATCAACCAGTCAACTGAAATCTGCATCAAAATATAAAATACATCAAACTTGTCAGTTTCTCAAAATGAGAAATTCAGGACTGAAAGGGACACATTCTCAGAAATAACAGATTAACAGAGTTGAAAGGGATCTTGTAGGTCATCTAGTCCAACCCCCCCACCCAAGCAGGAGACCCTACACCATTTTTGACAGATGACAGTCCAATATTTTCTTGAAAGCCTCCAGTGATGAATCTCCCACAACTTCTGAAGGCAACTTCTGTTCCATGGGTTGATTGCTCTCACTGTCACAATAATAAATGACCAAGAGACTGATAATAATAATAATAAGACTAATAGTAAATGAAATAAATGAATAAATGAGTAATAAAAACCAACTCTGACAAATCTTTTCAACCCTACGAGGTGCCACCACAATCAACATGACTTTCTTCCACAAGACAACTGGCAGATGGAGTTTACCTAAACGTCTCTTCTGAAAGTTATCACCTTAGTTCGATTCTCCGTGCAGCCAAATTTGTGCTATATACAGCTAGCAAAGTCAACAGTGTTGATTATATAAGGTTGTGTTTCTCAACTTTTAAGATATGGGGACTTCAAGTTCCAGAATTTCCCAGGAATGAGAGAACTTTCAAAATTTATTACTAGGAACTCAGCACAAAAGGCAGCTCTTAACAAGGAGGCCTAATTAAACAAGTCATAGATTCCAAATGACAATCCAAAAAGGATATTGATATCTGTCCAAACCCTTGCTGATAAAACAAGCATAGGTAAAGGTAAAGGTTCCCCTTGCACATATTTGCTAGTCATTCCTTATTCTAGGGGGAGGTGCTCATCTCCGTTTCAAAGCTGAAGAGCCAGCGCTGTCCGAAGATGTCTCCCTGGTCATGTGGCCAGCATAACTCAACGCCAAAGGCGCACGGAACACTGTTCCCTTCCCACCAAAGGTGGTCCTTACTTTTCTACTTGCATTTTTGACGTGCTTTCGAACTGCTAGGTTGGCAGAAGCTGGGACAAGTCATGGGAGCTCACCCCGTTACGCAGCACTAGGGATTCGAACCGCTGAACTGCCAACCTTTTGATCAACAAGCTGAGCGTCTTAGCCACTGAGCCACCATGTCCCTAAAACAAGCATAACCACATTTTAATATTGCCCCCCACTTTTTTTTTTTTTAGAGAAAAACAGTGTTGCCTTGTAACATTCACAATGACATATTTTGGGGAATATTTTTCGCTTTTCACAAGGAAATACAGTTGGAGGGTGCTGAAGGCGTTGTGAAAACAACAGTAAAAAAAATTGCTGTTTTTCTAATTGAGTCTGATATCTTTTAAATTGATGAGGTTTGTTTGTTTATTTTAACTCAAATTAGAGAAAATGTCCTTTTAATGCCTCTGCATTTAGGAGAGAGTGAGCCAGGTGTTGGAAAACTGGCATTATTATTATTATTTTTTTACCTTTATGAAATTAAAGTGAAGTTAATTTACAGCAACCGAACACAGAGAAGGATTTAATTGCATTTCTTGCAAATGCGTGTTTTACAAAAGGGAAGTTTTTCTTTTTTCATGATGTGCTTCTCTTAACTCAAACCTGCTTTGAGAACTGGAATGCATAAGAGTAAAAGCATTTAACTTCTTCAACCAATCTGATAGAGATTTTGACCCTCCAAACATGAATGAAAATCACCCTAAAAGCAACTTAAATCCATATAAGTGCTTTCCTGACAAGAATGCACTCGCTTCCATTATTATCAATCATGATGAAAATCCAGAGATCTTCCCATCTGATTATTCAGCCTAGCTCTATTTAAAAAAAAAAAAAAAAAAAAAAAATAGGAAAGAGCTTCCATTTTTTAAAATTGCTAAGGTTTCAACATTTTGAGCCAAATTACTTAATCTGTTTTTTAATAGTTTTTAACTTCTATATGTATTTGTAATTATTATGGCTGTTCACCGCCCTGAGTCCTTTGGGAGTAGGGCGGTATACAAATATGAAAAATAAATAAAATAAATAAATAAACAGTTTAGCCCACAGTTTAGTATCGTATTATTGAATACTTTCATTTTCTCCTTTTACCCTGAGAAATAGGAAAAACCTATTTGCTGAAACATGTGTTCTCTTCCTTGAAGATGTTTCGCTTCTTTTTCAAGAAGCTTCTTCGGTTCTGACAAAATGGGGGAGAATGGAATGTAATCCTTCAGTCAGGAGGAGAGACCTTTACATTTCTAGGTTCTACCATATTGCAAGATCTAAAATGGACAGCTAACATCAAAAACGTCATCAAAAAAGCACAACAAAGAATGCTCTTTCTGCGCCAACTCAGGAAGCTCAAACTTCCCAAGGAGCTGCTGATGCAGTTCTACAGAGGAATTACTGAGTCTGTCATCTGCACCTCTATAACTGTCTGGTTTGGTTCTGCAATGCAACAGGACAGACACAGACTTCAGAGGATAATTAGAACTGCAGAAAAAACAATGGCTACCAACCTGCCTTCCATTGAGGACCTGAATACTGCACGAGTCAAAAAGAGGGCTGTAAAAATATTTACAGATCCCTCACATCCTGGACATAAACTGTTTCAACTCCTACCCTCAAAACAACACTATAGAGCATTGCACATCAGAACAACTAGACACGACAGTTTTTTCCCAAATGCCATCACTCTGATAAACAAATAATTCCCTCAACACTGTCAAACTAAGTCTGCACTACTATTAATCTTCTCATCGTTCCCACCACCCATCTCCTTCCACTTATGACTGTATGACTGTAATTTTGTTACTTGTATCCTTACGATTTATATTGATATTGTTTCCTGATTGCTTATTTGTACCCTATGACTATCATTAGGTGTTGTACCTTATGATTCTTGATGAACGTATCTTTTCTTTTATGTACACTGAGAGCACATGCACCAAGACAAATTCCTTGTGTGTCCAATCACACATGGCCAATAAAGAATTCTATTCTTTTCTATTCTATTCTATCCTATCCTGTCCTGTCCTGTCCTGTCCTGTCCTGTCCTGTCCTGTCCTGTCCTGTCCTGTCCTATCCTATCCTATCCTATTCTATTCCATTCTATTCTGTGGAACAACTTGCCTCCAGAAGTTGTGAATGCTCCAACACTGGAAGTTTTTAAGAAGAGGTTGGACAACCATTTGTCTGAAGTAGTGTAGGGTTTCCTGTCTAAGCAGGGGGTTGGACTAGAAGACCTCCAAGGTCCCTTCAAACTCTATTATTCTATTGTTCTATATAGCACCCCTTTGAGTTTGGTTTTCCAATGGACAAACAAGTTTCCTTACCCAGCATGACATTATGGGAAAAAATGCATTCTATTTGGGCCCGTTCGTTCAGTGGTTAATCATCAGACTTTCTTATATCCGCTAACTGAAGTTCTCCTGGTGATACGGAAATAAATTCAAAACATAAAATTCAAAAATAAGCTGGGGTTTTCCAGATGTTTTGAGCAGGGGGGAATCCAGAGTTTCCTAGAGGCCCCCAGTTGGAGAAGATTGGTGTGCACAATCTGGGCAAAGTTAGGTAGTTTATGACGGCAATTTCCACATAATTACTGACGAGTAAGAGCCACAGACAGCAGGAAACCTGAACTTGGAGAAAGCATCTGTGCATAATGCATTGCAAACATATACTGTATATTTTTTTTCCTCTTGGACAGAAAAGGAAACATTCTGAATTCACCCGTTTAGATAAATCATGTTTCATTCCAGCTGGATCTTCAGCAGTAATTTATCTTCTATAATGTTTTAGTTTACCTTTGATTTGTGTCGAGGATTGGGGGAAGGGAGGGCACCTGTTTTGTTTTAGTTACATTTTCTCTGCCTAGAGAAATGAACACTCTGAATAGAGAAATAAGACAGCTGGCAGATTTATAGTTGCAAAAGGTGAGGCTTTGGTGCACATATACACTGAGACAGAGAGATCTGACCTTAAAGTGGAATATCTTCAAGGTGAGAAACATCTTTCCAAAGATGCTATATTTCAGGAATCAATGACTCAGATAAATCCCAATGTTTTTTTAGAAACAAATAATATGAAGATCTCAGAACAACAACAGAATAAAGATTTATAGTGGAATTCACTTTGCCTAACTTGTAATTTCCTTTTTCTTAGCCGCTCTTGACTTCTGGTGTCTGCCTGGACGAGTCACTTTTCTTGGCAAGATTTCAGAAGTGAGTTGCCATTGTCTTCTTCCCGGAGCTGAGAAAGAGTGGCTGGCCCAAGGTTATCCAGTTGGCTTTGAGCCAAGGGTGACATCTACTTATCTTCCTTACCGGTTTGGAAGTCACACGCACATGCAGATCTTCTGTGCATGAGCAAAACCTTTTGCACATGCGCAGAAGCTAATGAACACATTACTTCCTGGTTAAAACCAGGAAGTAACACCACCCAGGCAGGTGAGTGGAACTTCGCTCCGCCATTGCTACCGGGAGGATTTCACCCCTGCTTTGAGCCTAAGGCAAGACTAGAACTCATCGTCTCCAGTCTGGTGCCTTTAACCACTATACAAATCTGCTTTAATTTGTTATAGGACAACTTCCAGTGAACCCAAAGTAGTTAGTTGTTCATGTGACATGTCTTTCCTGATGATAAGGAAAAAAACTGGAAGAAGGCAGGGAAGAAAGAAAGGAAGTAGGTGGGAGGAAGGAAGGAAGGAAGGAAGGAAGGAGATGGAAGGAAGGAAGGAGGGAGGGAGGGAAGAAAGGAAGGAGGGAGGATGAGAGGGAAGAAAAGAAGGGACAGAGAGGGAGATGGAAATGGGAGGAAGAGAGGGAAGGAAGAAGGAAGGAGGGAGGGAGGGAAGGAAGGAAGGAAGAAGATGGAAGGAAGGGAGGGAGGAGGGAGGGAAGGAAGGAAGGAGAAGGAGGGAAGATGAGAGGGAAGGAAAGAACGGACAGAGGGAGAGAGAAATGGGAGGAAGAGAGGGAAGAAGGAAGAAAGGAAGAAGATGGGAGGGAGGAGGGAGGGATGGAAGGAAAGAAGAAGATGGAAGGAAGGAGGGAGGGAGGAAAGGAAGGACGGAAGGAGGGAGGAAGGAGAGGGAAAGAAAGAAGGAAAGAAGGGACGGAGAGGAAAATGGAAACAGGAGGAAGAGAGGGAAGAAGGAAGGAAGGAGGGAGTGAGGGAAGGAAGGAAGGCTGGAAGGAAGGAAGAAGATGGAAGGAAGGAAGGAGGAAGGAAGGCAGGCAGGCAGGAAGGAAGGAAGGAAGGAAGGAAAGAAGGAAGGAAGGAAGGAAGGACCAATTTATCCTTTTTAGTTGCAACATTCATGGAACAATTGGCCATTGGCAACCACAGTAGCGAAGCAATATCTAGAAACAGAATTTTCTTTTGGTCCATTCAGCAATGAGTAGCGTAGCCAAGAATGATGGCTATATCCTAAAATGATGGGTGTTTTCATGTGATGCAATTTAACAACTTCTGCTTACTGGAGAATTCTTGATAGGCTGAGGTTGCCTCACAGTATAAATCTTCATGACCCCAATGAAGCTGTATTGGTCAAAAAATGTCAATCAGAAACTCACCTTTCATTCAATAGATCTCTTTCTCAAACCTGGTAGTAAATTATCTGTCACCATTCCTCTGATCGCTATTTATTACTCCAGGAGACCTCCAGTAATGCTGCCTTTATCTCTGTAATGGTACTTTAAGGACCATAAATTACAGGCAAGTGTTGGGGGAATTTGGTGAACCCTTGGCATAGGATTATCAGAAGATTTTGAAAGGCTTTCTAGTCCTCATCGATTCGGAAGGACCTGGGAAAATAATAACGAACAACATGTGTGGCAGATCTCAGGGCTAAAACACAAAGCAGTATGGAATCAAATTGGTCTGGTATTCCTATTTGTCAGTTTTTTAAAAATAATTCCACAAGGAAAACAATTGTTCTTTGACCTTGATTCTCAAGCATAAATGTTTTCTGGATATCAAGGAAACATATCTTTGTGAAAAGCTATAGTATATCTCTCCCTCCGTCTCTCCCTTTCCCTCCCTCCCCTCCTCTCTCACACACACACCTCTCTCGGACCCTATGCAAAAATTCAACTATATGCGTATTTTTTTGCTGCTGCGCTCTCTCTCTTTTTTTAACATATCAAGTGTGCCTAACCAATTTATGTACCTATAGCACATCGCAGCTTGTTTTCTATCTACATCTGTCTTCTCATCTGATTGTGTTGGAATGGCCTTATTTTCCTATTTTAAATAAAAGATTTATGCCTGAGCTGTCAAACTGTGCCTTTATAATCTTGTTTCTGGGAGTCAAGATTAATTTATTAGATTTGGCTATCTCTTGTGTATTGCAGGGATGATAGAATAGTCTGTGTATGTTTTGAGGAGGGGGGAGAGAGAGAAAGAGAGGGGGGGGGAGAGAGAGAATTATTAAATGCAAGATACTTAAAAAGTTGAAGGACCCTATCAAAGCTGCAGCACCAAGAAGAGAAAACAGGAGAAATTAACACCTATAAATATTTATTTATTTATTTATTGGTTCGATTTATATGCCGCTTTACTGCCGGTTTAGTAGTATACCAGGAAGAACAAAAATATTGAAAGCAGGGAAGAGATGGGAAGGGAATAACTGCTGGATAAACTGGATTTCTCCAGTATTCAACATTGGTGGCCTTTAAAAAAAAAATAATGTAGAACTGTTAATGAAATCGCCAACTAAAAAACAATGAAACATCTCTCTCTCTCTCCCTCCCTCTCCCTCTCTCTGTCTCTGTCTCTCTCTTTCTCTCTCTCTCTCTGTCTCTCCCTCTCTCTCCCCCTCTCTCTGTCTCTCTCTTTCTGTCTCTTTGTCTCCCCCCTCCCTCTCTCTCTCCCTCTCTTTCTGTCTCTGTCTCCCTCTCTTTCTGTCTCTCTGTCTCTCTCCCCCCTCTCTCTCCCCCTCCCCCTCTGTCTCACTCTCTCCCTCTGTCTGTCTCTCTCTCTTTCTCTCTCTCTGTCTCTCCCTCTCTCTCCCTGGCGCTCTCTCTCTCTCTCTCTCTCTCTCTCTCTCTCCTTCTCTCTCCCTGTCTCTCTCTTTCTATCTCTGTGTCTCTCCCCCCTCCCTCCCTCTCTTTCTCCCTCTCTCTCCCTCTCCCTCCCTCTCTCCCTCTCTGTCTCTGTCTCCCTCTCTTTCTGTCTCTTTGTCTCCCCCCCTCCCTCTCTCTCTCCCTCTCTTTCTGTCTCTGTCTCCCTCTCTTTCTGTCTCTCTGTCTCTCTCCCCCCTCTCTCTCTCCCCCTCCCTCCTCCCTCTCCCCCTCCCCCTCTGTCTCACTCTCTCCCTCTGTCTGTCTCTCTCTCTCTTTCTCTCTCTCTGTCTCTCCCTCTCTCTCCCTGGCGCTCTCTCTCTCTCTCTCTCCTCTCTCCCTGTCTCTCTCTTTCTATCTCCCTGTCTCTCCCCCTCCCTCCCTCTCTTTCTCCCTCTCTCTCCCTCTCCCTCCCTCTCTCCCTCTCTGTCTCTGTCTCCCTCTCTTTCTGTCTCTCTGTCTCTCTCCCCCTCTCTGTCTCTCTCTCTGTCTCTATCTGTCTTTCCCCTTCCCTCCCTCCCTCTCCCTCTCCCTCTCTCTCTGTTTTCTCTCTCTCTTTCTCCCCTCCGCCCCCCTCTCTCTCTCAGATACACAGCCTTCTTTCCCCCAGAGGTCTCCAGCGTGCCTCTATCGATTCTTCCTTTTTCATGAACTTTTGTGGTGAGGTTTTCTACAATATCATATAACAATTCCAACTTTTTTGTAACATTAAGATAACTCAGTCCTAAAACCTCGGGGAACTCCGGAGGAGGAAAATAGATTTATTATCCTGTATCATGACAAATTACTTTCGCTGGCTGCTCTTGCTATATTTCTCCATTAGAGAGGTACCTTTACAGAAACACACAAGCTGCATTCAGGTTTCATGCCTTCTTGGAAGGAGGGGATGACACAATTACTCCTACGGACCCACAAATACCGAGTTTTTAATAGAAAATGTTTCAGAGATCATTGCTAGCCGAAGCAACCAGGGTATGAAATGCATCCATGTATATATCAAAGCTGACAGCTTTGCCCGTTCAATATCCTTTTAAAACATCTCAACATCCTTTTTTTTCCTCCACTGCCTATCAGAATTGCTAGAACATATATAAATTACCAATACTAAATTATGAGAAAGTTACTCTGAACTTTCCTCAAAGGTGAATTTCCAAAGAGCACTGACTCTCGAGAAGGCTGGTTGTTCAGAGACTGAATACAGATAGTCCCCGACGTACGACCACGACTGAGATTGGAATTTTTGTCACGAAAGCAATGTGGTCATTAAACAAATCATCCCAGGACCGATTTTAGGACCATTTTTATTGTGATCAGTAAAAGTCAGTCACACATTTGTTTGTTAAGCAAAAACAGCTTCCCACAACTGAGTTTGCTTACCGGGTGGGAAGGTCACAAATTATGATAATCACGGAGTCCACAAAACACTGTGGCAGGGGTGAAATCCAGCAGGTTCTAACAGGTTCTTAAGAACCGGTAGCGGAAATTTTGAGTAGTTCGGAGAACCGACAAATACTACCTCTGGCTGTCCCTAGAGTGGGGTGGGAATGGAGATTTTGCAATATCTTTCCCCTGCCACGCCCACCAAGCCACGGCCACAGAACCGGTAGGGAAAAATTTTGGATTTCACCCCTGAACTGTGGTAAGTGTGAGCCAGTCGCTAAGCATCGGAAACACTCTCGTGTGGCTGTGCAGAGAGTACAACAGTTGTAATGTTGAGGATGAGTTGTGAGTCACCAAGGCCATCATAACTCTGAATTGTCACTATACAATCGTAAGTAGAGAACTACATGTACCAGTTTTCCATGGCCAAGGTGTCCAGCTGAATCTTCCATAATGCTGGAAAATTCTTGCCCAAATTTCCAACCAATCACTACAGTCAATACTGGATAAGCAGACCAACCTTCTAGGTCCTTCAGACTATCATCATCATCATCATCATCATCATCATCATCATCATCATCATCATTGTTGGAAGGGACTTTGGAGGTCGTATAGGCCAACTCAGTGGTGAAATCCAAATTTTTTTACTACCGGTTCTGTGGGCATGGCTTGGTGGGCATGGCTTGGTGGCCGTGGCAGGGGAAGGATACTGCAAAATCTCCATTCCTACCTCACTCCAAGGGAAGGATATTGCAAAATCTCCATTCCCACCCCACTCTGGGGCCAGCCAGAGGTGGTAGTTGCCAGTTCTCCGAACTACCCAAAATCTCCACTACCGGTTCTCCAGAACTTGTCAGAACCTGCTGGATTTCACCCCTGGGCCAACTCCCTGCTCAAGCAGGAAACCCTAGTAGGATGTCTAAGGGGCTGCCACAAAGAAGAGGGGGTCAACCTGAAGGCAGGACAAGAAGCAATGGGTGGAAACCAATCAAGGAGAGAAGCAACCTGGAATTAAGGAGAAATGTCTTAACAGTGAGAACAATTAACCAATGCAATGGCTTGCCTCCAGAAGTTGTGGAGGTTTTTAAAGAAGAGATTGGACTATCATTTGTCTGAAACAATATAGGGTCTCCAGCTTGAGCGGGGGGGGGGGGGGTTGGATTAGAAGTCCTCCAAGGTCCCTTCCAACTCAGTTATTCTTTTGTTCTGTCATTATTGGGTTTCTTGCTGTTATGATCATGGTATGTTGGTTTTTCCACCCAAAACAACAGCATGGATTAAAAACAAAAACATGGGGAAAGACTTCCATTCATTTCTTCTCTGCAGGCACGTGTGTCAGCAATCAACCAGGAAAACAAGAGAATGCACTGAATGCACTTGACCTCTAGTCAAGGTCATATTTATGACCTTCACAAAGTAAAGCAGACTCGTCGGTTTAAAAAACAAGCACTGTAGGATCCAGGAGCATTCGGTCTCCTAGAAACAAACTCCTTCTCACAATGTCCTTGAATAGATTGGTGGAATCTCATCAAGTGCTAGATAAAAAGTGGTGGTTTATTCTTCGGAGCTGTTGTTAATGTGCACTTATGCGTTGCGTGGTGCTCAAACATAGCTTTACACGGGCACCCATCAGCTTCTTCTTGAAGTGCTGGTTGGAGAAAATTAGCAAATTGGATTGTATCTCTTGAAGTCCACCACCACCTGTGTATTCAGTACAGCACGTTCTTCCTATTGGCCTTGCTTTCTAAAAGCTGCCACTTAAGTCATAATAATGTGGATTTTCACTCTTCGTTTTTATGGACTCTTCGGTGGACTTTAGTGGGGAATAGACAAAGCTACAAACCAATATCTGGTTTGATTCTGGTAGGAGTCCTGCTTTGTTAATCGCGATCACTGCATGTTACAATTTAGCATGATCAAACGG
Organism: Arizona elegans; assembly: GCA_022577455.1. Taxonomy (NCBI): domain Eukaryota; kingdom Metazoa; phylum Chordata; class Lepidosauria; order Squamata; family Colubridae; genus Arizona; species Arizona elegans. Next base: position 4,082,676 of record JAKOOJ010000014.1, on the reverse strand, counting down.
GATTACCTGGTAGTTAACATGTATGTTCACAATACCAGCTCACTTTGAAGGCTACTAGAGCCAGTTTGGTCTAGTGGTTAAGGCTCCACGCTAGAAAGTAGGAGAGGGTGAGTTCTAGTCCCACCATAGGCATGAAAGTTAGCTGGGTGACTTGGGCCAATCACTAGGAGATGGTGAGTTCTAGTCCAGTGTTAGCCATGAAAATCAGCTGGATGACTTGGTCCAATGACAGGAGATGCTGAGTTCTAGTCCCACCTAGTCATGAAAGCCAAGTGGGTGACATGGACCAATCACCAGGAGATGATGAATTCTAGTTCTAACTTAGACATGAAAGCCAGCTGGGTGACTTGGTCCAATGACAAGAGATGGTGAGTTCTAGTCCTGTGTTAGCCATGAAAGTCAGCTGGGTGGCCTTGGGCTACTCACTCTCTCTCATCCCAATTGAGGGTTGTTGTTGTTGTTGTTGTTGTTGTTGTGGGGACAATAGGAGGCATTAGATATGCATCATGCATTAGATACATTAGCAGGCTTGAGTTATTTATAAAAGTAGCAAAGAGTGGGATATAAATTAATTAAATAAAAAAAATAAAGTACTTAAGATTCTAAAGATAATACACATGAAATCTAGTGTAGATAAGAAAGCACAATAATGTATTTGTCCTATTCTCTTTTTCCACCCGCTGTTTTCCAGAATAAAACAAAACAAACAAAAAAATCTCCCAGAAATGGACTGTTGGAATTAACAAGCCGATGGGAGGAAAATACATACAAGTGCTGCACTTGAGCTATGCTTCCCCATCAGGAGATGTCTCGCATTCCGTAAAGCAGAAAAAGAATGACCTTGAAGCTTTTAAACAATGCCTTGATTGAAAGGAAATATATTTGTTTTATTTTTATTTTTTTAAAATGTATATCCCTTTTTTTAATCTATTCTTTTTTCTTCTTCTTCTTTAGACGAGCCTGCAAAGTCTCACCTTTTTTTTTTCTTAATAGCACGATCGCCATCTCCTGTTCGACCTTGGCACGGCAGGCACCTTAAACAAGCAGGTCCAAATTTTGTCAGTCAGAGGTTGTCACGCGAAAGGCCAAAGGATCATGTAACCTTTCGAAGAGCATTCGGCTCATCATTAGGGTGTGTTGCTGTTAACTTTAACTTTAGGCTTCCGTGACCCATTTCTCCATAAGGTCACAATCCAAGAGTTCCAATTTCCACGTTCTCGCTGGCTCGGAATGCTTTTAATGATCCGAGGAACTCTCGTGGATCTGACATCCTTCGGCCTCTTCTCTGGCAGGCCAGGAGAAGACATTGATGTTCCTTTTTTTTTTTTTTTTTTGGACATCTGATATCCTGATTGAACAGAAAAGAACTTCATAGCTGGCAGGACCAACTATGAACATTTCTGATCAGGTCCATTTCATGCCTTGTGTCTTGGTAGGAAGAAATATCCATCTGGTTCAATTCCAAGCCGGGGAAAAAAGACACTGGAAACTTGGACGCTGATTGGAAAGATGGTTTAATGGTGAAGCAGAAGCACATGGGTGGTTCTGGGGCAGCTGACCACATGGAGTTGAAGCTCTGTTTGATTCTGGATTCCGTGTGGCTTTGCCAATTAGGTCTTTGGCAACGTGTCAAGGGAGATAAAGGTGGGTGATTATCCCGAAGGACTTCTCCTGAAGGACTCTTTATAACTAATTGGGACTCATCTGTGAATGAACAGAATTCACAGCAGAATGGAGGTTGTAGAACAAGCCCTTTGCACAATGGCCATATGTAGACATGGCAAAGTCAGGAAGCTACTAGTTACATCATTATGGGGACTGTTAACACAGCCCTATTAAATGCATCTTCAGAGTATCTGATATATGGATGGAGGTGTTGTATGAATCTCAAAACAAAATTTAGCAGAGTTTTGGAGATGCTACAGGATTTACAGCTCCCGGGCCTTTATTATAGATAGATGATAGAGATGTCATTGTGAATAGTTATTTACTGATCTTCCTATCAGCAAGAGTTTGTGTTGAATTAGTAACTAAGACCTACTGGCTTTTCATTTCCACTTTTACATCTTAAAGCAGCAAGCGATTACTTTTGTAGAGGGACAATCACATCCACACAACAGCACACCTGGGAAATGACAGAGCCCCAGAAGTGGATTTGTTATGTGGATCTGCAAATAAAAAAAATAATAATAAAAAATTTTAAAAAAGAGGAGAAAGGAAAGGAAAAGATTTTTTTGCCAGATGAAGAAAAGTGGATGATTGCAGGGAAGGAAACATAGACACACAAAAGGAAGTACAAGAGGACATTGTCTAATCATGACTCATCAGGTACACCTTTTCTGTTTCTGGAGCAGATGAAAGGAATACCTGCAGCCTTTCATAAGGGTAAAGTACAACTTGCTAGAAATGGCTAATGAAGAGAAAGCCTTGAATTGGACCACAGAAGGATAATGGTGATGAATTAGTAGATGGAAAATCCTTTGCTGAGCATTCCTACGGGGCTTCTACAGTACTCATCATTGTTCTTTTCAAACCACTAGCTGGAAAGCCAGTATTGAAAAAAATATTGAAATTATATTTTATTCAGCAATATACCAACGGTTCTAACGGGCCCTTGCTCAGATCTTAGGTGAGGTAGGAGCTGTGGTGGCGGAGTGGTTAGAGTGAAGTATTGCAGGCAAACTCTGCCCACTGTCTGGAGTTCGATCCTGACCGGCTCAAGGTTGACTCAGCCTTCCATCCTTCTGAGGTCGATAAAATGAGGACCCAAATTGTTAGGGACAATAGGCTGACTCTATAAACCGCGTAGAGAGTGTTGCAAAGCATTATAGAGCAGTGTACAGTGGTACCATGGTACTCAACTGCTTTGAAACTCATCAAATTGGCACTTAACATATTTTGACGTGCAAATTTTGTCCCGGTGCTCATCATTTGTTTGGTACATAACGCACAAGCTAGAACATGTTGGTGTCAGCTGCCTTGTGACTCACTATATGTTCCCTTATGAGAAAAAATTATTTGGTACTCCTTGTTTTTTGCACTCATCACACCTCCCAGAACTAATAATTAACAATGAGTACTGAGGTACCACCATATAAGTCTAAGTGTAATTGCTATGAACCACGGTAGCCTAGTGGTTAGAGTGCAGTACTGCAGGCTACTTATGCTGACTGCCGACTGACTGCAGTTTGGCAGTTCAAATCTCACCAGGCTCAAGGTGGACTCAGCCTTCCATCCTTCTGAGGTGGGTAAAATGAGGACCCAGATTGTTGGGGGCAATATGCTGATAGCTTAGAGAAGGCTGTAAAGCACTGTAAAGTAATATACAAGTCTAAGTGTTATTGCTATTAAAGGAATGAAACACTTCAGCACAACAACATAGAATGACAATAAGCAAAGAGATGCACTTCTTGGGCCTTCTTCATCCATATAAAGTCAACCACCCATTTCAAACGTATTCTTAAGCAGCAGTGAAGAAGACTTAAAGGTTGGCATTACTAGGATTTCTCTGGTGCTAGAAGGTTAGGCAACTATTTGTTAGCAGAAGCTCCTTTCTCAGATGCCTTCTAAGGTATAATAATGGAACACGGGAAAGACACCCCTTTGCAGAGTCATGGGGTGTTAAATATGGCCCTATGGTTTAGCACACGCTTCACATACAGAAGATCCTTTGACCTTGGCCTGACTCTAGATTGTCCAAGAAGAGATGCTCCTAATCAGGGTCTCGTCCATTAGAAAATGTGTTTTCACCCCCCTCCTTCTCAACGCTTGGTCTTAAATTGGCAACTAGCTATGAACCCTCGTCATGATCCTTGGTCTAGGTTAACCCTGAAAACCTTATAAGAAACAATTGTCCTGGGTCAAAAGCCTTGATCTAAAAATTCAAGAAGGATCAGTGAGCCATTTTGCGAAGCCATCTTACTGGCTGGTGACTTTTCCAATATCTCCTAACCACTCATGAACCAGACACAAAAGCAATGTATCTTCCACACATTTATTATTCTGGAGAAAATCTTTCTGTTTGTTCTTCCCCAGCTACAGATCCCAAAGAATGTAGCACACACAAACTTCGAACAAAATTCAGTTTACTTCAAAACACAGTCTTTTCCAAATGCAGGCTGTTAATAAAACGTTCTTAACAACCTGCCAGAAATTCCACAGATAAGATAGAATCTTACAAGAGTTGGCAGAAAGCCCAGAAGCCAGGTTTGCAGAGAAAATCCAAACTCAATGATAAGCGAACAAACGTACGTTGTTTCCTGCAGCTTTTTACAAGCTGTGTGCAAGCTTAAATAGGCTAAGGGAGTGGCCAATTAGCCCCAAGCCTTACTCTCGAGGAGACCTCCTCCTGAGTAACCACTCCTGCCTTTTGGCAGCTCTCCGTGCCCGTGCTTTGAGAAGAGGCTCCTCCACTTCATCCTCTTCACTTAAAGGAGCCTCTGGAGGTTCTGAAGGCCCTGGTTGAATCCCTGCCTCTGGCACTACTTCTTCTTCAGCCTCCTCGCTGTCCAACTCGAGCACTGGCTGCACAGGCTGCTGGTGTGACACCACACCAGCCTCCTCGTCATCGGGATCAGCAACAATCCACGCAGGCCGCTGGCGGGGCACAACACTGTTGATGTAACCCACAATGCTATTCAATTGCAGGGTCCATTCTAACTTGTAGAAGTTACATAGATCTTACATGAATCTCCCTGATCCTCCTTTAAACCTATATAAACTATCGACTGTCAACGTGTTTATGGCAACAAATTCCAAAGCTTATTTATTATGATGTGACGAAGAGGTACTTTACCTCAATGTGCTGTCCATCATACGAGTCTCACAAAACAAGGCATTATTAAAAAAGAGAGAGAGAGAGAGAAAGAAACATGACATTATCGGAATGAGCTTCTTTCAAACTGAAATACGCCCCCATAAAAAAGTTAGGTAAATAAAACCTAACCTTCAGTACCAAACCTTTGGTACTGAATTTTGCAGTAATTAAACACGTTCTTAGCTTGTGTACAATGCTGTTGTTAAAGAAAGACAATTTTCTCAGGTTTGAGGAGATAATAACACATTTGCTTGTTAAATCTAGCATGCACCTGATTTAACAAATAAAGCAGATTATGTGAGTATTTTTTAAAAATTCAATCCAGAATCCAGGTGTCTGCGAGAGGCGCTGAACATACTGACTGCAGGAAAGAAGTAGCTTTAAATGAATTTCCAAATACATACATTTTAATTTTGGCTAAGGAAGCACAGCTCACTACTTCAGCCTGGAGTCCTGCAGAGGCATTGAACGCTAACAACGAAGGGCGGACTAAATGGAAATGAGCACAGATGCAATCCAACACATCTGGAAAACATTTGGTTGGGGAGAATAGATTTAACCTCCAGGAGAAAGGTGGATTGACGCTGCTGTTGGGACCTTCAGAACCTGACCTGGGGTTAAGGTGGGTTGCAGAAACAGAGCTCATAATCAAAGTTCATTGCAACAACGCCTCTTCTGAGACCCGAACTAAATAAAATAATCTGATGGAAATGAAGTAAACTAGAGCATGGAAGCACAAGAGAAAAGGCTACCATTCGTAAAGCAGAGATAACTGTTATGCTAAGAAGATTCCTGAATCCATCACTCCACATGGGCTGTAGTAAATGTTTATTTTATTTATTTATTTGTCAAGAACGAATAAGCATGAATTGAATACATAAAACGGATACAAGTAGAGGAAACATTAGGACAGGGACAGTAGGCACGCTGGTGCTCTTATGCACGCTCCTTAAGACCACTTAGGAATGGGGTGAGGTCTACTGTAGACAGTCTAAGGTTAAAATTTGGTGGGGGGGTTTGGGATGAAACCACAAGAGTCAGGTAGTGCATTCCAGGCATTAACAATTCTGTTGCTGAAGTCATATTTTCTGCAATCAAGTTTGGAGAGGTTCACTTTAAGTTTGTATCTATTGTGTGCTCGTGTATTGTTGTGGTTGAAGCTGAAGTAGTCATTGACAGGTAGGGACATTGTAGCAGATAATTTTATGAGTTACGCTTAGGTCATACCAAAGACGGCATAATTCTAAGTTTTCTAGGCCCAGAATTTCAAGTCTGGTGGCATAAGGTATTTTGTTGCAAGCAGAGGAGTGGAGGACTCTTCTTGTGAAATATTTCTGGACACGTTTGATTGTATTAATGTCCGATATGCAGTGCGGGTTCCAGACAGATGATCTGTATTCGAGAATTGGTCTAGCAAATGTTTTGTAATTAGTAGTGTGATATTACCGGAGAAGAAGCTACACAAGATTAGGTTTAAAACCCTTAATGCCTTTTTGGCGATGTTGTTACAGTGGGCTTTGGCACTTAGATCATTTGATATGAGTACTCCAAGGTCCTTGACAGAGTGAGGGTCATCTACAATTTCATGTCCACACAGCTTTTATTTTGTGTTCTGATTCTTTTTGCCAATGTGTAAGACAGAGCATTTGTTGGTTGAGATTTATTTATTATTATTAATGGTAGTTGGAGTCCAACCACATCTGAAAGCTTTCATCCTAATGTATATTATCTTTTCAACAACCTTTTACGAGTGTCATCCTGTTCTTTGCCTTGGATTTTTCATGTGTTCTCCTAGTAACTGTCTTTTGTACACCCACATATGCGTACGCACACCTACACACAAATAAACACAATTTTCTGAGTGAGAAGATAGCTTTCCCTCCCTTAATGCAAGCTGGTTGCCGGTCAGCTATTGTGGCAAAGCATTGGCTGAGATGTAAAGTCAGAATCCAATTTAAAAAATTGTCAAACCCGTCAGTCATAGTTCTTTCTGAAAAATGGACTACACACAAGGTCAATTGTGGCATTTTCAAGGTACTTAAAAATGACGGCTAGCAGTAACACAACCCTGACTATATTGAACTGCCGCTATTATTTGCTTACACATGTGCTTGTTCTTTTTTTAAGCTACACAATCACCCAAGTTCTAGTAAAGTTAGAGTTTATTTGGTTCATCTCACCATGGAATTTCCTTATCTGCTGTTGCAAGTCCTAGACTTACAATGGTCTGAAACTTCATTTCTTATTAAGAGACATAGTTACAGTTTGGAGTCCAAACTAGATCTGGAGATGGACTCCAGAATTAAGAAAAAGTCTACTGGAACAAGCCAAAAGATGTATACAATTCATCACCCAGCAATCAACCAACTATTTGAACTCAAGAAACTCTTTAACAATAGCCCTCTTCTATTAGCCCATGGAGATTCTCAGTCATCCAGATCATGGTTGTCCCAAAGGTGTTTTTTTCAGGAGGCAACTGGACTTTCTTGTTTTTTCTTCTTCAGCTCTGACTGGATGGTGGGGAATGGAAGAATTTACATTCCTTGCAGACAGTTGGACATTTTCATTCTTTTGGAGTGTTGTTAAGGCCACTTGGAGGTTTATCTGTGTCCTCAGGGTCACCTGAGCAGTGCAAATGGATGTGGAGCCTCTTCTATTGTTGTTCTTCCCCAACTGGTTTCTTAGACATCTCTCAATCCTCATGTATACAGTGGTCAAGAGTACTAGACTTGGGGAACTGTATTCTCCATGGATTTGTCAATCTCCTGAAACCATTTAAATTAGAAGTGGTAATCACCTCTGCTAACTGAAGCTTCCAGTTTATCTGTGGGCCTTCTTCCAGCTTCACCTAACTACCAGTATTCCATAATGTTGTTAAGAAAACTACTCCAAAGTAGCGATTGGGAACCAAGCTTGACCTGAAGACATCATCATCACATTTTCCAAGGAATCATGACGGTGGCACCTTTGATACAAAAGGAGAAGAGGAACAGCAGAACGATTCCAAATGCAAACAGATGGGGTCATCATAATGCAAAAGAGACATTATTGGTGCCTCTCTCTCTCTCTGTGTAATTATATTTCTCCATGTTTTGTAGCCATCTGCAAGAACTTGCTACAGAGATGAAAATGGCCATTAGCATTCTTTGCAAGGAAGACTTCACAGACCATTGACAGTGCGGTCAACAGAATCAGAAAGAGCCAGGGAAAGCCATCATCCTTGATTTAATGTGTGCGTCAAGTGGTAATGGGATGCACAGCTTCTGTGCAAACTGGTCACCGTGATCGGCAAGTCCAGCCAGCCAGCTGGAGAGAAAATGCCATGTCTCTTTTTCTGAGTCCATGGACTGCTCCTTCCAACTAACACAAAACTCTGCAACGGGAGACACTGTCTGGTTTGGTTCTGCAACCCAACAAGACAGACACAGACTTCAGAGGATAATTAGAACTGCAGAAAAAACAATGGCTACCATTGAGCACCTGCATATTGCACGAGTCAGAAAGAGGGCTGTGAAAATATTTACCGACCCCTCACATCCTGGACATAAACTGTTTCAACTCCTACCCTCAAAATGACGCCATAGAGCACTGCACATCAGAACAACTAGACACAAGGACAGTTTTTTCCCAAATGCCATCACTCTGCTAAACAAATACTCTGACAACACGGTCAAACTATTCACTAAGTCGGCATTACTATTACTTTTAATCTTTTCGTCGTTCCTATCACCCATCTCCTCCCACTTGTGACTGTATGACTGAAATTTTGTTGCTTGCATTCTTCTGATTTATATTGATTGTTTCCTAGTATGATTTGATTGCTTATTTGAACCTTATGGCTATCATTAAGTGTTGTACCTTATGATTCTTGATGAATGTATCTTTTCTTTTATGTACTCCGAGAGCGTATGCACCAAAGACAAATTCCTTGTGTGTCCAATCACACTTGGCCAATAAAGAATTCTATTCTATTCTATTCTATTCTATTCTATTCTATTCTATTCTATTCTATTCTATTCTATTCTATTCTATTCTATTCTATTCTATTCTATTCTATTCTACAAGGAGAGGTTGAAACAGAGAAGGTGGCAGTTGCAGCATTGCGATAGAAGACTTGGCCCTTTGCATAAGTGCGTGTCACATATAAAAATAGTGACATTTTAACTGTATTGTCATGGACACCATTTTGCCAGTTTGGACACACACACCACAGGGGCCACTGGTGGATAATACGGGACTATCAAATTAGGTGACAGATATTCAGCCCTCTCCAGGAAAAGACGAACTCTTTCTGGAAAAAAAAATGTACCAAACGGGCATCGCTTTTGGGTTGATCTTATTTTAATAACAAAAATGGCCAATGGAGTCACAGAGGCTTTTCCTTCGATGCACCAGTCCTTGGTCTAATACGCAAATGTGTATGAAAAGGACAGAAATGGCTCTCAGACTTGAAAGACTGACTGTGGTTGGTTAGAACAACTCAGCTCAGCTCGGTGTAGTTCTCAGCTGCTTTTACTGTTTTCAACTCCTGTTTGCTCCCAGGAGAGACAGAGAGAGAAAATTTCTAAGTGAGAGAATTATTGAAACAAAACAGATCAGCAGGAGAAAAAGGGATACAAATTGAGAAAGGTAGTGATACGGAAAAAAATGGCATGTTTTAGTTTGTAGTTACTGAAAAGCATTGAGAAATATATCAGGTTAACAGATGTTTGCAGTGCATCGCACAAACAGTGTGAATCGACCAAAAATGCAATATCACCCACATGTCCTTCTGTGACTATATTACCATTCTGCCCACATCAGTTGTGTCTTTAGAACAGATATTGTCAACAAAGGTAGGGAATTCAACAAGCACTGCAAACAATGGTGACTTCCATGAACAGAAGTGTTTGGTGTTTGTTTTGTATCTTGTTAAAGACCATATTCTTGAACATGTGTAAATATCCAGATATCTGCATTTATTCAGTGAAGTTCTAGTCCATTCAAATGTTGGAATCGATTCAATGGGATGAATCAGGGATTGATCTAATTTGTTTAAACTGAAGGCATCTGAGAGGGTTCAAGTGAATGTGGACCTATAAGGATACCCTTCACACATCCATGGATTTTAAGAGTCCAAATCAGTTTGAAATGATCAGATCCAGCTCAAAACTTTGGTGTGAACCACTCAATTTAGGGGTGTTATCTAAATTAGATATTAACAAGTTCCTGAGCAGGAAACAAGTAGGACAAGCTGAGCAGAAGAAGGTCCTCTTAATCAGATCTCTGATGAACATCTCACCTTATGTTTAATCCTTGATGTTTCTGGACTGGCATCTCCAGATATATCACTGAATGACTATGTAGCCTTCTAAATGCACTTTCCATCATATCTGTGGTGGAGTGTAGTCTGGATTCCCAGGAGTGAGAAACGTGTTGCATTCCAGAGAAACAAGAAACAGTGAACTTTAGATAGCTTGGTTGGGAGGAAGAAGGTCAAGTCAGCTCCCCCCTTCAATGATGTAAATCGTTGCTTTCATTTGGCAAGATTTCTATCTATAGGGGAGGATAAAAGAAACTGCTTAGAAGTAACTCTGCTTAACTTTCTTGGGTTTTTTGGAGCTTGAAAATGTTCTCCCAAAGGCCAAGTGGAGAGGCACTTCATCCTTAGTAAAAAGCAAACAACCATTTCTCACAAACCAGACCAAGCTGCAGAATAAACACCCTTGCTGAGATAGACTTCCCTAATCAGTTAGCAGTTTGACCACTTGAATTGAACTGAGTGGTGATTGAGTTGAGTGGTGCAGTGGCCTATTGTTGGAACTGTGAGTTCGATCCTAGGTAGTGGCAGATATTTCTCTCTCTGGGCACAATGAGTAATTGTGCTGCGAACTCTGCATTGGTGACAGGAAGGGCATCCGGCCAGTAAACACTCATCTCCATTCAGTTTCCCCGACTCATTAAAAGACCCCCCCCCCAAAAAAAAAAATTGCACATATCCCTAGCAATCCAAGCAGTGTGATTCTAAGTGTCAGATGGAAAGAGAGATACGTAACCAAATACAATGATTGTCTTAATGATTTGCTTATGTGATTTGAGGAATAGGTACCTGGTTGTTGTTGGATTCAGTAATCTAGAAATGATGGTACTTGATCTTTGGCCAGCGGGATAATTCATGTTAATGTCTCTTGCTGAAATTTGTCTTGCAATTTCTCAAAAGTACTCTTCCTCTAAAAAAAAATAAGGGTTATTATTTTTTTTTGTAACCTCATTCTACAAACACTTGAAAATTGCACTCCGCCTTCTGTTGATAATGTTTTTGAGTTTGCTTTGTGGTGGGAGGCAACCCTGGCAAGTAGGTACTGCCAGTGCCCCACTGTTTTCTGCTCTCTATCTTTATATTGGCATGAGGCTTCTTAGCTACTTGCTAAAAAAGCACTCAAGATCTCTTCTGCAGTGTAGGAAGCAGAGGAGGAACGTATAACATGACTAAATGACAACCTCTAACATGTTCTGCTGTCAATTGTTCCACTTAGGTTGATGAATAATGAGAAGAACTTTTTTTTTTTTTTTTTTTGGTCTTTTCAATGGTCCAAAATAGCTTTTGGAATGTGAGTTATGTAACATGAAGCAAATGTTACAAAGAAGAATAACCATCATTTCCAGGAAATAGCTCGCTCAATGAATAACACTTCACTCAAGAGAGAGGTGGGGGGGAAAGTTTGCTTAACAGAATAATGCTCTCAAATTTCATTTTTCCAGTTTGTAAGTAAATAGAAAGGTCCCCTCCGGAGATCAAATGAGTACGATGACATTAAAAAGTCAGAAAACCTTTTTTTTTTAAAAAAAAAAAAAAATCATTGATTTACTTAATTACAACTTCAAGTGAAAGAAGCGAAGGTTTTAAGTATTCTTTTTTTAAAAATTTTTTAATTTTTTTTATTAATTTAAGAAACCACATAATACATTTATAAATGCAAGTAAAACAATTTACAACAAACATCATCTTTATAACATCTACCTATAATATCTGAATTGTTACAATATCAATATCCTATATTCTTCAATATACAATATTTCTCTCACCTTATATAATGATATTATTTTATTGATATCTCGTGTCTCTTTCTTAAATTTCATTTGATGTAAAAATTTATTTTACTCTATTGATATCTTTTCTTTTATTTAATTTTTCTTTCTCTCTTCTTCTCTTTTTTTTCCACTTCCCTCTAACCATTTATACCATTTTTGCCAGACCAGATAATATTCACATTCTTCTTTTCCTTGGATCTTCTTGGTAAGTTTATCCATCTCAGCGCATTCCATAATTTTGGATATTAATTTCTCTTGAGTCGGGACCTCTTCTTGTTTCCAATTTTGTGCGTATATAATTCTTGCTGCAGTCAAAATGTGTGTTATTAAATATATTATTTCTTTTTCATATTTGCTTGTATTCTAGTAAACTCATTACAGGTGTGCAATTCTTAGCCAACCCTCTTTTTTTTTTTTTTTTTTTTTTTGTTCTTCCTAGTGTTTTTCCTACAAGTATACAGTCGTTGAGGCTACTTGGAGATTAATCTGGTTGCCTTAATCCTGGTTGCAGGAACTGGGTATGCCTAGTTTAATGAAAAGGAGGGGAGACATGATAGCATTGTCCCAGTATCTCAGGGGCTGCCCCAAAGAAGAGGGAGTCAAGCTATTCTCCAAAGCACCTGAGGGTAGGACAAGAAGCAATGGGTGGAAACTAATCAAGGAGAGAAGCAACCTAGAACTAAGGAGAAATTTCTTGACAGTGAGAACAATCAGTGGAACAATTTACCTCCAGAAGTTGTGAATGCTCCAACACTAGAAGTTTTTAAGAAGATGTTGGATAACCATTTGTCTGAAGTGGTGTAGGGTTTCTGCCTAAGCAGCGGGTTGGACTAGAAGACTTCCAAGGTCCCTTCCAACTATTCTATTCTATTCTATTCTATTCTATTCTATTCTATTCTATTCTATTCTATTCTATTCTATTCTATTCCCTGAGGGTCACCTGAATAGTGCAAATGGGTGTGGAACCTTCTTGGAACTTCTGAAAGAACTATGTCGTAAACAAGAGATAGGTGGTGTTATATCCTCCCCCTCTGTTGAGAGAGGGCTGTTCAATCTTAACGTACCTCCTGTTTACAACACAGTCCTTTCAACAGTTCCAAGAAGGTTCCACACCTTTTTGCACTATTCAGGTGACTCTGAAGGCACAGTTAAACCTCCAAGTGGCCTCAATGACTCTCAGAAAGAGTGCCCATGACCAGATGACTGCAAGGAATATAAATCCTTCCATCCTCCACCATTCAGTTGGAACTGAAGAAGCTTTTTGGATGAGAAGTGAAACGTCTTCAAGGAAAAACAAAGTCCAGTTGTCTTTCGAAAAACACTTTGTCAGGGTTCCAAGTAATATACCCATTGCAAGCAAAACACGGAGGCAGATGAATTCCTCATAGAATTGCTTTATTAGATATATCATATTGGCACAGATCTGGTGAAAACCGACTCTGACGGTTCCCATAGTTTTCACCTAATTAAAAGTAAACATTTTCCCTCAACTCCAAACAATCAGTCACATGGTCAAATCAAGGTGCTCTCTGGTTGCCTGGTGACATTGCTCCTTCTTCCTCCGGCCAGGTGTGAGAATGACCTTGGTTCCCACAAGAAAGTATTTTATTTTGGCTAGAAAATCCCAGCTATTTCTAATCCCTCCCTCCCTATCCCTCAGTTCCAATATGGCAGACCTTAACCCAAATGAAAATCTATGCAGCCGGCTAAAGAAACTTGTTAGTCGGAAGCAACCCAGCAATAAAACCCAGTTAATAGGAGCCATCTTGGTTTCACATTATAACAGCTGCAGAACTAAAAGACTTGGTTCACTCCATGGGAAGATGTTGTAAGGCCATAATTCATGCTAAAGGTTACCCAACGAAATATTAACTGACATGGGGATCATTTTTGTATAGCTTGTTTTTTCTACGTGTTTCACTTTTCTTCTTTCTACTGTAACTGCTATTCTAATAGCAAATCCTTCATAAAAGTTATTGCATTACATTCTTGATTAAATGATCTTTCCATTGATATATCATTTTATGGCACTACTCCAAAAAAAAAAAAGTGGTGTTATTAGCTAGTTTTAGAAAATACACTTTTCCTAAAAGGTTTCCACAAATTTTGGCCACTACTGTAGACAGGATGAGACATCTGGACGTGTTGCTTTGAACCTTAAAATTGGGCTATCAAAGATCTGCAGCACATTGTGGATTCTGCCATTCCGTAGATCCGTCAGTCACCCAGGTTTTGAAAAACCCACATTTTCATTTGGGAACTCTTAACTAAAGCCTTAAGAACTTGCACTGTCAACCAGGGAGAGTAAGGTTATGCATAGTGATCATCTCATTAAAAGCAGCTGATGCTCCAGTTTGCAAAAAAAAAACAAACCCCAAACCCTTAATTTGATGCTGGTCTCCACAGGGAAGGATCCCCTCCCCACCCCACCCCATGGATTCTTCTGCCACAGCTTGATGCAGCTGAGCCCCAGGGCTGCCAGTGACTACTTACTCCTGACTAATGACCTATATTTAAAGCTTCTACTTTCTAAAGTAAGGAATTAGTTCTCCGTAGCCGTGCAATGCCGGGCTGAGTTGCAAATGATGGAATGATAGTTTTTATTTATTTATATTTTATATTTATTTGTTTATTTTGTCAAGCATATATAAAATTACAGATAAAAGTATAAACGTGACTATGAATACATGAGATGGTTACGAATAAAAGGGGACATTAGGATAGGGACAGTAGGCACGCTGGTGCGCTTATGCACGCCCCTTACAGACCTCTTAGGAATGGGGTGATGTTGACAGTAGATAATTTAAGTTTTGGGGGTTTGGGGATGAAACCACAGAGTCAGGTAGTGCATTCCAGGCATTGACCACTCTGTTGCTGAAGTCGTATTTTCTGCAATCGAGTTTGGAACGGTTTACCTTAAATTTGTATCTATTGTGTATTGTTGTGATTGAAGCTGAAGTAGTCATTGACAGGTAGGATATTGTAGAAAATAATTTTATGTACTACACTTAGGTCGGACTGAAGACGGTGAAGTTCTAAGTTGTCTAAGCCCAAAATTTCAACTCTGGTGGCATAAGGTATTCTGTTGTGAGCAGAGGAGTGGAGGATTCTGGTTGCTTTGGGACTCCAGGTATTAGAGACAGACAGGTGTGCAAAACACAAACAACTTTGGACAATTCCTTTGATGTGTCAGGGCTGAACATTACGAAGCGTCTCAATGAAAAAAACCAAAGGCTTTGAATTACTCGTGGGGGACTCGAGGGACCACCTATATTTCAGATGAAGCCATTGTCCACCCAGTTCAATATTGTCTCTTCTGATAAAAAGCAATTTCCGGATCTCAGAGATAAGTCTTTCATATCCTCTAACAATCGGAGAATTGGAGAGTGCCTCAGAAATGACTGTGTTCAACAGGGGTAGTATTTACTTACCTTCGCAACCGGTTCGCAAATGCTTTCACACATGTACAGAGCATCAAAAACGGGATGTGATTACGTCCGTGAGAGTGGGCGGAGCTTCCCACCACCACCGCTACCTGTTCGCCTGAACCGGATAGAACCGGCTGAATACCATCACTGGTGTTCAAGTACAGGGAGTCCTCGACTTAAGACCACCATTGAGCCCAAAGTTTATGTTGCTAAGTGAGAAACGTGTTCAGGGACTTTTCTGGGCCACATTTGCTAAGTGCAAATGGCTGCAGTCGTTAAATGAGTAATGCAGTTTGGACCTTGAGTTAGAATAAAGTATTTTGATTTCATCCAAGACAGCATGAAGTCAACTGTTCTGGCCCAGCTCCGCAAACATGACAAACCCTCTGAAGTGAATTCAAAGATTCCTAATTAAAGGAGTGCCGGCAGTCCCGACAAAAAGTTTCTCTCTCAACACCAGTTAACAAGGCTGGCTGGAAGATGAAGAGTTGTCTGCCACATCTATTCATCTCTGCCCACTGCCTTTTATCCCCAGAGCTAGGGTGGGGCTTCACTAGCAGCAGTGGCTCTTCCTTCCCAAGGACCAGCCCATAGATTTTCACTGCTCTCCTCTCCTCTGCCTTCTGTGCATCCGTGCATCAGGCACTGGACCCAGCTTTTCCTCCTCTTCCTCATCAGCCACCTCCAGACCTGGGGGCTGTTGACTCTCCATCTGAGGGCTGACGGACGGCCCAGACTCCACCTCTGTCTCTATCTCTGCCAGCTCCATTCCCTCTTCCCCCTTGGAGCTCTCAGATTGCTTTGATGCTGACCCTGACTCCCACGCCTCCTCTTCCTCCTCCTCTGATTCGGCTGCTGGAGGGGCAGGCGGCCCACAGGCCACAACTCACAGAATAGCCCAAAGCACACATTCTGATAGTTGGATTAATATTTATTTATTTATTTAGAACATTTATACTGATGCCTACTCGCACATTGCAGCTCAGGGCAGCTTACACGGATATGAAAACACCATATAAAAGGAAGAAAAACAAAAACAATACAATACAATACTAACTCCCATCCCACCCCGGCGACAATACACATTCATACTAGCCATTTAATGGGCTCTATCCCACTCTGGGTTCCTCAGGCCCCCTGGCAGAACTATGTCTTCAGGGCCTTCTGAAAGACTGTTAGAGTGGGGGCCAGTCTAATCTCAGGGGGTGGGGATGATTTTTCAGAGAGAGGGAGCCACCACATAGAAGGCCCTTCTATTGGGTCCCACTAGATGTATCTCCTTAGGGAACGGGACCTGCAACATTCCTTGCCTCCCCACTCTAGTGGGTCAGGGAGATGTGACCAGCAAGAGACAGTCCCTAAGATAATATCAATATTAGTATGAGGAATAAGGGATGCAGTGGCTCAGTGGCTAAGACGCTGAGCTTGTCGATCGAAAGGTCGGCAGTTCGGCAGTTCGAATCCCTAGTGCTGCGTAATGGGGTGAGCTCTGTTACTTGTCCCAGCTTCTGCCAACCTAGCAGTTCGAAAGAACGTAAAAAAATGCAAGTAGAAAAATAGGAACCACCTTTGGTGGGAAGGTAACAGCGTTCCGTGCGCCTTTGGCATTGAGTCATACCGGCCACATGACCACGGAGATGTCTTTGGACAGCACTGGCTCTTCGGCTTAGAAATGGAGATGACCACTGCCTCCTAGAGTCAGGAATGACTAGAATGCATGTGTGTGGGAACCTTTACCTTTTATGAGGAATAATGAAGAAGTAGGTGGAGAAACATTGTCTTCTCGTCCATCCTCAGGTCATCCCATGAAACTGGTTTAATAAGAGATTCCACAAGAGAAATGCTTGATGATTTTGTACGGTCCACAGTCTTAAACAAATGGAAATGATTCACGTTTCACATTTCATATACTATCCACGTTGGACTGCAGGAAGGATTTAGGTGTCACCCTACTCCAAATTCAGGGCAATCCTGGAATCCAACTTCTTGGATCAAGTACAGATTTTGTAGAGCTGCTTTTACCTGCTCCCAACTCTTTCTTCCCGATTGCCAAAATCCTAATTAGAGGTTATTTGTTTTTTTGTTTTTTTTAATAAGACATGCATGAGAAGTGCCCAGAACCAGCCTTGGTGCTCACTGCTGTCACTCCGACTACAAGTCACTTGCAAAGCAAAATTAGGTGATTATCTGTCAAAGATAATTAAGCATCATGGGCAGCTTAATTCATGCAGATCAAGCACTCTGCCAAAACAATCTCTATTGTGGATTTCCTGAAAACAATCCTGCAGCCATAATAAGGAAAAAGAACACTGATGACCTGCAAGGAAACAGCTTAGAAACAGAAAAAGTAGAACGATCCTCCATTGTCAATCGAGCAACCCTCTGTCCCCAAATGAATGGCACTTTGCTGGAGGATTTTTTTTTTTTCCAAATATAAATTCCCCCATAGCATATCAGTATTTGTACAATCATCTCTTGGATGTTTAAAAAGAAGATTCAACTTTTGTAAACTAATGTAGACACTCAGTTGCAAAGGGCCATTATATTTGTGGCTATCATTCTATTGATTTTCTTAGCGGTTAGACCCTCTTAGTTGATTTCCCCAAAGTTAAGTTAAGCAATAAGCACTTGGACTTATATACCGCTTCATAGTGCTTTACAGCTCTCTCTCTAAGTGGTTTACGGAATCAACACATTGCCCCCCAACAATCTAGGTCCTCATTTTACCCACCTCAGAAGGATGGAAGGCTGAGTCAACCTTGAGCTGGTCAGGATCGAACTCCTGACTGTGGGCAGAGTTTGCCTGCAATACCACATTCTAACCACTGCGCCACCACAGCTTCTAGCAAGGGCAGATCTGGCAAGTATTTGGGTGAAAGAAACACACACACACACACACAAAGAATGAGAGAGAGAGAGAGAGAGAGAGAGAGAGAGAGAGAGAGAGAGAGAGAGAGAGAGAGAGAGAGAGAGAGAGAGAGAGAGAGAGAGACGGTATATATAGATAAATTTGGAAGAGACTTACAAATGGTAACTGTGCATATAAAGTTCATTGAAGGTACTGTATGTAGCATTTGCCTCTGGAATGGCAGGTAAGAAATCAGTTGACTTGACATAGTTCCTGCCACCACTTGTACCTTGATACATCTTTATATGGCATTGTAGGTAAGTTGTATGCACTCATTTTAAACTGGTCTACTCATGATGAAATTGTCAGGGTTCTAAGTAATAGACCCATACCAAGCAAAGCTCAAAGGCAGGTAGATTCCTCAAAGAATAGCTTTATTGGATCATATTGGCACAGATCTGATGAAAACCGACTCTGAGGGTTCCCGCGGTTTTCACCTAATTAAAAGTTAAAGTTTGTCACTTTCTCAAAGCAATCAGTCACGTGGTCCAATCACGGCTCTGTCTGGTTGCCTGGTGACATCACTCCTCCTTCCTCTGACCAGATGTGAGAATGTCCTTGGTTCCTAAGAGAAGGTATTTTGTTTTGGCTACAAAGTTGCAAGTATCTCAAATCCTATCCCTCCCTATCCCTCAGCTCCAGTGGGGCAGCACTGAAGCTCCAAGATGGCTTCGGTCGGGTCAGCTTCACAGTTGACAGAAATTTGGATCCTGAAATCAAGTGGGGGTACCTGTTTCTAGCAACATGGCTTCCTTTAACTTCTCCCTGAGAAGTGTCACCAGTTTGCCACAAGATGGCAGCAATGCCTGGAAACGAGAAGAGGTCGTCCGTATCCCTTTCTCTCTCTCCCCCCCCCACCCTCTCTCTCTCTCTCTCTCTCTCTCCCCCCCCCCCCCCCCCACCCTCTCTCTCTCTCTGTCTCACTGTCTCTCTCTCTCTCTCAGAAGAATATCTCAATTTTGGGAGAAATGAATCTGATTTCCTCTCGTTTTAATCTTCCGTCTATATCAAAGCTACAGCTGACAGTCCATTGTAGCAGAGAGCGTGTTCAGGCTAAATGGAGGAGGGTAGGAGGTGGTGTTGGCCTGCATTCAAAGCCTCTTAGATGTTTCCTGAATAGCTCTGAGCATGTATTGCAAAGCACATTACAAAATAAAACAGATATCTCTCTTGTTACCCAGCCATACACTTATTGAAGAAGGATGAGACATAAACGAGGATATTAATAATATCCACCCAGAATATTTAATCCAGCCAGCCAAATAAATCACGCTCACTTATGCCAGAGATAAATGGGATTTAATGTCTCCTTTTTAAACAAATCCTTATATTGGGACCAGAATTCATGTAGAAATAGGCATTTGCCCTGAATTTCAATGAACTCAGCATGGCAAATTGCATAAATATATTGACTATTCCTCCCTTAATTAGAGGCTTGTTCACCCAAAAGGGGGTTAGGCCAAGATGAATGTGTCCCAACCAATTCAGAGAAGTTTCTATTAGCTCCGTGTCTAATTTTTCAACTAATTACACACCAAATAAATTAATGAAAATCCAAAGAGAACTGCCTGTCTTTAGAAAACCAGCTTAATTTGGCATGCCCTAATGTGGTTTCTGAAAGCACCAACTCGTTCTGGCCTTGAATTAGACCAGCAATTTCCTCTTTCTGGAATTAATCTTATAAATAATACCAAATTGAATTTGGCACTAAATGAAGTGTGAAATTCTTACGCTACCCTCCCCACTCTCTCTCTCTTCCCTTTCTTCTTTCTTTCTCTCTCTCTCTCCTTCCCTTCTTTTCTCTCTCTTCTCTCCCTCCCTCTCTCTTCCTCCTTTCTTTCTCTCTCTTCCCTTTCCTCTTTCTCTCTCTCTCTCCCTCCCTTCCTTTCTCTCTCTCTCTTCTCTCGTTCCCTCCCTTCTTTTCTCTCTCTTCCCCCTTTCTCTTTCTCTTCGTCTCACTCTCCTTCCTCCCTCTCTTCCCCTTTCTCTCCCTCTCCCTTCTTTCCTCCCTTTCTCTCTCTTCTCCCTTCCTCTTTCTCTCTCCCCCTTCCTTTCTAACCCTCTCCTCTCTTCCCCCCTTCCCCTCTTGTCTCTCCCATTCTCTCTCTCTCTTCTTTCCTCTCTCTCTCTTTTCTCTCCCTCCCTCCCTTTCTCTCTTTCTCTCCCTCCCTTGTTATAGACATATTAGTGTCACAGTGGCAGCTTTAGTTTTCCGCTTCAAACAAGGAGCTCCATTTGGTTAAAAAATTAGTGGTTTGCAAGACATGCCAGCCGAGAGACATTGTGGTTAAAAAAAGGAAGGAGGGAAAGTGGAGCAAAGGAGCTACCATTAAAGCTGACACTTATTTTCAGAGCTGAATGGGTATCCTTAAACATTGCTTTCAGACACGCATATTATCTTATTAAAGCACATCTCTCTTGCTTGCAGTGGAAAGAAGTCCTGGGTTGAATACATCTACAATGGCTCCCTCTCCAGATGGTAATATGGGGCCAGCTTTACAGGTAGTCCTCAAGTTACAACAATTCATTTAGTGACCGTTCAAAATTACAACGACACTGAAATAAGTGATTTATGACCTTTTTTCACACTTAAGACCATTGCAGCATCCCGCACGATCACGTGATTTACATTCGGATACGTGACAACTGAGTTCACATTTATGACGGTTGCAGTGTCCCAGGGTCACGCGATCCCTTTTTGCAACCTTCTGATTCGCTTAACAACTGTGTTATTACTTTCACAACTGTCATGATTCACTTAACAACTGTGGCAAAAGGGCAAAATTCACTTAACAGCCATCCTGCTCAGCAACATAAATTTTGGTCACAAGTCAAGGACTACCCGGTATTTGGATCGTGTCGTGATGGCGACATTGCTCATCGTTTCTCCTCTCTGGATTTTGAAGAAGCAGGAGAGAAAGAGGACTGACATTTTGAATTTCTCAGATTTATGAGAATGTTATGGACAGACAAGAAAATAAACAAATGAAACATGAAGAAATAAATTCCATACAACAAATCGAAGTTTTCACTTGGGACTCAAATGACTATCCTCGAGTTATTATATACTGGATGATCGCTTGAATATGAGCCAGCCATGTGCGGCCGCAGCCAAAAGAGCTAATACAATCCTGTGTTGTATAAACAGAGGCGTAGAATCAAAATCACGTGAAGTATTAGTACCGCTTTATAAAGCCTTAGTAAGGCCACACCTAGAATACTGCAACCAATTTTGGTCACCACCCTACAGAAAAGATGTTGAGACTTTGGAAAAAGTTCAACGAAGCGTAACTAAGATGATCAAAGGCCTGGAGACTAAAACATATGAAGAATATTTACAGGATTTGAGTTTGACTAATCTAGAGAAAAAGAAGATCTGGGGGCAGTGGTGGGTTTCAAATTTTTTTACTACCGGTTCTATGGGTGTGGCTTGGTGGGCGTGGCATGGCTTGGTGGGCGTGGCTTGGTGGGCATGGCAGGGGAAGGATACTGTAAAATCCTCATTTCCTCCCGATCAGCTGGGACTTGGGAGGCAGAGAATAGATGGGGGCGGGGCCAGTCAGAGGTAGTATTTACCGGTTCTCCAAACTACTCAAAATTTCTGCTAACGGTTTTCCAGAACTGGTCTGAACCTGCTGAAACCCACCTCTGACTAGGGGAGACATGATAGCAGGGTTCCAGTATTTGAGAGGCTGCCACAAAGAAGAGGCGGTCAACCCAGTGGTGAAATCCTGCCGGTTCTGTCTGGATCGCGCAAACCAGTAGCGGCAGCAGCACGTGGTTTGGCAAATCAGTAGTGGCGGTGGTGTGAGGCTCCACCCACCTGCCCGGACGTCGTTACTTCCTGGTTTTAACTAGGAAGTAACCCATTTTTGATCCTATGTGCATGTGCAGAAGGTCAAAAATTGGATGTGATGATGGTGTGCATGCACTTCCGAACCAGTAGGGAAGGTAAGTAGATTTCACCCCTGGGTCAATCTATTTTCCAAAGTACCGGAAGACGAGACAAGAAACAATGGATGGAAACTAATCACGGAGAGAAGCAACCTGGAATTAAGGAGAAACTTCCTAACAGTGAGGACAATTAACCAGTGGAACAGAAGTTCCCATCAGAAGTTGTGAGTGCTTCATCACTGGAGGTTTTTAAGAAGAGATTGGACAGCCACTTGTCTGAAATGATATAAGGTCTCCTGTCAGACCAGAGGACTGGACTAGAAGACCTCCAAGGTCCCTTCCAGCTCCATTCCATTCTAAATTCTAAATATTACATTATACGAAGATCCCATTTCTCTATACTCGCTTTAGAGCTGCAAGTTCATTTTCTGTGCTCCTTGATCCTTCAGACATGAAACGCCAGTGCTTGAGCGCCTTCCACAATTTACTTCAGGCTCTTTTGTCTGAAGAGTTGAAATTATAACGTTCTTTCATGGCTAATTTGGTGCTTTTCGCCTTCTCTGTTGGGCAAACATTGATTTTCTATTAGTGTTTTTTTCAGCACGCAAGCCAGCTGTTACGTCTGATGAAAGGATTTCAGGGGGGAAAGGGGAAAGATGGCTCAACACCCAAACAAACAGATAAACAAGCAGAATGAATTAAAAAAACACCACTTATTCTGAATTACTTCATTCCGCTGCTACTCATCCATCTTTCGAGGACTGTCAAAATAGATGCTAATTCATTGGATTGGACACTGAACCCTCACAGTTTCAGATTAACAGATTAACAGAGTTGGAAGGGACTTTATAGGTCATCTAGTCCAACCCCCCACCCAAGCAGGAGACCCTACACCATTTCTGATTGATTGCAGTCCAGTCTCTTCTGGAAAGCTTCCAGTGATGAAGCTCCCACAACTTCTGAAGGCAACTTCTGTTCCATGGGTTGGTTGTTCTCACTGTCAGAAAATTTCTCCTTATTTCCAGGTTGAATCTCTCCTTGTTCAGTTTCCATCCATTATTCCTTGTCTGACCTTCAGGTGCTTTGGAAAATAGCTTGACCCCTTCCTCTCTGGGACAGCCCCTCAAATATTGGAACACTGCTATCATGTCTCTCCTGGTCCTTCTCTTCACTAGACTATCCATGCCCAGTTCCTGCAACCATTCTTTATATATGTTTTAGCTTCCAGTCCCCTAATCATCCTGGTTGCTCTTCTCTGCACTTTTTCTAAAGTCTCAACATCTTTTTTATAGTATGGTGACCAAAACTGGATGTAGTGTTCTAGGTGTGGTGTTACTAAGGCTTTATAGAGTTGTATTAGTAAAAGGTAAAGGTTCTCCTCGCACATATGTATTAGTCATTCCCGACTCTAGGGGGCAGTGCTCATCTCTGTTTCAAAGCCAAAGAGCCAGCGCTATCCGAAGACGTCTCCATGATCATGTGACCAGCATGATTCAATGCCAAAGGCATACAGAATGCTGTTACCTTCCCACCAAAGGTGATCCCTATTTTTCTACCTGCATTTTTACGTGCTTTCGGACTGCTAAATTGGCAGAAGCTGGGACAAGTAACGGGAGCTCACCCCGTTACGCGGCACTAGGGATTCAAACCACTGAACTTCCGACCTTTCGATCAACAAGCTCAGCGTCTTAGCCATTGAGCCACCGCATCCCTTTGTGTGGTCTTACACACTTACTAAGCGTGGTCTTACTAAGGCTTTATAGAGTGGTATTAGTACCTCCCTTGATCTTGATTGTATCCCTCTGTTAATATAATTTAGGATTGCATTGGCTTTTTTGGCTGCTGCCGCACACTATTGACTCCTATTTAACTGGTTGTCCACTAAGACTCCAAGATCCATCTCATAGTTACTGTTGTCTGAACCTCCGTTCTAACTAAGCAGCAGCTTAATGAAACTGGAGAGACTAACCGGGTCTCTGTTGGCAGTGCAGGAACAAACTGTGGTAGGCAGGGTACCTCGAAGGCAGACATTAGGAGTCTCTCTACCAGTTCCAACAGAGAAGGTTTTCTGTTGAATGCTGCCATGCTGTGATTAGTTAATCATTTAAGTACATGGTGCTTTTAATTAACTGCCAGCTCTGGTTGGGCATCTGTTCCTGGAGTTCACATTGGATGCTGAATGTTCCAATGCCTGCACAACTGAGACATTGCACGAACCTCCAATTATTTGTGCCTGCTCCATCACAGGCTGTAAACGAATTGAGAAACTTAGTTGATTAGACCTGCCAAGACATTTTAGAAAATATCAGCCCCCCCCCCAACCGCTGCAAAATAACTGGTCTCTCCCTCCCCCACCCCCATCCCACCCATAACACTTACAGCTCCTGGAGTGTAATTTCAGCTGGGAATATTGAAATGAAACAATCAGAGCAATCAGATCAATATGAGGGGTTGAGAGGAGACCTCCAACATCCGGAGTGTCATTGTGACCGTCAAACGTTCAGCCAGCAGGATGGAAAGGAGAGAAGCAAAGCAAGAGCAGCTTTGTTTTCCCCATCTCGGCCACTTATTTGACCAGACTAATTTTAAAAACCAAGGAGAAGAAATACATTTCCAGCAGCTACTGTGGTCCTATCTGCTTTAAGTGGCCCTAAATCTTGCATCGTGTCTTCTTCTGAACCTTTGGAAGTAACCAGGGGAAATCAGAAAAGATTGGTCTTAGAGGCTGGGATGGATAGAGGTATTTTCAAAGTAAGATTTCTCCTCTGAGATCTTTTTTCACTCCTCAACCTCACAGGGAGGAACCTCAATAATGATCCCTAGAATATCCTGTGCGAGACTGAATTCTAAGGCAATGGATCACTAGAAAAAGGAACAATGATGCTTTCTCAGTTCAGTAATAATTGGAGAAAACCCATGTTTTAATTAAGGATAGATAGAGATAGATAGATAGATAGATAGATAGATAGATAGATAGATAGATAGATTAGATATAGAGGATAGATGATGATGATGATAGATAAAATATAGAGGATAAATGATGATGATGATATGATGATGATGAAGATAGATAGATTAGATATAGAGGATAGATGATGATGATAAATAGATAGATAGATAGATAGATAGATAGATAGATAGATACAGTAGATAGATAGATAGATAGATAGATAGAAAGAAAGAAAGAAAGAAAGAAAGAAAGAAAGAAAGAAAGAAAGAAAGAAAGAAAGACAGATAGAGATGGAGATGGAGATGGAGATAGAGACAGAGGTAGAGGTATATAGATATATAGATATATATTAATTTTGATTTATATGCTGCCCTTCTCCGGGGACTCAGGGCGACTTACAATGCATTAAGCAATAGCCTTCATACTTTGTATGATAGAGATAGAGATAGAGAAATGTAGACTTCAGCAAAAGTACAAAGAAGTTTCATTCTTATACAAGAAAATAACAGTTTGTTACATAAAGAAAATATATACATTGCCCCCATCTACAGTTACGTCCACCGTGAATGATGCTGTAATAAACCAAGTTCAAGGGTGTTTCCTGGAACATTAGAAGAGCACTGTCACTTAGGTAACTAACTTTTGTTACTATGGCAACTGCAGCCTTTAAGCCCAAGCCACAAAAGGACCCTGACCAAGTAAATTGGAGTTTTGCTAGCAAAATGCATGCTGGTAACAGTACAATCCCATTCATCAGGACAGCATGGGAGCATTTTAATTTTTTTTTAAGCGAAAGTTGAAGTAACCGGAAGTTTGGCTAAAAGGGAGAGTGAATGGGGCTGCCAAAAGGAATAGCAGAAAATCTGAAATTATCTGAATAGTTAGTTACCAGCGAGAATAGTGAGGATTTGGCATGCCCAAATTCAGTGACTGATATTCTGTAACTTGATAAGCAAAGCAACTTCTGTGAAACAATGCATAATGCATATAGAGAGATTTTTTTAAAAAAATGCAGTTAGGGAAATGAATCTTGCTGATTAACAGATTAACAGAATTTGAAGGGGCCTTATAGATCATCTAGTCCAACTCCTCGCTCAAGCAGGAGACCCTATACCATTTCTGACAAGTGGCAATCCAATCTTTTCTTGGTGGACACCTTCAAGAAGATTCCTCTTTGGAGGAAGAACTGAAATGTCAAGAAAACTAATATCTTCTTGGAGACATGGAGAAGTGACCAAAAGAGACCCAATCATAGCTTCTTGAGATGTTGAATTCTTATTCCAGGAAGGAAGCTGATATCCCATCCAATCTGAGGTCCTCATATAAAGCAAAAATAATTTCCAGATATCTCTTCAGGGAGCAACTTCCAGAAATCTTCTTTGGTGAAGCTATGATTTAGGTCAGGAGTGTCCAACCTTGGCAACTTTGAGACGTGTGCCCTTCAACTCCCAGAATTCCCCAACCAGCATGGAAAATCATGGAACTCTAATCAACAGACAGAAACATAAAATACAAAAATATTTTATAGAGGAATATAACTTCCATGTAAAATATGGCTTATGTACTTATCTACGGTACATGAATCCTATTTAGATTATAACCTGCAATAAAATTTGAAAGATGTAGCCAAGGAAATGCCCAATCCATATTTATATGCAGATAGACTGGAAGTAGCTAAATCCTAACAGTGGTATTTCGGTATTTATCATGAATTGGTTCTGGCAGGTGCGATGGGTACCATAAAAGATGAGTACAAAACAAATTTTATCCATAAGGAATAATGTAGTGAGTCACAAGGCAGCTCACACCGAAAAATTCTAGTTTGTGTGTTGAGTACCAAACAAATGATGAGTATCGGGGCAAAATGTTCATGTCAAAATGCAATGAGTATCAAATTCAATGAGTTTCAAAGCAGTTGAGTATCACTGTATTTTAGCATATTACGCATGTCTTCGTGACTTGGACATCATTTCTCCATGGTGGTTAGAAAACAAATATGAATCTGTGACCCTGAAATCAACCAGAATTTCAAAGGCTGGTGAAAAAGCCTCTGGTTTCCCAATGGCCTCATAAGACCTTCCAAAAACCCCTGTACAATTAACCACAATAGGCAGGTTTTGATCAGTTCAGGTCTACAAAATAAATCTTTCAATTCCCCACCAGTTTTAAGGCTACACTAGAGAGTCGTACAGAGAGCTTGCTCTACTTCTGGCTGAGTTAGATGTTTGGGAGTGACAAATAGCCTTCAATTTCCAGCCGAGGTCCGATGCAATCTGCAGGGCCTTTTTTTCTCTAAATTAAATTATAAGGTCCTAGAAATATGAGCAGCCAAGTGGTCGTAAAGACAGAAAGAACATTCCAGATCAATGGGTGTTTTTTTTTTTCTGAGGTGACCCTGGTCTGCTGTCAGTGAAACTATCGGACATCATATTCCTTTATTTCCAGGGCCATCACAAATGGAGCTGGACCAAGATTCTACTTTTGTTTATTTATTTATCAAATTGATTGACTGTTCATCTTACGATAGGATAATTCTGGACAAGATAAAGAATGTAACTCTAATGAGGTAAGGAATAGTTGAAGAGAAGAGGAAACGTGCTTCGGATCCTTGGACTTTTCTGATGTCTTTTAAGTTCTTTTCTTCCAAGTATTTGAAAATTCTTTCTTAAGACTGACTCTTAACTGTGAAAGATACATCTTAAACAATTCTTGTAATTTTTGGATTTTCATAGTTCAACCTCAATCTGTGCTGGAAGAAGATGACTGAAAGCTTGAAAAGCTTGTAGACTCTGGTGGCATTTTGATTTAGGACTGGATTCAGGATTTTTGTCCTTTCCTCTTTTTTTTTTTTTTTTTTTTTTTTGACTTAAGGAGAGAAAGAGCTCTTCTCAAAAAGAAAAGTTTGAATCTCAACATTTTAAGTGTTCTACAATTTGATATACCTTTCTATCTTGCTCTTTCTCCAGAAAGTTCAGCACGGTGCATATTGTTCATTTTCCCCTAGGTGTGTTGTATTTTCAGAAAATCCCTACAGGATAAGGCTGCAAGAAAATCAGAGTAAGGTTTCTGCAATGCGTTTTTGCAACTTAACAAAATGGGAAGCTTAAATTTCACAATCCACAGTATGGTATGGTGCCATTGTTATGTGTTCAAGAAAACAACAAGGTCTACTGTCATTAGTTTTTGGGGAGGTAGAATTCTTCTGATAACTGGAACCAACATGGATTGAATTCCTCTCCCTTTGTCTAACCTTCTCCCTATACCAGTCCATCCAGTTCCTGAGCGTTCTCATTATTTCAAAGCAGTGGTGGAATTCAAATTTTTTTACTACCAGTTCTGTGGGCGTGGCTTGGTGGGCGTGGCTTGGTGGGCAGGAGAAGGATACTGGAAAATCTCCATTCCCACCCTGCTGCAGGGGAAGGATACTACAAAATCTCCATTCCCTCCCCACTCCAGGGGAAAGATACTGCAAAATCTCCTTTCCCTCCCCACTCTGGGGCCAGCCAGAGGTGGTATTTGCTGGTTCTCCGAACTACTCAGAATTTCCGCTACCGGTTCTCCAGAACTTGTCAGAACTTGCTGGATTTCACCCCTGCTTCAAAGTTAAATTTATCAGGAAGAGCTGCCATTTTTCACCTTGCTAGTTTCCAGCTTCACCCAACACTGAGCTCATTTTCACTGACTAGAGCAGGGATGGGCAACAATGACCCCTTTACAACCTGTGGACTTCAACTTCCAGAATTCTTGAGCCAAACCAGGGGGTTGGACTAGAAGATCTCCAAAGTCTCTTTCAACTCTGTTATTCTATATTGTATGTCTGGAAGACTGAGTGGAATGGAATGGAATGGAATGGAATGGAATGGAATGGAATAGAATAGAATAGAATAGAATAGAATAGAATAGAATAGAATAGAATAGGAGAAGGAATGGAATGGAATGGAATGGAATGGAATGGAATGGAATAGAATAGAATAGAATAGATAGAATAGAATAGAATAGAATAGAATAGAATAGAATAGAATAGAATAAGAGAAGGAATGGAATGGAATGGAATGGAATGGAATAGAATAGAATAGAATAGAATAGAATAGAATAGAATAGAATAGAATAGAATAGAATAGAATAGAATAGAATAGTTCTTTATTGGCCAAATGTGATTGGACACACAAGGAATTTGTCTCCGGTGCATAAGCTCTCAATGTACATCAGAGGTGGGTTTCAGCAGGTTCTGACCAGTTCCGGAGAATTGGTAGTGGAAATTTTGAGTAGTTCAAAGAACCGGTAGTAAAAATTCTGACTGGGCCCACCCCTATCTATTCTCTGCCTCCCAAGTCCCAGCTGATTGGGAGGAAATGGGAATTTTGCAGTATCATTCCCCCAGAGTGCGGTGGGAATGGAGATTTTACAGTATCCTTCCCCTGCCATGCCCACCAAGCCACCCCCCCCCACCTCAAGCCATGCCATGCCCACCAAGCCACACCCACAGAACTGGTAGTAACAAATTTTTGAAACTCACCACTGGTGTACATACAAGCAACAAAGTAATATAATCATAAGATTCCAATAGGAGAAGGTAGAAGGTGTACAATTTAAACAATGAGGACTTCCAGAAAGGGAATCTTGATAATCAGTTGCAGCAAAACCAAAGGCATCGTGAAATCTCATGGCTTTTTAACTTTTGTGGACAAAAGTCCTTTTATGGTTAAATAGGGTAGGAAGGCCCGGTCCCCGGGAACAAAACGATTAGCAAGTCATTTAGCTCCTAATGTTTGTCTCCTGCTCCCAGAGGTATATACCTATCTAATCATCTAATCCTTTAAGAACAAGATGGTGGCGATGAGGGAACTAAGTCTTGTGCCCAACCCTTAATGTTCAACCATTAGTTAGCGTCCCTGTCCAATATTTCTAACAGGGGTCCAATACCACTGATAGCTGCATTTCCCAGTGGAAACCAATCTCTTCCTGTGACCTTCTTTCATCAAGCTATTAAGATGTCTAAAAACCCCTTGGAGGCTTAGATGAACAGATCCAAACTTTTTTTTTTTTTAATTCTCGGTTCCATCTTCCCTTTTGAGGAATGTTTATGGGTGAATGATTTTTTCTCCCATTTCCTAAGATTTATGGATTTAATTTAACATCCCTCTGAAAATGGTAACATCCTTCCCCATTTGAGATCCATAGCTCCGGAGTCAAAGTAATGTTCCTCCGTGATGGTCTTTGTGTCACCAAAAGGCATTGTGTCGGATGCTCACAATCTGATGCCACTGAAGGGTCACGTCATTTAGGATTTCAAAAACTTCTTCTGGATGCTCGGAATTGACAAGGGGGGTGGGGAACCAGGGCTGGTAGTACCCTCCCAAAATAAAGCTGGGCCAAAAAACCTCTGTTTTTCCATCTTTAAGGAAAAGAATTTCCAGTTCGATAGAAAAAGACATTTAGGAGGGAAATACGAAAAATGAAATTCTTTGCAAGCAGATGGGGGAATTGTTATACTCAATTGGAAGGTCCTGCAATGATATAAGTTGCTTTGGCCTTTCCTAGTGTCCATAACAGTTAATTGTCATCCTGACTTCTTCTCTCTCTGGTAGTCCAGAACCACCCTGGCTTCTCGTCTTCCTCCTTGGAAGATGCAGCCTGCCCAATGAGATCCCAAGGGAATACATCACGAGCAAACTTCTCCCTAGACGTTTTTCATTTCAAAAATTTCAAACAGTCACAGAGGCCACCTGAAGCACATGGAGAAATATTTATGAGAATCGACGTAGCCAACATCCTTTGTCATCTTGCAATAATGTGAGCCAAGACAGGAGGAAAAGGAATTCCAAATTAATTCCAAAACCATCTTCAAATGAGATTGTAAAGCACAAACATCCCTGTGGAAAAGGGGTTTCCTACCTCCAGCTTCTGTGAAATCTTGGAATTGCCCAATATACCAAGATTATTCCCTACTCATGGACGAAAGTATCACCCAGGCTTCATTAAGGTGATACGAAGCTTCTTCTGGACAAGTCCCTTCAGTTTTCTTGGCAAAGATTTTCAGAAGTGCTTTGTCATTGCCTCCTTCCTAGGGCTGAGAGGGAGGGACTGGCCCAAGGTCACCCAGCTGACTTCATGTCTGAGATGGGACTAGAACTAGTCTCTCAGCTTCTATCTTGATGCCCCAACCTCTGTCTCAAACTGTCTCACACCATTTGCTTAACACCTTCCAGATCTACATAACTAAATGAAGCCAGTGTGGTATAATGTGTCAGACTTCGATGCTATCTCAAAATAAATCAATTTCCAAACTGCCAATCTTTAAGGAAATCTTTTCTTTAATTGAGCACAGCCCACCGGATCATGACTCGATGCAGACAAGACTGACCTTTTGCCCCCCAATCCCTCCCTTTCTGATCCCCAAATCTCTGCTTCTCATTGGCTATCTTCCAAGTCATTCTTCAGACTTCTTGTCTCGTCATTTCCCAGGAATGTCTCCCCCCTTCATTTCCACGACAACCTGACATCAAAGGGATTTAGCAGGCAGAAGTTCAGAGCTTATCTCTCTCTCTCTCTCTCTCTCCCTCTCTCTCTCTCTCTCTCTCTCTCTCTCTCTCTCTCTCTCTCTCTCTCTCTCTCTCTCTCTCTCTCTCTCTCTCTCTCTGCCAGCGTTGAAACGCTGACATGATGATTAAAAAGTTTGGACTAGAATTGAGGAGACTGAAAGTCAACCCAACCCATGGAAATCCTCAGGTTTCTATTCACCAGGAGCTCTTTCTCAATCAGAAGGCGGCCCTTGGAAGAAAATGGAGATCCCCCCCATATAAACCACCTTTTGCTCCTGGAGAAAAGCTAGGGTGATCATGATGATGATGATGATTGCTATTGCACTTAAAAACTAAGCACAGAATGGAAATGAAGGGATATATCCTTTGAATTTAAACGTCCAACATGATCATGTGCTATCAAGTCATGATTGATACTTTGAGACCCCATAGACAGATTTTTCTCCATGGTCAACTTTTCCAAAATGTGAACAAAGTAGACACATTAAAATCCAGCCAGCTCTAACTCCAAGGGAAGAGGGGAGTGCCAAACAGGATTTTACAATAAAAAGACCAAACTTCATAAAAGCCAACTAAACATGCATGGCTAATTGATTTTTTTTAAAAAAAAAAAATCAACAATGTCAGTCTTGAAAAGCAGGGAAGCCAGCCCAAAAGCTACAGATCCTCAATCGAAGGAAGACCCCATTGATTGTTATGGTTATTGTTACTATTACTGTCATTTTTTCCAATGGAAAAACCTACAAGGAATGAAACACGATTTCTAGCAAAGATTGGTTATTTATCTTCTTGGCCGAATCGTCTAGTAATAATGCCACAGTCATGTTTTCAGGTTGGTTGCCAAGACAACCCTCCCAGGAGATGGGCAAGAACACAGATTATTGCATCACAGTTCTTTAGAGAAGACTTTGTCAAGGTCAGCTAATGGTTTCAGCAGGAATGGGTACCATTAGCTAAATGATGCAGATTGCAGACTGCAAGTTACTTCTCGGCTGTCCACTTGCCTTTGGCATGACTCCACAACTGCAGCTTCCCCTCCTACACAAACCAGAACCATGACTGAAAGGACCTGGACACCAATAGGGCCTGTGAATTGGCTCGATAACAAAAGAGCGAAAGCTTTACGAGTATCCAACGATAGGGAGATATTTCAGGTATACAGGCATGAAGTCCATTGTATCTGCATTCGCCTTTCTCCACCAGCTGGTTGGAGGCGAAAGTCTGCTTTTCTTGAAGGAGGAGGAGGAGAAGGCTCAAGTCTGGGGCCTGGAATAGAAATTGACACCCTAACCCTGGAAAGAAAGAAAAAATGCAAGTACAATAGCAGTGAGAAGAAAGAGGCAGGTGTGAAGAATGAACACTGGAGGAGGTTATTGTTCCACATAAGGGGATGATCAGGGTTTGCTCCTTACTGACATGAGTGATGTTACTAAGTGGTTTCAGGAATCATCTTCTTTTAACAAACCCATAATCCCTTGCAGGGTGGAGTCTGAGCAACTGAATGGAGCTGAGTGTTTACTGGCCAGATGCCCTTCCTGTCGCCAATGCAGAGGGTTTTTTTTTTTTTCCCCCAGCAGATATATTCTCAGTGTGCCCAGAGAGAGAAATATCTGCCTCTACTTAGGATCGAACTCACATCCTCCTGTCTTGCAATCCTCTTTGAGAGACCCTTTGTTCCCTGTGTCACTAGATCGGGAAGCAGGTGAATTTTGAAAAGAAGTTCTCTTGCCAAAATATATATCCTTAAATTGTATCAAAGGATGCTTTCTAATACTTCCATGGATGGAGAAAGTAAGAAGAGGAGCTCTCCTTGAAAAGCCATTTTAAAAACAATCCCACCATCTTAATGGAAATAGCACTTAAACTTATATACCGTTTCATAGTGCTTTTACAGCCCTCTCTAAGCGGTTTACAGTGTCAGCCTCTTGCCCCCAACAATCTGGGTCCTCATTTTACCCACCTTGGAAGGATGGAAGGCTGAGTCAATCTTCAGCCTATCAACTTCAATCTGCTACGCCTTTGCATTGCAGCTGGGCTTCCATTAAGCTTCATACCCACATGCTAGAAATATAAAAGCATTGGTTTCAGAAGTGAGTGAGGCTATCTATCAGTGGTAGGTTTCACTTACCTTTGCTACCAGTTTGCTTGCATACGCGCCACTTCTGTGCATGCGCAGAGCGTATTTGATGATGTCTGGGCAGGTGGGCGGAGCCTCCCACTCCCGCTACTACCAGTTCGCCCAAACCGGGGCGAACCAGTAGCAACCCACCACTGCGCTCTCTCTCGCTCTCTCTCGCTCTCTCTCTCTCTCTCTCTCTCTCTGTATCTAGCTATCTCTATCTATTTCTCTCTATCTAGCTATCTATCTAGCTATCTCTAGTTATCTATCTCTAGCTATCTAGCTATTTCTAGCTAGCTATCTCTATCTATCTATCTATCTATCTCTATCTATCTATCTATCTATCTATCTATCTATCTATCTATCACTAGCTAGCTAGTAAAAGTATATAAAAGAAAAAAAAGGTAGAAAAAGGAAATGGAAAAATTGATACAATTAAGGCTTCCACTCTTCTATCTATTGAGTAATTATCTTATTCTTTTCTCCATTTTCTTCATGTCCTTGTAATCCCTGAAACCTCATCAATTCTATCTTTTCTTCTTTCAACAAAAGGTCCATATAAAACTTTGAATCTTTCAAATCAAAAATCTTTTGTCTTTTTTTTCCCCTCCAATCAGGTTTAGCACTTCTACAAGTTTGGTGAAATTTATAATCCATGTTTTTCACTGTAGGTATTTCATTGTTTTTCCAAATATTTTGCACACTTTCCAACTTTTTTTTTTTTTTGCATGCTAAAGTGGGGAGGGGAGGCAATTTCCTGATATAAAGAATCCGTTATTCAAATCTTGGTTGCCCTTGATGAATATTTCTGAGAGTTTATTTATGTTGTGAAATGAGGGGAAACCCAGATTAACCAACTTTCCATCCCGATCCTTCAGCTGAAGAAGATTAGACGATCGCTGGATTCCATGAAGATGATGAATGAAAGCCTCTTGCTGCAAGAGGAAAGGAAAGTGAAAAGGTGGCTTAGGAATCAAGCATCTCTCTCCCCTACCTGTTCCTATAAAGCAGTGTATTATAAGGTACTTTGGAAATGACACCAACAAGAGAAAAGAAACTTGCCCAGATGTGTTTGGTCCCATGGCCCCTTGAAAGGGTGAGAGACACAATGTCAGATGTCTATGGAGATTCTCAGTCATCCAGGTCATAGTTGTTCCAAAGTTGTTGTTGTTTCCAAAGGCAACTGGACTTTTTTTCCTTGAAGATGCTTCACTTCTCATCCAAGAACTGAAAAAGCTTGGATGAGAAGCAAAATGTCTTCAGGGAAAAAACAAAATCAAGGTGCCTTTGAAAAAAGCAAAGACAATGTCAGATGGTTGCTTGCTGAATGGGAGCAATGCAGAATTTTCACTGGGGTAACACAACTTTCCCTTCTTCATATTCAATGTGCATATAGTTGGAAATAAATCCTCATGTGTCAGGTGTGACCAACCAAAACCATTCGGTGAATAGATCCAAGTACTTTATTGCTGATCGCCTATATTACGAGAATCTCACCAGGCTGTCTACCTTCCCTTGGGAAATGGCAGATATGGACCAGTGGTGGGTTTCAAAATTTTTTACCATCAGTTCTGTGAGTGTGGCTTTGTGGGCGTGACATGGCTTGGTGGGCATGGCTTGGTGGGGGTGGCAGGGGAAGGATACTGTAAAATTTCCATTCCCACCCCAATCCAGGGGAAGGTTATGCAAAATCCCCATTTCCTCCTGATCATCTGGGACTTGGGAGGGAGAGAATAGATGGGGGTGGGGCCAGTCAGAGGTGGCATTTACTGGTTCTCCGAACTACTCAAAATTTCTGCTACTGGTTCTCCAGAACTGGTCAGAACCTGCTGAAACCCACCTCTAATATAGACCTAGAATTTGACCACAGATGTTTCCTTCCCCTGAACAGACTCCAAGCTGGAATGTGCCTTTACGCCCCCAGAGGGCAGGTAGCTTCCAAAAAGCTCTCCTTCCAGAAAGCTATCAAGCCTAAATTCACAGTCTCCTTACTTCTTCTCCCTTTTTAAAAGTTGGGATATGTGCAACCCATATGTCTGCCTCTCCTAGCCTAGGTTGTAAAAATGCTATATATTTAATTTTTTAAATTTATTTAGTTTGTCAAATATGAGATAACAAGTATAAGTATAAACATGGACATGAACACAGGAAATGAGTACAAGTAAATGGGGACGGTAGGACAGGGATGGTAGGCACACTGGTGCGCTTATGCACGCCCCCTTTACGGACCTCTTAGGAATGGGCTGAGGTCCACAGTAGACAGTTGAAGATTGAAGCTGTGTGGGTTAGAGGATGTAACAACGGAGTCCGGTAGAGCATTCCAGGCGTTGACCACTCTGTTGCTGAAGTCATATTTTGTGCAATCGAGTTTGGAGCGGTTTACCTTGAGTTTGTATCGATTGTTTGCTCGTGTATTATTGCGGTTGGCGCTGAAGTAGTCATTGATAGGTAGGATGTTGTAGCAGACAATTTTGTGTACTATATATAAAAAAACCTTGTAATCCCCCAGATAAATGGAACCTTAAAATTAAAGGGGTGATGTGCTCACCTTTGATATGCCTCTGTGCTTTTCAACTTTCAGCGTCCTCCTGTTTCAGTTTGCATTAAAATGGTGTTAACATGGTGTTAAAAATTGCACCCATTAAAATCGGCCCTATCCAATTGCTTCTTTGACTACTGCCCAAGCATTCTTTTCCTTTTGGAAAATAATTATTGCCCACCCACCCATCCCCAAATTTCTACAAATCCATCATCTTCCTTTCAAATTAAAAAAGAGAGAGAGAGATAGCCGCTGCTTCTTAAGTCCCTTAGATCATATTTTGCTTAAGTAGCAGATTATCATCTCTTGGGGAACATTTGTCTGTGTTTGCCATCTGTCTCTCATTTTCCCTCATGAACGGGCTTCTTCTTTTTTTTAAGGGAGAAAGAAGTGCTTCTTCCTTAAGGAAGAAGCATGTTTAATCACCAGCTGCCCATGAAAATGGATACCATCATGTCTCAGTTGGAGTGCAAGTGGAGATAGGTTTAAGTGGCCACGAGGACACCACTTCAAGTACATTGTAATAAGAATTATGGATCTCTTAAACTTTCTGCCAACATCTGCAACTTGCCTGGTTCGGTCATAACCACAAGTACTACCTGGGTCTGCTTTCCGAAAGAGCCAACACAAAATCCCTAGAACAGTGGCCTCCAAACTTGGCAATTTTAAGACTTGTGGACTTCAACTCCCAGAATTCCTAGACTTGGGGGAGGAATTCTGGGAGTTGAAGTCCACAAGACTTAAAGTTGCCAAGTTTGGAGACCCCTGCTCTAGAAGAACCTTCTCCAGCCAGGTGCTTTGTAGATGTGTTGAACTACAACTTCCCATCGTGGTCATTCTCAAGAAATCACGGCCTTTGTTTTTATCAACAACGTAGGAGAACAGGAATCTTATCTGTTGGGCTTACTTAGTGAATTTCTGCTCAGGATAAAACAAACAATCCATTTTTTTAAAAAAAAAGACCGGGGATCAGATAACAAATTATATTATGGATTTATTTTAAAGTGATCTATATTAAGCATGGTTCTTCACCCAGGTCTTTCTGGTTGAACATTGGAACATTGGATTTTTTTCTCTCTCTCTATCCCCAACTTTTAATTCATAATGTTGTATTGGTTACGTGTCTGTTGATGGCTGATTTGTCAGAGTGCCAGGCTTCTAGGAATTCCCTGGCATTTTTAGACTTGGCCTGGTCTAGGATGGTTGCATTGACAATTTTTTTTTTCATTTATTTATTTTTGTTTAACATGTACAGGATAACAGGTATAAGTATAACCATAAATATTAACATAGTAAATGGATACAAGTAAAATGGGGACATTAGGACAGGGACGATAGGCACGCTGGTGCGCTTATGCACGGCCCCTTACAGAACTCTTAGGAAAGAGGTGAGGTCAACAGTAGACAGTCAAAGGTTAAAGTTATGGGGGTTTGGGGAAGTAACCACAGAGTCAGGTAGTACATTCCAGGCATTGACCACTCTGTTGCTGAAGTCATATTTTCTGCAATCGAGTCTGGAGTGGTTTACTTGAGTTTGTATCTATTTTGTGCTTGTGTATTGTTGTGATTGAAGCTGAAGTAGTCATTGACAGGTAGTACATTGTAGCGGATAAATTTGTGTACTATGTTTAGGTCAGACTGTAGGCGGCGTAGTTCTAGGTTGTCCAAGCCCAAAATTTCAAGCCTGGTGGCGTAAGGTATTTTATTGCGGGCAGAGGAGCGGAGGACTCTTCTCATCTTGAAATACCTTTGGACTCGCTCAATTGTATTAATGTCCGATATACAGTGCGGATTCCAGGCAGACAAGCTGTATTCGAGAATTGGTCTAGCAAAGGTTTTGTATGCCCTAGTTTGCAGTACAATATTACATTGACAATTGTCAAGATGAACCTGGGTTTTGAGTATAGTTTTATTAAGTATGTTCTTGCTATTTTTATTGTAAATTGCCCAAGGTGTTTCAGAAGAGGACGGGATCTATCAATGTATCAAGTAATAAAAATAATAAGGTGTGCATACAAAGCAAACCCTCAGCATCTTTTTGGGGTGAGCTACAAGTCTAACAGAGAGATATCAACCTAGGACATCAATAACAGTGTCGTATTCCTTCCCTCTTTTCAAGACTCCCAATTATCCCAGGTCCAGCCAAGATCAAACTATAACAGACACCCACCCCATCTCTGGGAAAGAATCAGTGGACATCCCTTGGAGCCAGTTTGGGGACCATCTGTCCAACTTTGTGAGCTTTCTACGACTACCAACCAAAAGACCTATCTATGGTAGGAAATGGCCAGGTTTCTCCTAACTAGAAGGCTCACAGCCAGAAATTCAAGGATGTGACTCAGATAAATTACTGTATGGCAAATCCTAGTAAAGTTCTCCATGATGAAGAAAAGCAGCTCTTGAAAACTTCTACTGTATAAACCCCTATATCCGTGATGACGAACCTATGGCATGTGTGCCACAGGTGGCACGCGGAGCCATATCAGTGGGCACGCGAGCTCAGCTCACACCGGCCAGCTGATTTTCGGGCCTTCTGGGTCCACCGGAAGTAGGAAAACAGGCTGTTTCCTGCCTCCAGAGGGCCTCGGAGGGGTGAGGGGGCGGGTGTCTCTCCCCAGACTCCAGAGGCTTTCTAGGTCTATTCATGAATGGTGGGACCGGAAGACAGGAAACAAGCCATTTCCGGCCTCTGGAGGGCTCCGGGGGTTGGAGAAGGCCATTTTTGCTCTCCCCCCCCCCCAGGCTCCTAGAAAGCCTCTGGAGTCTGGGAAGAGTAAAAAACGGGCCTACTGGGCCTACTGTGCCATCATGTGCCAAAAGTGTGGGGAACGTGGGGTGGTGCGCACGCATGCATGGGCGTGGGGCACATAGAATTATGGGTGTGGGCACACACGCGCAAGACCCCCCTGCGCTCCCCCGGCTTTTGGCACGCAAAAAAGTTAGCCATCACTGCCCTATATTGTAGAGCAATTTCCAGTTGATGTAGACTTAATACTGTTGGAAGAAATGTCCATCTGGGTTCATTTCCAAGTGGGGACAAAGACACAGGAAACATGGAGGCTGCTTGAAAAGATGGTTTTAATGTTGGACAGGACCACATGATTTTGAGGTCCTGGACGAAAAAAGCACATGGTTGAGAGAGAGAGAGAGAGAGAGATTTATCTCCTCTGTTGAATTCAAGTTTATATTCTGATTGGTTGTCAGATTCCCATGGGGCCATGCAGGGGTAACTTTGTAGGTTGTCTTTTGAGTCCCAAGCTTGGTTGAATCTTGCTGGGTAATGCTATCTCCCCAGGTGCCATGTGGTGAGTTCTGTTGTTAGATGGGTAGAGGGCTAATCCTACTTTTGTCTGATCTTGGGTGAGGGCATTTGCTTATGAATAGACCTAGCTATCTCTTTATCTCTTAAGTGCTGACATTTGGTGTGGGCTATTGAGGAGGGTGGGGGCTATTAAGAGTGAGTCTGCTTCCTGCCTTAAAAAAAACATGTTTCTCCATTCTCATCAGGGAAATATAATATTCTGCCTTTTTAGTATTTCCTAGAATATTTCATTCTTCTAGGAGAGGGGTGGGTGCTAATGTCCTACAATACCTTGCAAATGTTGCTCAGTACAACTCCTTGACTATCAGTCATGGTCATAGAAGTTGGAGTATGACCCTTCTACTCTAAGGAAGGTGAATTCCTGGTGGGTAGCTCTTTTCCCAAGCATAACCAGTGGTGGGTTTCTACTGGTTCACCCCAGTTTGGGCAAACCGGTAGTGGCAGTGGTGGCAGGCTCCGCCCACCCACCCGGACATCATCACGGACACTCTGCACATGTGCAATTCCGAACTGGTAGCGAAGGTAAGCGGAACCTACCACTGAGCATAACATTCTTGATGTTTCTTTCCTCCCCACCTCCCAGACCGGAAAAATGCCAACAATCTCACACCCTTCAGTGGAATGGATTTGCCTACTCAGACTCTTTCAGCCCGAAATGCGAACGCTCCACGAAACAGCATCCACAGCTCAGCCTCGCCCAACAAGGAGGTTCGGAAGACCAGCACTCGGAAGCCATCCGATTTAGAAAACACCATCTCCCTCCAAGAGGCGATGGCCTTGTTCCCTTCCTTGCAACGCCTGCTTACCAAGAAGGAGAAGCTCTCTATTTCATCTCTCTACTATCAGAGTCCCACCACCGGGTTCAATACCTTGCAGAAGAAGCTCAAAAGCATGTTGGACAAAGACAGAGAAGACGAGAACTTCAAAATCCCACAGCCATTGCCCGAGATTAAACCTGAAGAAATTTTGAGCTGCAGGTTAGCAACTTCATCGTCGTTTCATTCCCCCATTCTTATTCTTCTGGTCTACCTTTGTCCCCATCTCAACAAAACATTGGCACTTCATAGTCCCTGAGCATTCAATTATATCTCCATGGGGCTTATTTGTAGGACTCTCAAACTATTCTGAAAGCTTTTTTCCCCATTTTATTTTGTGTTTCAGCAAATTTGGGGTTACATTCCTTCTGTAGCCCACCAAATGTAGAAAACTGTTAGCATGCAAATTCTGGACCTCTATATTCTGTGGTACCTCTAGATTCTGTGGTATGATGAAGAGCTGAGGTGGCACAATGGTTAGAGTGCAGTCCTGCAGGCTATTTCAACTGACTGCTAGCTGCAG
The DNA here is from genome assembly GCA_022577455.1 of Arizona elegans. Classification (NCBI taxonomy): domain Eukaryota; kingdom Metazoa; phylum Chordata; class Lepidosauria; order Squamata; family Colubridae; genus Arizona; species Arizona elegans. Next base: position 4,041,749 of record JAKOOJ010000014.1, on the reverse strand, counting down.
TTCGGCAGTTCAAATCTCACCAGGCTCAAGGTTGACTCAGCCTTCCATCCTTCCGAGGTGGGTAAAATGAGGACCCAGATTGTTGGGGGCAAGAGGCTGAATCTGTAAAACGCTTAGAGTGATTTCCTTCCTTCCTTCCTTCCTTCCTTCCTTCCTTCCTTCCTTCCTTCCTTCCTTCCTTCCTTCCTTCGTTCCTTCCCAGTGGTTACAATGCAACATTGTAGGCTAACTCTGCCCACTGCCAGCAGTTCAATCCTGAATGGCTCAAGATTGACTCAGCCTTCCATCCTTCCGAGATGGGTAAAATGAGGACCCAGATTGTTGGGGGCAAGAGGCTGATTCTGTAAACTGCTTAGAGAGGGCTTTAAAGCACTGTCAAGCGGTATATAAGTCTAAGCGCTATTGCTATTGCTATCTTCAGTTCAGGATCTTCAGTTCTGGGTCTCTCCATATTAGGTTTCTGTAGCTGACACTTGGTTATGATTGAACATAACCCATAAAGTGCAAGAAATTAAATAACTGTTGGTGATCATGTGCATTGCACACATCTTATTCTTTTTATTTTCTTTGCACAGGTATCTTCGTTTGTCTCAGAGCAATATTCATACACTACTGGAACTGTGTAAGGAATCTGGGATTTACATAGATTTGCACCCCCATATGAAAGAATCGGAAATTGATGCGAGCTCCATACTCTCGCCAAACACCCACCGGCTTCTGTAGACTTTATTTCTGCTCCAGACTTGGTTGCTTTTAGATTGTGTGTTGTGTAGAAAATGAGACTTTTCGGCCTGGAAACAAACAAATCAATTTCTCAATTGAAATGAAAAACCAAAAAACTACAGACTTTTTGGGAAAGAATGAATGATGCGATGGTTTAAAAAACAAAGCCAACACTTATTGTCAGTAAAATTGTAAGCAAGTGAAATTGTTTCTTGATATTGGTTAATGTCCCCTGGAAGCTGGGAGAGGAGAGAAGAGAAAGGAAAGAGAAGAGAGGAGAGGAGAAGACAAGAGAAGACAAGAGAGGGGAGAGGGGAGAGGGGAAGGGAGGGGAGGAGGGGAAGGGAAGGGAGGGGAGGGGAGGGGAGGGGAGGGGAGGGGAGGGGAGGGGAGGAGAGGAGGAAAGGATACCAAGAGGTCTGAAATCTCTGAAATACATCATGTTTTTGGGGGTTTTTTTATTTGATTTATATGCCGCCCTTCTCCGGAGAGTCAGGGCGGCTTACAATACGCTAAGCATGTTAAACCATGACATCACTGTTTTTGTGAATTCTCAGGTTTCCTTCAAAAAATTAGGCATCAGGGCATTTCTTTTCATTAAGGCTGCTGCCAATTATTATTTTATTTATTATTTATTTTATTTGTCAAGCATGTATGAGAAAATAAGTATAAGTATAAACATAATATATAAACATATAAGTATAAACAGGTGTAAGTATAAACATAAGAAATGAGTAAAAATAAATGGGGACAATAGGATAGGGACAGTAGGCACACTGGTGCGCTTATGAATGCCCCTTACAGACCTCTTAGGAATGGGGTGAGGTCCATGGTAGACAGTTTAAGGTTAAAATTTTGGGGGTTTGAGGATGTAACAATGGATTCGGGTAGAGCATTCCAGGCATTGACCACTCTGTTGCTGAAGTCGTATTTTCTGCAATCGAGTTTGGAGCGGTTTACCTTCAGTTTGTATCTATTGTTTGCCCATGTATTATTGTGGTTGAAGCTGAAGTAGTCATTGACAGGTAGGACATTGTAGCAGATAATTTATTGTACTATGCTTAGGTCAGACCATAGACGGTGTAGTTCCAGGTTGTCCACGCCCAAAATTTCAAGCCTGGTGGCATAAGGGATTCTATTGTGAGCAGAGGAGTGGAGGACTCTTCTCGTGAAATACCTCTGGACTCGCTCAATTGTATTAATGTCCGATATACAGTGTGGATTCCAGGCAGATGAGCTGTATTCGAGAATTGGTCTGGCAAAGGTTTTGTATGCCCTAGTTAGCAGTACAATGTTACTGGAGAAGAAGCTTCACAGGATTAGGTTAACAATTCTTAGTGCCTTTTTGGCAATATTGTTACAGAGAGCTCTGTTATATAATTATTATATATAATTATTATATAATTATATCATAGCATACCTAACACTTATTATATAATTGGTCAATCATATCCTAGAAAACTGAGGATCTACAATCTGTGGGGCCTCAATTGGTTTGGGACTGCAACTCTCAGGTTTTTTTTTCTTTTTGCCAAGTCTTTTTAGCTGGGAATTTTAGGATTTACAATGACAACACACCTGCAGAGTATGTGCTTCTTGGATGAGAAACAAAACATCTTTCAAAAAAAGCAAAAAAAACCAGAAAGTCCAGTTGCCTCTTGAAAAAGCACCTTTGGGACATCCCAGATAATTCTTCCTAGTTCTCTGGAATGTAAAGGCAAGAGAAGAGAAGAACCTGCTTTCAAACTTGCAAGATTGATATCAGCCTTTTGAGGTGATCCAGACTCCTCAAAGTCTCTTGTTATCTTCTTGTGTTGGATGGTTGTTTATTAACCAGAAAGGTCCACTTTTTCTTATTAGTTTCTTATTCATATATAAGATGATTAAGCCTGTTTCTTTTGCTGCAATAGAAGTGTCTCTTCCTGCTGTTAGTTGTGAAGTCATGTCTGACCCATCGCGACCCCATGGACAACTTTCCTCCAGGCCTTTCTGTCCTTTACCATCCTCTGGAGTCCATTTAAACTCATGCCGACTGCTTCAGTGACTCCATCCAGCCACCTCGTTCTCTGTCGTCCCCTTCTTCTTTTGCCCTCAACCGTTCCCAGCATTAGGCTCTTCTCCAGTGAGTCCTTCCAACTCATTAGGTGGCCAAAGTAAAGACACTGGAAATATAAGCCTAGGAAGCGGATGCCCCCAAAAGAAATGTCAAAGAAATTTCAATCCTGAACAATAACGATTGTGAAATTGACATAATATAATGTCCCAGCGTCATAAATATTGGTTATTCTTGCATATCACCACCAGATGGGGCTCAATAATAACCGAAATACACTATTTTTTTTTTGTGTGTGTGTGTGTGTGTGTGTGTGTGTGTGTGTGTGTGTGTGTGTGTATTTATATATATATATATATAAACACAGCTTTCCCAAATTCATTACCTTTGGAGTTGCTCATACACTATATTAACATCCTTTGAAGAGAAAAACAAAGAAAAACTACTTTTCCCTTTTCACAGTTCACATTTTGAAAGCCTCTAATGTGGCAACTTAAGGACTTGCAAAAATCTTGAGAAATTTATATTTAAGTCTCAAATTGATAGCAGCTTGCTCGGAGTCTGTAAAAAATCCTTCAAGGAAGGATGCACCTGTTTTAATACAGGTGCAAACCTAGGTTTTAATACATGTTTAAATATATTTTGTGGGGCAGCATTTTTTATTTTTTATTTTGATTTATATGTCGCCCTTCTCCGGAGACTCAGGGTGGCTTACAATGCGTTAAGCAATAGCCTTCATCCTTTTGTATATTTATAAAAAGTCAGCTTATTGCCCCCACAAACTGGGTCCTCATTTAACCTACCTTAGAAAGAATGGAAGGCTGAGACAACCTTGAGCCTGGGGAGATTCGAACTTGCAGTAATTGCAGGCAGCTGAATGTTAATAACAAGCTATTAGTCTGCTGCGCCACCAGGCTCTTCCTGTATTTTGTACATACTTTCTTATAAAATGTCTACAGCAGTGGTGAGTTGCTACCAGTTCGCCCCAGTTTGCCCACCGACCTGGATGTCGTCAAATACACTCTGTGCATGCGAACCGGTAGCAAAGGTAAGTGAAACCCACTACTGGTCTACAGAGATTCTCTATCATCTATGTCATGGTTGTCCCAAAGGTGCTTTTTCAAGAGGCAACCTGGATTTCTTTGTTTTTTCTTTGAAGACGTTTCACTTCTCATCCAAGGTGCTTCTTCAGCTCTGACTGGATGGTGGGAGAATGGAAGGATTTACGCTCCTTGCAGACAGCTGGTCATTTGCATTCTCTTAGAGGGTCGTTGAGGCCACTTGGAGGTTTTGTCTGTGTCCTCAGGGTCACCTGAGTAGTACAAATGAGTAAGGAGCCATCTTGGAATGGCTGAAAGGACTGTGATGTGGAGTTGTGTTTTCTCAGGATATTTTTCCCTTCCCTTCACTGTTCAACCCAGATGCAGGCTGTTGGAGATGAGAGTGTTGTCTGCATCTAAAACTGAAGCACAAATGGTTCCTGCAATAGTCTGCAATTTTTCTTATAAAAACCCCCTTTAGAGAGTCCGATTATCGCTTTAATATTAGTTCTGCTGCTAGGTGAGAGTTCTCGTAATTCACCTGCCAAGGTTATCCCAAACCTCTCGCCTCTCATTGAAGATGGTAGGAATTAAACCTGAGACCTTGATTTATGCAAATCTAAGTATTGAACTATTTAAATCTGTTATCTGGTATGAAAGCCAGGAAGAAGTTTGCAAGAGTATCGGGGACCTGCCTCCTGCTCCTTTGATGCTACGATCGCATCTAGCTGCATGCAATTTTGGCTCTCCATGGATGCACAAATCCTGATGATGCAAAGTTTATGCTTCTACAAAGGGTTGGAACTCATGTTCACTGAAGCTCAGTTGTTCTTTCCTTTTCGTTTGATTTGGAATTAGCGGAAGAGGACACTGTCATTTTACAAATTTAGAAGTGTAGGGACGTTGCCTTAGCCCAGGGGCATCTAAACTTGATGACTTTAATTCCTCAGCCAGCCATTCTGGGAGTTAAAGTCCACAAGTCTTAAAGTTGCCAAGGTTGGACAACCTTCTACAAGCTTAACCTTTTTGTGGCCTGTCAGCTTCCAAATCAGATAAGGAGAAGGTGTGGGAGTCAGAGCCAGCATCAAGGCAGCCTGAGAGCTCCAAAGGGGAAGAGGGAAAGGAGCTGGGAGAGAGAGAGAGAGAGAGAGAGAGAGAGAGAGAGAGAGAGAGAGAGAGAGAGAGAGAGAGAGAGAGAGAGAGGGAGAGGGGCGGATCCTGGGCCACCCATCAGACCTCAGATGGAGAGTCAACAGCCCCCAGGTCTGGAGGTGGCTGATGAGGAAGAAGAAGAACAGCTGAGTCCAGTGCCTGATGTATGGATGCGCAGAAGGCAGAGGAGAGGAGAGCAGTGGAAATCCGTGGGCCGATCCTTGGGAAGGAAGAGCCACTGCTGCTAGCGAAGCCCCACCCTAGTTCTGGGGATAAAAGGCAGTGGGTGAAGATGAATAGATGTGGCAGACAACTATTCATCTCCCTGCCAGACAGACTTGTTAGCCTGCAGTAACTTTTTGCCGGAGCTGCCGGCACTCCTAATAAAGGAATCATTGAATTAACTTCAGAGGGTTTGTCGTGTTTGGGGAGCTGGGTCAGAACAAATCCATTTGCTTATCTGGTGGAAACTGCAGACTTCACCTAAACTTCCATAGTGCCTTGTGCCATCGGGATCAAGAATCAATAGTGCACTGCTTTGGATGGCGGAAAATAAAAATAATTTTAAAAAAAACATGTTTGTGGCAAAAGGATCTTAATTTCTCTATATTAATTCTCTCTGATTTAGAGGCATGAAAGAGGCATCTAAAATAACACAGATTTTTTACTTTGGAAATGAGCAATTTTGGGGGATCTCTGCTCCTTGCTTCTAGGATCTTGCTCTATTGTTGCAGCTTCTTGTTGACAACTGGAGGCCTTAACAATCTTCTTAAACCTTACAGATACTCAGAAATATTGGGAATGGTCAGAAATGGCCCACTGTTGCTGTTATTTCAATTAGTTCGAAACCCACTAGATTAAATTTCCAAATTCCTCATGGATGCTACTTTCAGTTAAATGGGATGTTAACGCTAGTTGATTGTAGGTGGACAGCTTTAATTAAGTAAATATTTAAACAAATTTATTTGTTGTTGTTGTTAGTTGCAAAGTTGTGTCCAACCCATCGCGGCCCCATGGACAATGTTCCTCCAGGCCTTCCTGTCCACTACCATCCTCTGGAGTCTATTTAAGCCGAGTGCTTCAGTGACTCCATCCAGCTACCTCGTTCTCTGTCGTCCCCTTCTTCTTTTGCCCTCCATCTTTCCCAGCATTAGGCTCTTCTCCAGTGAGTCCTTCCTTCTCATTAGGTGGCCAAAGTATTTGAGTTTCATCTTCAGGATCTGGCCTTCTGAAGAGCAGTCAGGGTTGATCTCCTCCAGGACTGACCAGTTGGATTGCCTTGCAGTCCAAGGGACTCGCAGGAGTCTTCTCCAGCACCAGAGTTCAAAGGCCTCCATTCTTTGGCGCTCATATAAAACAAATTTATATGGGCTCAACTCATACATGGGTAACTTCAGGCAGCTTGGAACATTAAAAAAAAAATCACAACATAAAAACCCATTATATCCCCACCCCACAACAGGGCAACAGCAACACAATCAAATCAGTCACTTCATCAGCTCCATCTCCATTCGGGGTCCCGTAGATCTGCTGAGAAAATGAGGGTGTTAGGGCCTTTTGGAAAAGCAACATTGGGGGAGGCCACCATACTTCAGAAGGAACAATGCTCCGAGGAGAAGGGACCACCACTGAGAAGGTCCTTTTCTGTGGTCTTGTCAGAAGTATATCCCTCATCGATGGGGGACCCGTAACAACCCCTGCCAGTAAATTCACACTCTTTTCCCTTCTGTGAATTCAATATCCTAATAAAAAGGGATGGCAAAGTTAGAGGGATACATTTTGGCGTGGGGCTACTGAAAGGCATCTGGAATTCAATCTCCCTTCATTACCCCACCGGTGTGAATGAGCTCTTATGCAGAGATAATTTCCAGTTAGCATAACTCATGCACGCCGCACAATGCCTATAAAAATAGGCCCGAGAATGTAGCTGTTGAGCAGCTCAACATCATGTTCAACATGTTATTACGTAAAACGTAATGGTTGGTGTGTTGGCACTTTGAAGACTCCAGGTGGGCTGATCAGATGTGAACCCCGCAGAGATTAATCTGGAAAGAGCATCAAAAGGTACTTTGGCTATCGACTCTCTCTCTCTCTCTCTCGTCCGTCCATTAAATAAATAAATATAAATCTGGATCGTGACTGACTTGATTTAGACAGCTCTGACCACCGGGCCTTCCGCCTGCTCTCTTATCCACCAATTTGATAATGCAAAGAACATGATATCAGACATGATTGACCTGTCCATTGATTAGAACAAGGGGAAAGATGCCAACTCCTTAATAGGATGTGACAATCCTGCAAGGATTGGGGCTTAAAGAATAGGACCCTTTTCCAGGGAAAATCTGCCGAAAGTGTGACAGGAAAGGCCAAGTTGCATAAATGTAGCGCAGGTCTTTGTGGGGAGTGACATTTCTTCCCCTCCGTAGGGAACCAGGCCTCTCAGATTAGTTTGGTGAGCCCTGCAGTTACAGCATGCTGATTTACTAAATTCAGATGCCAGAAACTCCCGCCTTCACCTCCAAAATAATTCACTTATCAAAGATTACTTTCTCCATCCAGCTCTCCCACACAAATATACTTTTTAATTTTTTTTTGTGTGCAGGTGAAATGAAAATAGCACTTATGCTTGTGTACAGACAGAGCTGAATTCAGGGTTTTTTTCTTTTTTTTTCTTTTTTCTTTTTTTTTGCAAAAGCCATCCTCCTCTCACCCCTTTCCCTATTGCTCTTAACAGAAAACAAAATTACTTTCTGTGGTATTCCTCTATGCTTTTGTTTATTTATTTATTTATTTATTGGTTCGATTTATATGCCGTCCTTTTCCGGAGACTCAGGGCGGCTTACAATGCGTTAAGCAATAGCCTTCATACTTTTGTATATACCTGTTTAATAGGGCTTTCACCCCCCGCCCCCCCCCAAGCGGTGTTCTTTTTTATACAAAGTCAGCTTATTGCCCCCATAAACCGGGTCCTCATTTTACCTACCTCGGAAGGATGGAAGGCTGAGTCAACCTTGAGCCTGGTGAGATTTGAACTTGCAGTAATTGCAGACAGCTGGTGTTACTTAACAGTTACTTGCCTTTCTGTTTATCTTACTTCCCAGGATATTGGGAAGTAAGAGTCCCTTGGGAGTTGGGCGGCATAGAAATGCGATAAATTAAATTAAATTAAATTATTTTTTTTAATAGGGATACAGCTAGAGGAGAGGTTCCTGTCCATCAGTGTCAGTGGTGGGTTGCCCCCCGTTTGAACCAGTTCTACAGAACTGGTAGTAAAACCGATGGGAGGCTCCGCCCACTGACCCTAACATCATCAGAAGGGATCTGTGCATCCATGCGCGATCCTGTTACGAACCGGCAGTAAAGGTAAGTAGAACCCACCCCTCATCAGCATGTTCTATGTTGATCTTCTTCAGGTAAGGTGGAATATAAGGACAAAAATAAATGCAAATAAGTGACACCCAGCCCTGATCAGACGCTATATTTTGCATCCAAGTAGGTTATTTATTTACTACTGGTTTGTATGCCATAAATTTCAAAGAATTGGCTGGTGGAAGTTTTTACAGAATGTACATACACACAGAGACTCTCTCCCTTCATTCTCCCCTCTTTTTTTCTCTCTTTTTTTTTGGGGGGGGGATGTATAAACAGGTTTCTCTCGTAGCTTGCTGCTCCAATGGAAGTCAAATCAACCTGCTTTTATCTTGCCAAGGAGACGGAGGGTTAGGATTGTTATCCCAAGTCTCAGGTCTCCAATCAGACAAGCCCGAAGCAAAATGAACTGCAAGAAATCCAAGGGAGCGAAAACAAACAAGCAAAGGAGGAGAAGTAACTAGCAATGGAAGCTAATCTAACCCATCAAATATTTGCTTTTTTTTTTTTTTGTGCAGCCAAATCAGATTTGACTTTGTGTTGTCTTTTTCGCTCCCTATCTAAACACACACACATACACACACACACACACGTCACAAGCTTACCTATCTAGACATACACACTTGCGTATTCGTATGTCGTAGAGGGATTGGAACAGATGGAAAAAGACAAATCTACTATTTCTGTTCTGGTAAAAATGGCCAGGGATGGTCCAGAGTATCTAGGTTTCTGAAGAAAACTTTCCCTTGGGTTTTAGGAAAGATGGAAAGAGAACAGTTAAATATCAATTCAAGAGGGGTCTTTTAGATGGAAAGAACAGTAAAATATGGATTCTCCCCACTTCATATTGCCAACACAGTAAAAATTGAAGTAGGACCCAAAAACTAAAGTAAGAATCAACGGTAGTCTCTTTCATGTTGAATTTTTTTTTTTAATTTGATTTATATGCCGCCCTTTTCCGCAGACTCAGGGCGGCTTACAATACGCTAAGCAATAGCCTTCATCCTTTTGTATCTTTATACAAAGTCAGCTTATTGCCCCCACAATCTGGGTCCTCAATTTACCTACCTTAGAAAAGATGGAAGGCTGAGTCAACCTTGAGCCTGGCGAGATTCGAACCTGCAGTAATTGCAGGCAGCTGGTCTTAATAACAGGGTGCTTTAGACCACTGTACTACCAAGGCTCTTAGAATTTGGCTTCTGAAGACTTTATCGACCTGTCTGGTGGCAATAGTATAAAACCATTACTTTTTTTTTTTAGATTTTTTTTTTTTTAGATTTTTCTCATCGGCTTTCTAGTTTAGCTTTCAGCCTAGAATAACAGCGTTGGAAGAGACCTTGGAGAACTTCTAGTCCAACCCCTGTTCAAGGAGGAGACCCTAAATCATTTCATACAAATGGCTCTCCAATTTCTTCTTTAAAACCTCCAGTTATGGAGCACCCACAACTGCTGAAGGGAAGCCATTCCACTCATTAATTGTCCTCACTGTCAGGAGATTTCTCCTTAGTTCTAGGTTGGTTGTCTCCTTGCTCATGATATGTGGAGCATCATCTTGTTGCAAAAGATGTCATTTGGATTCCGAAGAGAGCCAGGAGGTCCTCAGTGACTTCTAAATGCAAGGAAGCAACAGATCATTTTACCTAGAACTGTCTAGGATTTCTTGTTTGTCTCTCATCCAAGCATTGATCAAATGCAATCATGGTTTGCTTTTCAATATGTTAGTCATCTCCAGGGGGATGGGCTGCTGGGGATTCACAGGGGTTCAGGAGAACCTCTAGCTAAGATTCTGTGCAGTTCGGAGAACCCCCAAATCCCACTCCTGGCTGGCCCCTCCCACTCCACCCCTCCCAGGAGTCCCCACGTGGCCCGTTTTCGATGCAGGTAATGCAGGGTGCGCATGGAGGCTCGGGAAGGGCAAAAAACAGGCCTACCAGAAGTTAGGAAAGGCAGGAAATGGGCCCGTTTCTGGCCTCCAGAGGGCCTCTGGAACCTGGGAAGGCCGTTTTCGCCCTCCCGGAGGCTCGAGGAAAACCTCCGGAGCCTGGGGAGGGCAAAAATGCCCCCCCCCACCATGGTGCAGGAAGCCGACTAGGCCACACCCACCCTGGCCACACCCACCCAGCAACTGGGCAGAGAACCCCTTGCTAAAATTTTTGAAGGTCATCTCATTGGCACTGTGAAGGTCATCTGATTGAAAGTTGGGAGGCTGTAGTGTATTGTTCATGGGGGAATTAAAGTTATAGCTGTTTGGGCTTTAGTAGATTTTTAAGAGAAAGAATTAGATGATTCCCACATTAATTGCTATTCTTGCAACAAAGTGCTTGTTCTGTGGGATTATGAAGAAACAGGTTTGGGAGTGGGAGAGACTATTATAACGACAGAATAAACCAGCAGGGATCAACTTCAAATTTACAATAATTTTAAGAACCGAGAGGACTTTTTTTTTCTTCTTCTTACCTTTCTTTTATAAATGCTTTAATCTAGGCAATTTAACCTTAACTTTACACCAAATAAAGATTTTCTCTCTCTAACGTTTTAAAGTTATATTATTCTTTATTCCTTTTTTGGGAGGGGGGAGCTTTCTCTTTCTCTTATTCTCTTCTTGCAGAGAGCGCCAGGAATGCCTTTTCTTCCTGCATTGTGCAAAAAGTTTTGTCTTTAGCAAAGCAACACAACTCTTTACAGAACAGGAGTTTTCAAATCTGGATGTTTAATTTGACATGCTCTCTCACCAGGGAAGGCCCTTCAAAAATTTTGGATCAGTGTATCAAACTTGTTTTCTAAAAATAGTAGTCTATTTTTTTTAAATCTTTTCTGCAGTCTACCACATATCTGTTTTCATAATCCAGCTCCGTATCATAATTGCTGCCCAACAACTCGTTATGTGAAGTTTGAAAAACAGACCAGGAAAATGAAGAAAAAAGTCCTCAGCACTAGAAAGGCTGAAGTGCTATGGGACTTCAGAGTATCAGAGTTGGAAGGAACCAGGGGGTGGGTTGCTGGGAGTTCATAGGGGTTCGGGAGAACCTCTAGCTAAGATTCTGTGCAGTTCACAGAACCTTCAAATCCCACTCTTAGCTGGCCCCGCCCCCTCCTCCCCACCCCTCCCAGGAATCCCCACATGGCCTGTTTTGGATGCGGGTAAGTGCAGGGCATGCTCGGAGTGCCGTTGTAACTTCAAACGGTCACTAAACAAACTGTTGTAAGTTGGGGACTGCCTGTATTTCTTCCTGGAACACCGTGACAACACACCACTTTGCAAGAACCGGTAATAAAACCAGTGGGAGGCTCCACCCACTGACCTGGACGTCATCAGGAAGCTTCTGCGCATATGTGGCTCCTTTGCAAACTGGTAGTAAAGGTAAGTAGAACCCACCCCTGCAACACACCTGATTTTCTTGCCAACTGCTTTTGAGAAGAACTGTCTTGGTTTCGAGGTTAACTAATTAACCAATTAACTAGTAGTTTGGAACCCTGTTAGCCTTCTTATTCCATGCATCCTTCACGTTTTATGTGCCGTTTGTAGCTTTAGAAATCGAGAGGGAGAGAGAATAAGACGAAAAAGCTCATTCCAATGCATGACATTAAACCAAATCAATGAAGGTATATTAAGTTAGAAGCCAAGAAGAATGTCTCCCAATTACTACACACAGGGGTCAAGATGAAAAAAAAGAGAGAGAGAGAGAAAAGAGGAAAATGGCTTTTTTCTTGCAGCCTGTAGAACATTTCTAATAACCTCATTTCTCCTGCCATCATCTCTCATTACAACAGAAGGAGGGGGGGGTGAGGAAATAACAGGGAAGGGCTCCTGGCTTCGCATTGGCTTGTCCTGAGGCAGGAGTGAAATTCAGCAGGTTCTGACAGGTTCTGGAGAACCGGTAGTGGAAATTTTGAGAACCGACAAATACCACCTCTGGCTGGCCCCAGGGGTGGGGAGAGAATGGGGAGGGAATGGGGAGTTTGCGGTATCCTTCCCCCAGGAGTGGGGAGGGAATGGGCCCCACCCACCCCTCCCTTCCCCTCCTCTCCCCTCCCAGAAGTCCCCACGTGGCCCATTTTGGAATGCAGGTAAGTGCAAGGTGTGCACGGAGGCTCTGGGAGGGCGAAAAACGGGCCTACTGGAAGTTTGGGTAGGCCAGAAACAGGGCCGTTTCTGGCCTCCAGAGGGCCTCTGGAGCCTGGGGAGGCCATTTTCACCCTCCTGGAGGCTGGAAAAAAGCCTCCGGAGCCTGGGGAGGGAAAAAACACCCCACTCCCCACTGTGGTGCAGGAGGCCAACTAGGCCACACCTACCATGGCCATGCCCACCCAGCAACTGGGCAGAGAACCCCTTGCTAAAATTTTTGAAGCCCACCCCTAGTTTTGTCAGTTTTGCCTTTAATAATAATCTGCATTTTATTTTATGAGCTATGAAACATGGATTCAGGAACTCTTTGTGTCCTGCTCTATGAGGCAGAAATGGGATGTTTTGCCACCTTGCTGCTGTGTTCCCCAGCCGAGAAGGTGATTCTTAGCAAAGTTTGCAATGAGTATCTTTTTCTCTTTGCCTTAGATCTGTCAGGGAGAGCTAGAGAGAAAGAAAAATAGACTCTTTGGGACTTTCTACACTGGATACCAGTTGCCATTGTTCCCAATCCAAGAAAGAACTAAGCTAAAAGAAGAAGAAGAAGAAAGTTACAGTTAGAATATAAACAAGACTCTTTTTCAGCCCTGCTGGGGTATTTTTATTTTGTTTTAATGACCGCTATTGTGCATGACTGCTGACCTATGTTGCGTAAGTTCAAGTCTAATAGGGTCTCCCCAACCCATTTTTTTCCCCCTTTGCATTCCATGGCCATTTCACCTCGTTATTTATCATTTCCTCTGCCCTCTATCCTCAGGTGTTCACATCTACCTGCAAAGTGAATGCAAAATATTCTTTCATTCCGTGAAACTGGTCTACCAAACCTTCTGCAGAAACCGTGTGTTAATACTTAATAGAGCCAAAAAATAACACACACACACAAACACACACACACACACACACAAAATTTCCACTGCAATATTTTTGAACCTCTTGTTTCTGCTTCTCTTGGAAATCCAGGGTAAGGGGGACACTTGCTGAACACTGGATCTTCTCAGTGGTGGAATTCAGCCGGTTCACACCCCTTCGGGAGAACCGGTTGTTAACTTTCTGAGCAGTTTGGCAAACTGGTTGTTGGAAGAAATCATTAGGGCAGAGAACCGGTTGTTAAATTACTTGAATCCCACCACTGGATCTTCTCTTCCGAGACAGATGGGTGTCCCAATCCTTAGAGGAGATCAGAACAATTACTTGTCCACATTTAGATGGCTCTCTCAGAAATGAACCAAGTAGACTAGTAAATGATTAGTCTTGGATGGTTCCAACAGGCATGGTTGGAAGTGCCTGTTCCACTCAAAGAACCCTCAACTTTTCCAGTCTTTTCTCCAAGAGGGGAAACATAGGAGAATATCCTACACAGAACATAGAATAACATACCATTTCAGAAAAATAGTTATCCAGTCTCTTCTGCTGGCGCAGTGGTTAGAATGCAGTTTTGCAGGCTAACTCTGCTCACTGCCATGGATTCGATCTTGACCAGCTCGAGATTGACTCAGCTTTCCATCTTTCCGAGGTGGGTAAAATGAGGACCCAGATTGTTGGGGGCAATAGGCGGTAAACCGCTTAGAGAGGGCTGTAAGTACTATGAAGCAATATACAAGTCTAAGGGCTATTGCTCTTCCTTCCTTCCTTCCTTCCTTCCTTCCTTCCTTCCTTCCTTCCTTCCTTCCTTCCCTCCTTCCTTCCTTCTTCCCAGTGGTTAGAATGCAGCATTGCAGGTTGACTCTGCCCACAGCCAGGAGTTTGATCCTGATGGGCTCAAGGTTGACTCAGCCTTCCATCCTTCCGAGGTCGGTAAAATGAGGACCCAGATTATTGGGGGCAATAGGCTCACTCTGTAAACCACTTAGAGAGTTCTGTAAAGCACTGTAAATCAGTATATAAGTCTAAGTGCTATTGCTATTCTTGAAAACGTACATTGTTTGAACACAACTTCTGGAGGCAAGCTATTCCGCTGATTAATTGTTCTCACTGCCAGGAAATTTCTCCTTAGTTCTAGATTGGATTTCTCTTTAATGATCTTCCACCCGTTACTTCTTGTCCTGCCCTCTGGTGTTTGGGAGAATAGGTCAACCCCCTCTTCCAGAGGTGGGTTTCAGCAAGTTCTGAACAGTTCTGGAGAACCGGTAGCGGAAATTTTGAGTAGTTCAGAGAATCGGTGAATGCCATCTCTGACTGGCCCCGCCCCCATCTATTCTCTGCCTCCCAAGTCCCAGCTGATCGAGAGGAAATGGGGATTTTGCAGTAACCTTCCCCTGGAGTGGGGAGGAAATGGGGATTTTGTAATATCCTTCCCCTGCCATGCCCACCAAGCCACTCCCACTAAGGCATGCCACGCCCACCAAGCCACACCCACAGAACCGGTAGTAAAAAAATTTGAAACCCACCACTGCCCTCTTCCCTGTGACAGCCCCTCAAGTACTGGAAGTCTGCTATCATGTCACCATTATCACGATATAATATATACATGTTATGATATATCACCATATCATATCATGCCATTGTATCATGGAAGATTGATATATCATGTCATATTCACTTGAATATTCAATTCAGGTTACACGATTACACGGCTGCCTTCCTCCTTGCGGGTTTTCTGGAGACATCGATTTGTCTGCTTTCGGAAATTCAGTATCGGAGAAAGTATACTTAGGGCCTCCTCGAAGAGAACTCTATATATAATCATTACCCCATTGCAATTCACATCTATATTTAATCACGTTGCTGCAGGCAAGCCTTTCCCAGTCCACCCCAATGATTTACGTACGGAAAAAAGAAATCAATCAAAGGATGACAAGGTGCTGTCCATTCGGTGCTCGCGCCCAAGATCCTTACCGCATCGGTCGAGGGGAAAAAAAAATGCCACTGGGTCAGACTTCAGAGAAACAGAACCGAGAGATTCAATACATAAACCTATCTTCTTTCAGTAAAAAAAAAAAAATCCTAGTGCCCATTATATGCACCGCCTACCGAGTCGTAGGCGCAAATGTATAAATACATATTTTTATAGCCATCTCAGTGGAGCAAGGCAGCCTACTGATATTAAATAAGTCACCTGCTACCCACCATCTGTGGTTGCTCCTCCAAATGATTAAAATATGACCTTATCCAGCGAAAGCCCTTTTTTTATTCTAGAGAGGACTTCCATCTCCGCTCTGTTTCCTGGATTTGTTTGTTTTGCTTAATGGTTTATCTGGGGCCGTATTATTGATGCGTTGTTATTTTAAAGGGGCCCGGGGTCTGAAAAGCAGCGCGCAGAAAAAAAAATTCCCTTGTATTTGTACGGTTTTCTTCTGCTAGCGCACATTCAGTTTTGATGGAAGAGATTTTGCATTTCAGTGTTTGGTGTTTTTTTGTTTTCTCCAAAAGGGTAGAGAATTTTAGAAACTCTGTCTTGGTAGGGTGGGAAAATGACAATGATTATTTGAACCGTTGAGTCATTTTGGACTTCCTGAAACCATATAGACCAAATGGTACACCATTTGGTGGTGTACGGTTATACTTATGGCTTTATTTATTTGTGTCGTGGCAACCGGTAACTGCTTGGACACAATTACATTGATATATGGTCTGGTTTGGTGTTTTCAGCCATGGTACCTTTAAGATAGTGAACTTTAACCAGGGGTGAAATCCAGCAGGTTCTGATAGGTTCTGGAGAACTGGTAGCGGAAATTTTGAGCAGTTCAGAGTACTGGCAAAATAGGGACCGCCTTTGGTGGGAAGGGAACAGCGTTCCGTGCGTCTTTGGCATTTAGTCATGCCGGCCACATGACCATGGAGATGTCTTCGGACAGCACTGGCTCTTTGGCTTTGAAATGGAGATGAGCACCACCCCCTAGAGTTGGGAATGACTAGCACATACGTGCGACAGGAATCTTTACCTTTACCTTTAATTGCCTTGCTTAGCAGCAGAAATTCTGGTCCCAATTTTATTCGTAAGTCGAGGACGACCTGTACCCTCCGAATTTCAGCCTTTTCCTTTTTCCTTAGGGCAAGGAATTGATATAAACCGAACCTGTCAAGCCTCCATCCCAAATGTGGCAGGATCAGTTCTCCCCCCTTTGTGTATTTGGAGAGAAGAAGGGGGAGCCCAACCGTCCAGCTGAAACGTTCTCGCTTTGATTCCAAACTTGAAAACTGGACATTGGGAGCAATTATTTGAAAAGTCTCGGTTTTAAATGTGACATTTAAGTCCGTTTGAGAAAAAAAGAACTCGCTTTCAGAGAATAATAGGCTTCAGTTCTCTCTCTCTTTTGGCATTCTTTTCGGTAGCCAGTTTCCCATCATACGAGCTGCTGGACAATCACTTCTCCTTTAAATTATTTTTATTAACCATACAGGCAATCATAGGTGATTTAAGATTTTTCCCCCCCACTTTTGCCTTTCTCTCTCTCTCCTTCTCTTACTTTCCCTTTCAATTACTTCCATCCTAAATATGAACAATAAGGGGACTTCATCACACAATCGCCGTAGGGACTCCCAGAACTTAGATGGCATAGAGACAGGGGCATAGATAAAGACTAAATCTTTCTTCTCCTATCCAGACAAAGCATGTTTAATCTTTCCAAACCCCAATCTCCTTTGCGCTGCCATTTAAACTCTTAACCTAATAGTAACTTTCACTGGCGTGAATTCAAAATTCAAAGGCATAGAGATAAAAATGTTTGTGCCTGAGAACAAAAGCTTGGAAACGTGATTTTTTTTAGCCTGTGTTTCTTTTAAGTTTCTTATAGGATTGCTTTTCTTTCTTTCTTTCTTTCTTTCTTTCTTTCTTTCTTTCTTTCTTTCTTTCTTTCTTTCTTCTTTCTTTCTTTCTTTCTTTCTTTTCTTCCTTCCTTCCTTCCTTCCTTCCTTCTTTCCTTCTTTCTCTCTCTCTCCCTCTCTCTCTCTCTCTCTCTCTCTTTCTTGTTTTGTAGGGTTGGGTATGGGGGTTCTGGATTTCCATCTCTTCGTCGTACAAGAAGAATTGGGTGGGGATTACTAGATTAAATATCCTAAAATAATGGAGCAACAAAAACAGATGTTGTATGGACCCATGACAGTAAAAACAGGGTGGAACAACAACTGATGACCTCCTTTTACCGGTCCACAATAGAAAGCATCCTCACTTATTGCATCACGGTATGGCATGCCAGTTTGACAGGCACAGATGGAAAAACATTACGGAGGGTGGTGAGACACAGCACAAAACATCCCCTGATATCACGAGATGAGATCGCTAGGGCTCGCTGCTTTAGAAGAGTGAAGAAAATCCTCAGGGACGACTCTCACCCTGGTCATCACTTCTTTACCCTCCTGCCATCTGGAAGGAGATATAGAAGTATAGCCAGCTGCACAAACAGGCTGAAGAACAGCTTTTATCCGTGGGCTGTCAGACTCCTGAATGCAAAATAACATCATAACTACGTAGTATGATGGACTTGCGGGGCCGGCGCAACGTGTAACATGTTCACACTGGTGCAATAGGACTGGGTGCTTATTAATATGATTTATTGGGTTAGGGATTTTCTGTCTTCACTGTGAGTTGTTTTGTGTTGGGGGGGGTGCATTGAGGGAGCTCAACCAATCTTGTTGTACATATATTGTGCACTGACAATAAAGATTTGAAGTTGAAATTAAAGACAAATAATAGAGAGAATTAAAAAAAAAAAATAGCCAATCCGGAAAAACACCTGAATTGTAACTGCACAGTATTACAAATTTTGATAATGAAAAGTGACTGCCCTCCGCAAACAATAATGAATAGTGTTCTACTAAAGGAATGGAACTAATTTTCCTTTAATGCACAAAGAAGGTCAGGATCCAATTTTACCAAGGAATTACTGCTCAATCTCATTGGTATCCTCATTTTATAATGATTGTAAAAAAATTTATAGCAATTTTCCGGGTTTGAACTGTCTTAATCCAAACCAAACAGGAAAACTTTGTGCTCTCAATTCTTCTTTATTTCCCCCCCTCTCTCCCTCTCCCTCCCTCCCCCCCCCCTCTCTCTCTCTTAATTTTGACAAACTGAAGACGGATGCACGGACAGAGGGATAGGCAAGCGGACAGATGGATGGAAGGGTGGATGGATGGACAGACGGATGGATGACTGTTAGACATATGAGCAGACAATAATAGATCAAAAGGAAAAAAGGGAGGTGGGGAAACCTCGGAGAGATTAAGTTATATTATTATAGGATTTAGTGGTGGTGGGGAAATAACATGATTTAAATGACTATTTTGAACAATTACAATTATGGTTGCACGGTCAGCCAGATATTTAGACTGGATTTTGCACTGTTGTCTACTTTTCAAGTCCTTCCCAAGGAGCTGGACTAGGCAGGGGGTGTTGTTGTTTAAAGGTATAATTGCAGGATGTAAGCTTTTCCAAATAAAAGCTGCCTTTTGCAATTGATTGAAGGTGAATTTGTCAATACCGATGGTGTCCAACTGGAGCTCCAGATGTTTTGGGATTGCAGCCAAGGCACCTATTACAATTGGTACTATCTTTGCTTTCTTTTGCCATAGTCGTTCTACTTCTAATTATTGTTATTCTGTTCCAAATATTTGATGAGATAAAATGAATGTAAATATTATTTTGAGATATGTGTGTGTGTCTCTGTGTGTGTACCTAACAAAACAAAACAAAACAAAAAGATTTTAGGAGGAACCCAAAGATGCTTTTTCAAAAGGCAACTGGACTTTCTTGTCTTTCTTTGAGGATGTTTCGCTTCTCATCCAAGAAGCTTCTTCAGCTTCTCCTTCAGAGCTGAAGAAGCTTCTTGGATGAGAAGCGAAACATCTTCAAAGAAAAAACAGGCAGTCCAGTTGCCTTTTGAAAAAACCACCCTTGGGACAACCATGACCTGGAGGACAGAGAATCTCCATAGACATTTTAGGAGGAACAACATCTAAAAATATCTGAGCTTGTTCCATCTTTCACTGGGAGATTAACTGCCATAATTGGAGTGCCGAGGCTTTACCACAATTTCATTTTAATTTTTAATGGACCACTAGAGATGCTGGGATGTGGTGGCTCAGTGGCTAAGACACTGAGCTTGTCGATCAAAAAGTCAGCAGTTCAGCGGTTTGAATCCCTAGTGCCGTGTAATGAGGTGAGCTTCCGTTCCTTGTCCCAGCTTCTGCCAACCTAGCAGTTCGAAAGAATGTAAAAAATGCAAGTAGAAAAATAGGGGCCACCTTTGGTGGGAAGGTAACAGCGTTCTGTGCGCCTTTGGCATTTAGTCATGCCGGCCACGTGACCACGGAGACATCTTCGGACAGCGCTGGCTCTTCGGCTTTGAAATGGAGATGAGCAGCACCCCCCTAAAGTCGGGAACGACTAGCACATATGTGTGAGGGGAACCTTCACCTTTACCTAGCGATGTTGGTGTCAGCATTCTGAGTAATGCATCCATTGAAAGCAGAACTCCGAGGCAGGTAGATTCCTCTAAGAACAGGTTTATTGGATACGACATATTGGCACAGCCAGTGAAATCCAATTCTGAAAGTCCCCCCAATTTTCACCTAATTAAAAGAATGAAAGTTTTCCCCCCTCCCCAGTGTCACCAGTCACATGGTCCAATGAATACAGCTGGCAGGCTCCTCTCTTCCTTCTCCAGTCACCTGTTACAATGACCTTGGTTTGTTTTGACTGTAAGCTGGGCTATCTACTCCCCCCACCCTTCCTTCTCAGGCTCCCTTGGCAACTTTGAGGCAGCACAAGATGGCTTCAGCCAGGTTTGCTTCAGAGCTGACATTTGGGGTGTGGGAGAATATCCCCAAAATAAAACAAAACAAGGAGAAAGACAATGAGATTTAAGGGAGGCAGAAGAGTGATGATGATGATTATCTAGCTTTCTCTACCCTTCATTGATCTTTTTCAAAGCCCTGTGATCACCTCAGCTGGTCTAAAGATGGGCTGCTACCTCCAGATAGGTTGTTTAAGACACAGGATTGAATTTTCCAGACAGCTGAGTACAGGGGTGGGTTCTACTTATCAGTTTGCAATGGGGCTGCATGCACACGCTTCTGCACATGCACAGAAGCTTCCTGATGACATCTGGGTCAGTGGGCGGAGCCTCCCACCAGTTTTACTACCGGTTCTTACAAATTGGTCCGAACCGGGGGCACCCCACCACTGGCTGAGTAGGACCTGTGCAAGAACAATTATCCAATGAGCACCATTCCCACAGCACGCTGAGACCTTCGGAATGCAAATTGCAGTCCACAAAATGTTCTGCAAAACATTTATCTAATTCACAAAGGGGGAAAAAAATGAGAACAGTCCTTCAAAATTGCCCAGTTTTTTTTTTTAAATTATTATTCTGGATAGTTGATAATTTTGGACCGCTGCACACCTACAGTATATGCAGAAAGGCAAATACTCCATTGTGTATATGACATCCTCTACGCTGAACAGCGACTTGCCTGTTTTCTCCATCTTGTCATTCTCCCTGCTACCTTCGCAAATGTTTCCAGCAGAGTTTTAGTTCTAGTTCTCAATAAGCAGAGAATAGCAGTTTGTTCCCCAGCTGGCCCTTCATTTCAAGAAACCAGCACCAGGTATCTGCCTGCCTAAATTGGCTAGAAAAATCCTAACTGCCCTACCTATAGAGAATTAGCAAGGTCATCCTGCTATGGTTGTGTGGTAAATTAGTTCAACGCATCTTACTTTTGTGGAGTCCTTAGTGCAACCTGAGCTTGGTTGTTTCCTTGGAGGGTTTTTGCTCTAAGTTTTTAAAGCTTTTTTTCCACCACCATCCCCTTGTAATCCAGAAAGAATATTGACTCATCAAGTGGAATTCTGAAGCTTAGAAAAAAAAATCTCTCTTTAGCTGTAAATTAGTTACATCTGAAAGTATTTAAGAAATGAGGTTCGTGCAGGTCTTATGTCCAAATAGGCTGCATTACAGACCTGAGTGTATGAAATGACCAGGTTGAGCTTGAGGGAGGGGTCAAATGTATCATCAGTCATCCCATTGCACCAGTGGTGAAATCCGAACCAGTTTGCTACTGGTTCGCTGGCTGCGCATGCACCTGTGCGCCAAATACGTGCTGTGCACCTATGTGCAGGACGCACCAAAAGGAGGCTTGGGAAGATAAGTAGAACAGTGAGGGGGGATCAGCTGTGGTGTGCAATTTAACTTTGCTAGAAAGCAGGATTTCCTAAACCCTCCTATACAGCTGATCGTCGGAAATACAAAGGAACTGGTAGCTTTTTTAAATTGCCAGTTTGCCCGAATCGGTAGCTTTTTTTTTTCACTACCGGTTCACCCAAACTGGAGCGAACCAGTAGCATTTCACCCCTGCTTTGCACCTACAAGAGAACTAAGTCCAGCCCACCTTGAATTCGGTTGACTCTTATCTACCGCCAATTTGCTTTCGCTGTTAGTAGTTCAGATTCTTGTAGAGAGCTTAAGTTTAAGCAATAAATCTTTGTACACATTTGAATGGCCTGGGTCTTCTGACTTCCCTGGTGCTTGATTGAAACCCCTCAACTTCCTGCCACGCAACTCACAAGCTGACTACAAAAAATACTACTTCATACAATCTACTTACGAGGAGCAGCTGTTTGGAGTGCAAGTGGGCAATCTCATTATATCTCCTTTTTCAGGAGTTACCGTACCGGTCAGAATTTACCAACTGGCCACTGATCTTTACTGCAATGTCCTCCCAGCTCCTTCTTCACAGACATCCAGTTCCCCAAGAATTCTCACCAGAAGTTCAAGCATTGGCACGATTTGATCCACAAACTCTTTTTGCGAAAATAGCCGGAGTTTTCCATAAAGCAAAACATCCACCGAAAGTAGAAAAGAGGTAAAAGTTTTGAGAAACTTCAACTCAGGCAGAAGCAAAAGCTGGAAGGACTGAGTTTTGTGTGTGTGTGTGTTAAGGGGGAAAAGAAAGGGATTTACAATGCTAAAAGATTAGAGAAAAATAACTAAGAAAGGGTAATAGATCAAACACCAAGACAAACCTTATGAAAGGCATTCCGGCGTAAAGAAAAGAAACATTGAGATGTATGAAAAAGGTTATTAGGGTGCCTTTCAAGTATTTCAACTTGAAGGGACTTTTTCACATCTCAATGGCATCTTTAATGTCCTTCCTTCCATTATTACATGTCATCAGGAAGAAGGAAGCCCAAGATAAGCATTCATTACCTGGTCTCCTTCCTCAACTTTTGATTCCTTTCATACAGCTCTTTAAAACAAAATGCAGAATAGCTCACAAAGCCCTCTAACATCCTTAGGAGGCAAACATAAAAGAGAACCAAAAGAGCATAATTAAAATACATTTCGCTCCCTGCACAAAATGGGATTGTCAGGGTTCATCAAATAACTTCTTGAGCTCTTTAGAAAAATAGTTGCACGAAGTTCAGAGTGACCACCTACGCAAGCAAGATTCAGAATATGAACTTTTCTGGCATCAAGTACTGAGTAATGTCTCTCTTTCTGTAACAATCCCTGAAATGAGAAAAAAAGACGGAAATTTGGGCTCCTCACTTATTTGGTCAAAGAACCAGCTTTCCTGGCTGGTCTTCTCTCCCAAACTACTATAGTTGATCGTTGCATAAACTAACTTTGAAGGATTGCTTATGTTCACCTGTTTTCATTTGCTCCCGTTTTTAACTACAAAGGGATGGTCTTGTTTTTCTTTATCTTATTGATTGACACGTTTGGTCAGCGAAGGGTTATGTTTGTAGAGAATGGAGTGGAGTGGAGTGGAGTGGAGTGGAATGGAATGGAATGGAATGGAATAGAATAGAATAGAATAGAATAGAATAGAATAGAATAGAATAGAATAGAATAGAATAGAATAGAATTCTTTATTGGCCAAGTGTGATTGGACACACAAGGAATTTGTCTTTGATGCATATGCTCTCAGTGTACATAAGGAGAATAAAATACATTCATCAAGAATAAAAAGATACAACAGCCTGATCGTCAGAGCTGAGGCATTTTTTTTTTTTTCTACAGCCTCTTCGGCCGAAGAGGTTGTAGAAAAAAATGCTTTTAAAAGCCTCTGATGATCCCAGCTGAGCCGCGCGATCATCAGAGGCTTTTTTTCTTTTTACTTTTAAAAGCATTTTTTTCCGCTGAAGAGGTTGTAGAAAAAATGCTTCTAAAAGTAAAAAAAAAAAAAAGCCTCTGATGATCAGCTTAGCTGGGCATGTGGGGTAGTGGTGGTGCAGGGATTTTTGCTGCTGGTTCTCTGAATCACCCGCCGCCATCACTACCAGATTGGGCAATCCGGTCCGAACCGGGAGCATTTCACCCCTGCTTCTGTCCTTAAATAGGCGGGCATCAATGCACAGAGGCTGGGGTTTACATGGCATGCAGGCATCCATAAGGTATCTACTCTTCTGGCTCTCTTTCCTCCTTTCTGTTCTTTCCCTTTTTTATGATTTTGCTCCAGTGTTTGGTGCAATCTCCCAAGATATTTCACATTTTTTTCCCCTCCTCCTCTTTCCTCTTCTCTCCCTCCTTCTCCTCCTCCTCCTCTTCTTCTTCCTCCCCCTCCCAGAATTCTTAGAATGCTACCTCAGGTAACAGGTAAGAGTAACAGAGTTGGAAGGAACCTTGGAGGTCATCTAGTCCAACCCCCTCCTCACGCAGGAGACCTGTATTAGGGATTCGAACCGCCGAGCTGCCGACCTTTCTGATTGACAAGCTCGGTGTTTTAGCCACTGAGCCACCTCAGGAATTCTGGAACTCAAAAGTCTGGGAATTGAAATCCACCTTCCTTAAAGCGACTAAGGTTGGGAAACACTAAACTAGATTAAAACTGGAACAAATCTATGTTGCAGGCACTGAGTAAATATAAATGAAAAAGAAATTAATCTGTCAACACCATTCTTCCTATTTATGAATCTGTCATTTTTTATTAACTCTGGTTTGTTCTTTTTCTGTCTGTCTTTTTCTGTTCTCTCTTTTTGGAGAGAAATTGAGCTAAAAGTGGGTGCAAATTCTTTTGGTGTGTATGAATACATAAATAGAAGAAACAGTGTCTTCTTTTAATTGAAAACTTGATTATTGAATTCTTAATTGTTCTTACATGAATTAATTGCTACAAGCTTTTCTAGAAGATGCTAATTCTTACCACATATGTATTTCACTGTGGTAGTTTCTTTTATCTGTTTTAACCTGCAGTTAGACCCTATATTTTATTGTTTTATTTTATTTTATTACTATATTTTATTTTATTATCTTTTGAGATGGCTGTAAGACTAATCAATGAATATACTACTCCTACTCCACTAGAAAAGGAATATCTGAATAAATAAAAGATGAGAATGTAGACAGTCCTCGTAATATTTCATCCCAACCCAAGATATTCGCATCCAAGTCCAAAGTGTTGCTTCTCACTGGATCTGAGAAACACAGAGCTTGGTGTAAATTTAGTAGCTGTTGTACAAAGATGAGTTGGTACGGTTCACTTTTAATAAAAGATGGTAGAAGTGGGAGTTGTAACAAAATCTTGGAATGTGCAGTATTTCTGATCAGTGTGTCAGCCAGCCAGTGAGTCACGCTTCCTTTAAGAACGGGGATATATTTATTTTTCCTCTGATTTTCCTAGATGCAACGGGGCAGGGTGAGATAGCGATGTATTTTGTAGTCCTCCAAGATTGATCCTTATATACAGTGACAACCTCATACGATTGATGGTGAGTTTTATAACTGTGCCACGTCCAATTTTTTTTTTCATGTCAATGCTAATCAAGCATATATTTATTTTTTTTCTGCAATGTGGGATCTACAACTAAGATTATCCGGAACTTCAAAAAAGAGAAGCCGTACCATTTGCATGTTGTAAAATCCAAACAATAGCTATTTTAAAAAAAATAAAATACCGTAGGCTTCACAGAATCTTCTTTCCATCCTTTAAACCTAAATAAAGGAATTTTTTTCCCCTTTAAGTTTTTAAAGAAAACTCTTCACATTAAACCCCGCTCCAGAATACTTTTGTGAATAGAAGGAGAAAAAAAAAGCTTTCTCTTTAAATTAGAAAAAAAAAAAAAGCTGTTGGAAAGAGTTTTAAAAAATGCCTTGACAAGATCAGTAGGGGATGCTCTCTACCTAACAAGGCAAGGCTGGCACACCAGAGAGGTAGATCAGGTCAAAAATGCCAAATATGATAGAAAAACTGTATGATCTGACAGCAGCAGCCCTGGAGACGCGAGACAAAGACCGAAGAGAAGTGAAAAGACTGGCGCTCGAGAGATGGCGCTGGGCTAGAGAAAGACGATGGGGTTTTTTTCTAACGGAGAGGAAGGATAAAACTCACGGACCCTACATGAGCCAATGTTTGAGAGCCAAAACTGGCTGCCAATTGTATTTAATTATTCAATCACACAGAGTAACAGGCCTGGAACCAGGACAGGGAGAAAGAGAAAAGAAGAAGACGAAGAAGACGAAGACGAAGACGAAGACGAAGACGAAGAAGAAGAAGAAGAAGAAGAAGAAGAAGAAGAAGAAGAAGAAGAAGAAGAAGAAGAGATCAATGCCACACTTGAGTTGAGATTGGTTTGTACAAATATATGTGTGTGTGTGTGTATATATATCTATATCTATATATATATATATAACCTTCCTCCCCCTCCCCATCTCTCAAAAGAAGCAGATTTTAAAGCTGATCGCCGTACGTGGCCCAAATCATGCAAGAGAGAGAGAGAGAGAGAGAGAGAGAGAGGGAGAGAGAGAGAGAGAGAGAGAAGATGAAAGGAGAGGAAACAACTTTGCAAAATCTGCTGGGGCCAGGCAGACAATGAACACAGGGATGGGGTGTGGGGGGGTTTTGAGAGCTGAGGGAAAGCAAATAAGGAATGGGGTGTGTGTGGGGGGGGGAGAAGGGAGTGAAACAAAAGCCCACCCAAGTATGTGCCGAATCAAAGTGAAGATGCTCAAACGAAGCCAGATCAGGAGCCGGGAGCAGAGAAAGTGATGGGTTTTTTTTTTAAAAAAATAATCATCATCTAAGTTTTATGAAAAGGGAAAGGGGTGGGGGTGGGGAATGAGGAGAATGATGGGGGGGGGAGCATGATAAAACCAGGGCTGGGAAGAATCAGTTATGATGTGACACAAAAAATCATTAAAAAGTGCAGAAAGAGAGTCGGGCTAATGGGAAAGGCTGTGGAAGGAGACATTTAGAGAGATAGGACCGTGAACCGATCAGCCAAAATACCATTCATCCAGTGGTGGGATTCAAATAATTTAACAACCGGTTCTCTGCCCTAATGACTATCGCTGGGTAGGCGTGGCTCAGTGGTCATGTGACCATGTGGGCATGGCCAACTCAACGTCACTCACGTCGATGGGCGCTTCACTTAGCTGTTACAATGTGATAAGGGTTAACCGGAGAGGCAGTTTCTGTAAGCAGGGTAATAAAGATTAGGCTAGAAACAACACCAGAATGTTTCCTTACAGGATTAGTCCTGTAAAGTGGAAAAAACAAAACAAAATAAGATTTCTTCCAACAACCGGTTCTCCGGACTGCTTAGAAAGTTAACAACCGGTTCTCCCGAATAGGTGAATCCCACCACTGCATTCAAACCAGGACAATGGGGGGGGAAAGGGGGCGGTATTTGTAAAATCAGTACCAGGTCTGACCTACTTTAGAATAGAATAGAATAACAAAGTTGGAAGAGACCTTGGAGGTCTTCTAGTCCAACCCCCTGCTTAGGCAGGAAACCCTACACCGCTTCAGACACATGGTTGTCCAATCTCTTCTTAAAAACTTCCAGTGTTGGAGCATTCACAACTTCTGGAGGCAAGTTGTTCCACTAATTAATTGTTCTGTCAAGAAATTTATCCTTAGTTCTAGGTTGCTTCTCTCCTTGTTTAGATTCCATCCATTGCTTCCAGTCCTGCCCTCAGGTGCTTTGGAGAATAGCTTGACTCCCTCTTCTTTGTGGCAGCCCCTGAGATATTGGAACACTGCTATCATGTCTCCCCTGGTCCTTCTTTTCATTAAACTAGTTTTTGCAGTATCCCTCCCCTGCCACGCCCACCAAGCCACACCCACCAAGTCACACCATGCCCACCAAGCCATACCCACAGAACCAGTAGTAAAAAATTTGGATTTCACTACTGGAATCTCCCATAGGTTGACCTCATCCACAGACACCAGCAGATGCTGTTTCGAATATTCTGCTTGCAGTTCCCCGAAGCCACATAGCCAACTTGGAAAAGGCCATATAGCCAACTGAATCCAAGCCCTTACTCAAGGCACATATTCAAATTAAAGCATCCCTGATAGACCCAGCATATTGATGCTTGAGAACATGTAGTTATGGAAAGCCCCATCAACTCTCTGTATAATTGGTCCCACTGTTGAACTGTTCTCACTCCCTAAAATTCAACAAAGTCTGCTTTCCATACTTCTTAAAGCCATTATTCTGTGTCTTGCCCTCAAGGATGAATGAGAATGACCTTGAGAAACGTGATGGTATCTCCACCTGGTCATCTTTACTCAAGGCTAAAGATATGCAGCTTCCCCGAATCTCTCCTCTTAAGACTTCTGTCCAATTCCCTGATCATCTTCATTGCTGTTTTCTGCACCTGTTCTCATTTCTCTGAATCTTCCTCCCTTTTCTTTTTTTCAAGCACTATCATGAGCTTTATATTCTTCAGGAAATATATAAAGACTCCGTCCAATCGAGGAGCGATGAACAGGACAATCCTGCGTGAAATTGTCCAGCCACCTTTGAAAGACCATCTAAAGTAGATTACTGAATAATTATCTAACAAAATGCTTTCCTCTACTGATAGTGAAGGGGATGTGGTGGCTCAGTGGCTAAGACACCGAGCTTGTCGATCGAAAGGTCGGCAGTCCAGCAGTTCGAATCCCTAGTGCTGCGTAATGGGGTGAGCTCCCATTCCTTGTCCCAGCTTCTGCCAACCTAGCAGTTTGAAAGCACATAAAAAATGCAAGTAGAAAAATAGGGACCACCTTTGGTGGGAAGGTAACAGCCTTCTGTGAGCCTTTGGTGTTTAGTTATGCCAGCCACATGACCACAGAGACGTCTTCGGACAGTGCTGGCTCTTCGGCTTTGAAACAGAGATGAGCACCACCCCCTAGAGTTGGGAACGACTAGCACATATGTGCGAGGGGAACCTTTACCTTTACTGATAGTGAATCTCCTTGTGGTTAGTATCAACATGCTCACAAAAAGAGGGAAAACCTATCTCTGCTTATTTTAAGATTTTCTTTTATCCCACTTTTCTTATTTTTATAAATAACTCAAGGTGATGAATGTACTTAATGTATCTTCCTCCTCCTATTTCCCCCATAAAACAAACCTGGGAGATGAGTTGGGCTGAGAGTGAGTGTCTGGCCCCAAATCACACAGCCGTTTTTTGTGCCTAAAATGAGACTAGAACTCACTGTCTCCACATCACTCAGTCAGATTTCACCCCTAAGGCAGGACTAGAATTCACCATCTCCTGGTGATTGGCCCGTGTCACCCAGCTGGCTTTCATGCCTAAGGTGGAACTAGAATTCCCCATCTCCTGGTGATTGGCCCAAAATCATCCAAATGACTTTCATACTTAAGATGGGACTAGAATTCACCATCTCCTGGTGATTGGTCCAAAGTCACCCAGCCGGCTTTCATGGCTAAGGTGGGACTAGAACTCACTGTCTCCTGGATGATGAAAGGAACTTGTATAATATCAAGAGAAAAGAGATAAATAGTGATGGATGAGAAAAAAACAACCATCTTAAGCACCAGCCTGCAAATTCCCAAATTATAAAATGACTAGAATGGCTGCCTTAAATAGGAATCATGGAAACAGAAAAGGAGAATCCAATTGATCCAGTAAAAAAAGGGGTCTCTTCTACATAACACATGGTGTGAATAGCATTTTTCAATTGCATCTCAAGCATACAGATAGGGATTGGGGGTATTGCAGGAAGCTATCGTCCCCTCTTTTCAGGGGTGGGATTTAGCTGGTTCAGACCAGTTCGGGCAAACCAGATGCTAATTTTACATCTGGTTCGCCGAACCAGTAGTTGCAAGGAATGGCTGACCCCGCCCTGCCCACCCCGCCCCTCCCAGGAGTCTCCACGCGGCCTGTTTTGGATGTCAAGTAAGTGCAGCACCTGCATGGAGGCTCCGGGAGGGCAAAAAACAGGCCTCCCGGAAGTTCCGGAAGTCTGGAAACGGGCCTGTTTCCAGCCTCCAGAGGGCCTCCAGAGCCTGAGGGAGGCTATTTTCACCCTCCCGGAGGCTCAAGGAAAGCCTCTGGAGCCTGGGGAGGGTGAAAGTGCTCCCCCACACCATGGTGCAGGAGGCTGAATAGGCCACGCCCACCAAGAAATCAGGCAGCGAACCGGTTACTAAAATTTTTCAATCCCATCCCTGCCTCTTTTTATCTAGGTGTTTTTTCAAATACTGAAGCCCTCTCTGCTAGTCTCAGTAACCAGCTTGTTTGCAGCACAATTACGAGCTGGATGGTGTAGAAAGTTATTAAAAATACAGCTGGCTTGTGGAAGAAAAGCAACATTTCAAAGCAATTATTGTGTTTTCACAGCAAAAAGGTTACACAGAAGGGCAGATTGTAGGTGAATAGGTCTGGAATCAAAACAGTTTCCCTCTTTTATTTCTCGCCTCGCCTTACCTCGCATGAATCCGTTTCCCATTTGCAGACGAAATGTTAAATGTGAGGCAAAAAATTAAAATAAATGTGGGGCTTGTTTGTTATATTCTTAAAGCCTGGGAATGCTTTGGGGGATAATATGTAGGTTGCTACTTCCTGTAACCTTCTACTAATATGCATTTTTTGGAAGAAAAGGGGTTTAGTTTCTTTGTTTTTTTTAGGGGAAAACTTTGATGGTCCAGATGATTGCAAGGAATATCAATCCTTCCATTCCCCACCATTCAGTCAGTACTGAAGATGCTTCTTGGATGAGAAGTGAAATGTCTTCAAGAGAAAAAAAAAAAAACAAGGAAAGCCCAGTTGCCTCTTGAAAAAGCATTTTGGGGCAACCATGACCTGGATGACTGAGAACCTCTGTAGACATACTGCTGAAATTCATCCTGGGTCTCAGCTGACAGGATTTTCTAGTGTTCCTTGTTGAACAAGTTTTGTGCAGTTCCATTGCATTATTGGGGTTCTTCTGACTTTTCCACAATCTTGAGTCCTGCTCTTTTTTCTTGTGCAAGGGTGCACCCCATTTTTTCTTCAATCTCTCTAAAGCAATTGTTGGTGTGGTTGTTAGTTGCGAAGTTGTGTCCGACCCATCGCGACCTCATGGACAACATTCCTCCAGGCCTTCCTGTCCTCTACCATCCCCCAGAGTCCATTTAAGCTCACGCCAACTGCTTCAGTGATTCCATCCAGCTACCTCATTCTCTGCTGTCCCCTTCTTCTTTTGCCCTCAATCGTTCCCAGAATTAGGCTCTTCTCCAGTGAGTCCTTCCTTCTCATTAGGTGGGCAAAGTATTTGAGTTTCCTCTTCAGGATCTGGCCTTCTAAAGAGCAGTCAGGGTTGATCTCCTCTAGGACTGACCGGTTTGATGGCCTTGCAGTCCAAGGGACTCGCAAGAGTCTTCTCCAGCACCACAGTTCAAAGGCCTCCATTCTTTGGTGCTCAGCCTTCCTTATGGTCCAACTTTCACAGCCATACATTGCATTGCCATACATACAGCCAACTCAAGCAATATTTGCAGCTATATTCCTAGGCTAGCTCATTTTGCAGCAACTACAGCATTCTTCCCAAGCTGTTTGCTCTATGGAAAAATACCCCACAGAAGAAATCTATTCATCTTTTTTAAAAAATGCACTGGAATATTTAAATTAAAAATAAGCAATCACACACACACACAAACCTCACAGCACCTTGTGGGATGGTTCAGACATGCTTATTGTTATTTGCAGAAACGAATGCTTGGAATTACTAGGATTGAGTTGCTTCTGCATTTGAGATGCAAATCACCTAAACTAAAATTACCCTTGCACATTTTTAAGCCATAACTGTTAGAGAAGCTGTTCTCTGAAGCCTGGAGATAGCTACTAGCTGAAAATTCATTAGACGTTTTTATGTGTGTATGTATATGCGTGTGATTGCTCCTTCTATGAAGAAGTATAGCGATATACATAATTTTTTTTTCTTTCCTTAGCCAAATGGACATAGATTTAGTTGCGAATCTCCCATTAAAACTAATGGGAATCGTGCAGTTCAATTCATGCACATTCCACCAAAAATATGCTCCCTAATGCGTTATCATAAAATGACCTTTGGCGACATAAAATACAAGTTTCTTTGCTTTTAAAAATGTGAACTGCTTAACCATTTAAGCTCCGGATCAACTGCTTCCTCTTAGAGCCTCAAGTCCTTGCTTCTTTTTTTTTAGTACATCATAAATTCATAAGAAAATAGGAGAAGGAATGTGTCTTGGATATGTTCACCACCTGGAGTTCTTTGTAAAAAAAAATAATGGTGAGATACAAATACATATATGAAATAAAACTTGAATTAATATAACGAGCAGCTTGGAAGGGCTGAAGTATACAAGTATTTTATTTATTTATTATTTTTATTATTAGTCATATTGCTCTGGGCAGCTTTTTTTTTTTTTTTTATTTGATTTATATGCCGCCCTTCTCCGAAGACTCAGGGCGGCTTGCAATGTGCTCAGCAATAGCCTTCATCCTTTTGTATATTTATACAAAGTCAGCTTATTGCCCCCACAACTGGGTCCTCATTTCACCTACCTTAGAAAGGATGGAAGGCTGAGTCAACCTTGAGCCTTGGCGAGATTCGAACCCTGCAGTAATTGCAGGCAGCTGGTCTTAATAACCAGCTTAATAACAGGGTGCCTTAACCCCCTGTACCACCAAGGCTCTTCACCAAAGACAGCTTACACCAAAGACAGTATACTAAATAGCATATTGCCCCCAACAATCTGGGTCCTCATTTTCCCCACCTCGGAAGGATGGAAGGCTGAGTCAACCTTGAGCTGGTGAGATTTGATCCGCTGATCTGCTGAACTAGCAGTCAGCTGAAGTAGCTGCAATACTGCACTCCAACCACTGTGCCACCTCGGCTCAAGTAGTCATAGAACATAGAATAACAGAGTTGGAAGGGACCTTGGAGGTCTTCTAGTCCAATCCCCTGCTCAGGCAGAAAACATTATACCACTTCAGGCAAATGTGTTCTGATCTAGGCTTCCTGAGTCATTAAAACACACGAGTAATCCCAAAAATCTGTTTTATTGCAACAGCTGTGAATTACGTTCATTCACAGATGAGTCCCAATTAGTTGCAAAAAGTCCTTTGGGAGAAGTCCTTCGGGATAATTGCCAACCTTTATCTCCCTTGACACGCTGCCAAAGACCTACTTGGCAAAGCCACACAGAGTCTAGAATCAAATAGAGATGCCGACTGGGAACAGAATTAACAATGTTGCTTTCTTGCAAAGGGCCCACGTGCCTTTGCTTCTCTTTTAAGCCTTATGGGAGGGGCCAGACTCCAGGACTGGCCCATGTTCCTCCCCAGCCTCCTCACTGTCTGACTTCGCAGGCTGCTGGTGGACCACAACAAAATGGTTGTCCAATCTCTTCTTAAAAACCTCCAGTGTTGGAGCACCCACAACTTCTGGAGGCAAGCCTGGTTTATTGTTCTCACTGTTAGGAAATTTCTCCTTAATGACCTAAGCTACAATGGCATGGAAAAAAACAGGCTTATGGCAGTTTTTCACACAACTGTTACAGCATCCCTGTGGTCACGTGATCAAAATCCGGACACTTGGCAACTGGCTCATATTTATGATGGTTGCAGTGTCATGGAGTCGTGGGATATCCCCTTTCTGACAAGCAGAGTCGGTGGGGAAGCCAGAATGGTGGAGAATAGAAGAATTTAGATTCCTGGCAGTCATCTGGTCATTAGTACTCTCCCTGAGAGTTGTTGAGGCCACTTGGAATTTAATCTGTGCCCTTAGGGTCATCTGAATAGTGAAAATGGATGTAGAACTACTGGAAAACGATGGTTTGTGATCAGGAGATAAGTGATGTTGTATTCCTCCTTTTTATTGTAGAAGGGCGCTTTGAATCCTCTTTGAAACCAGTGGACCTCTCCATCCAGAACTGGTGTGACTGGTCGTAATATACACTGGTAGTAACCAGTAATATGTAATTGGTTGCGTTTGCTAGGCTGCCATTTTGTACCTTGGGGAACTCAGGGTTGCTAAAGGGAAGCCAAGTAGCTCCTGTTGTCTTTTGCATGCGCCAACACAGGATGTCATATCATTCGCACAATCAGCCATGGTGTCATTTAGCATTCTCGCTTTCCCCCCATAACTTTCCCCCAAAGCACCCAAAGGCCTGGCAAGGCATAATGGATGGAAACTGACCAAGGAGAGATTCAACCTACAAATAAGGAGAAATTTTCTGACAGCGAGAGCAATCAACCCATGGAACAGAAGTTGCCTTTGGAAGCTGTGGGAGCTTCATCCCTGGAGGTTTTCAAGAAGAGATTGGACTGCCATCTGTCAGAAATGGTGTAGGGTCTCTGCTTGGGCAGGAGGTTGGACTAGATGACTTACAAGGTCCCTTCCAACTCTGTTAATCTGTTAAAAGAGCAAAGCTGGCCAAAGCTGCCTCCTTGGAGGCTTGTTTCGATCCCTTGTAGCGTAAACCCCACTCTTTTGCCGTTTCCCCACTTTTAGACAAATGATATCTTTCTTTTCTAGCTGTTAAGAGCTTTTAGCTGGGGCTGAATCTTCCCTAACTTGTTCCCCCCTATAATTTGAGCACTTTTATTAAGAGAAGCAGAAGCTGTATTATAAATAGCAACAAACATTTCCTTAGCAATAGGAACTGTTCAAGAATTGAACCGACTAACTTGAGAGGTGGTGGACTTGCTTTTGATGGAGGGATGGAAGGAGAAGCCAGATGGCCATTGGATGGGGAGGCTAAAGGGCAAGGTAGTCCTCGACTTACGACCAAAGTTGAGCCCCAAATTTCTGCTTGTAGGTGAGAAATATGTTAAGTGAGCTTTGCCCCATTTTAGAACCTTTCTTGCCACCGTTGTTAAGTGAGTCTCTACAGTTAAGTAAGTAACATGGTTGCTAAGTGACTCTGGCTTCCTCGTTGACTTTGCTTGTCAGAAGGTTGCAAAAGGGGGTCTTGTGACCCTGAGACACAGCGATCGTCATAAATATGAATCAGTTGCCGAGCGTCCGAATTTTGATCACGTGACCACGGGGATGCTGCAATGTGTTCTGCCCCAGCTACAGACTCCAAAGAACCAGCACACACAAACTCTGCAGAAATCTTAGTTTACTAAAATAAAATCAGGGTTTTTTTTTCAAACAAAGTCTGTTAATTAACTTTCTTAACAGCCTGCAATAATCCAAAGAATAAATAACC
Source organism: Arizona elegans (assembly GCA_022577455.1). NCBI lineage: Eukaryota > Metazoa > Chordata > Lepidosauria > Squamata > Colubridae > Arizona > Arizona elegans. The sequence continues at coordinate 4,006,935 of JAKOOJ010000014.1, read as the reverse complement.
TAAATCTTACTAAGGTTGGCGGAAAGCCCAGAAGCAATTTGCAGAGAACTAAGATCAAGGCACGAAGGAGAGTGAACAAAGTTGTTCCCTGCAAATTGCTTCAGTCGGCATTCCTCCTTAAATAGGCTAAGGGAGTGGCCAATTAGCCCCAAGCCTTATTCTCGAGGAGACCTCCTCCTGAGGAGCCACTCCTGCCTTTTGGCATCTCTGCGAACCCGTGCATCGAGAAGAGGCTCCTCCTTTTCTTCCTCTTCACTTAAGGGAGCTTCTGGAGGTTCTGAAGGCCCTGGCTGAATCCCTGCCTTTGGCACCACATCTTCTCCAGCCTCCTCATTGTCTGATTCGAGTGCCAGCACCACACCAGCCTCCTCGCTGTCCGAATCAGCCCCCAGCTGCACAGACTGCGTACGGGCCACAACACAATGTGAAAAACGGCCCTATGTCATTTTTTTCAGTGCTATTGTAACTTCGAATGGTCATTACAGGAACTGTTGTAAGTCAAGGACTACCTGTAATTAATTCCAGCATTGGGTGGAAGATTGGAATCTATGATCTCCATTTACAAATTCCAATCTTCTATTCATTAGAGTTCTATTCATCTAAAACAGGGGTGTCAAACTCAATTTCATTGAGGGTTGACCTCGGGGAGCCGGGCGGGCATGGCCGACTGGTTGGGTGTGGCTGACTGCGTGGGCTTGGCCAGCTTGATGCCACTCCCCAAACTGCTGGCATGTTTCCTCTTCGCGTTGGGTAGACCGGGCCGAAGCCACACTGGCCCAATCTTTCCTTTTTGCATTGGGTAGACCAGGACGGTCCCATGGGCCGGATCCAAACACATCATGGGCCAGATCCAGCCTGCGGGCCTTGAGTTTGACACCCCTGATCTAAAATGAGTACTTAGCAAGCCATCATGGTGTAGTGGTAAAGGCCCCAGATGAGAAATCAGGAAACCATGAATTCTGGTCTTGCCTTAGGCACAAGCCAGCTGGGTAATCTTGGGCCAGTCATTCCTCTCAGCCCTTGGAAGGAGGCAATGGCAAACCCCTTCTGAAATCGTGGGAAACTCTAATTGTGGGATTAGTCCAGATATTCTCCAAGAATCATGCACAATTGAACAGAACAATAAAAGTGGAGTACTTAGCACAACATTATGCTAGAACAGGACAGAATGACAGAGTTGGAAGGGAGCTTGGAGGTCTTCTAGTCAAACCCCTCGCTTAGGCAGGAAACTCTACACCACTTCAGACAAATGGTTGTCCAATCTCTTAAAAACTTCCAGTGTTGGAGCATTCACAACTTCTGGAGGCAAGTTGTTCCACTGATTAATTGTTCTAACTGTCAGGAAATTTCTCCTTGGTTCTAGGTTGATTAGTTTCCATCCGTTGCTGCAGCAATTGTAAACACAGTGACATCCCATCTTAATTTTTCATTTGATATTCTTTAGCTTGCAATAGTTTGCTCTCCCTCCCTCCCTTATTATGAATTACAGATTTCCCCTCATTCTAACCTGGAGCATTTAATAACTGCTCCCGTCATCTTCTTTTGTCCTTTCAAGTTCAGTTGTTATCGGGCCCCAATAAGTCACAGGAAATCCCATATTTTCAAATCTAGACAGTTTCAGGTCACCTCACGCTCACTGAAAAATGATGTGTTAAACCCCAAAGTCAATGAAGGAAATCTGTTCATTAAAGTCAATGCAAGTTTTATGTATCTATGGATCCAATGATCTACTTTAAAAAAAATAAAGAAAGCATGAAGAAATAATCCAATCCAAGCAAAGTACTTTTAAGTCTTGTTGACATACGGGGGAAGAAACTTCAGGACTTAGCAGACATTGGAGTCTTTGACCCTGTCATCTGTTTCGTTTGGAGAGCTTCATGTCGGTCGTATCAGTTCCCTCATCTTCTTCAATGGAGAGGTTAGTAGGGGAAGTCAGAAAGACTGCAGAAGACTGGTGGACACAGAGAGAGACATAATCCTCACCCTTCTCTCTTCAGAACAATGAAGGAAGGATATATATGAGAATTTCACTAAACAGATACTTCAAATGCAAGTTCTCTTTAATTGAAGAGGATGAAAACTGTTGTGCTTTTTTTTAAAAAAGGGGGAAAAAGTAGGACAGTCTTTCCACAGGGTGCTGGTTTTTACTATTGGGCAAATGAGAATTATTTATAAATTGCAGGGATGGCTGAGAAAAGTTTCAGACACAGACACACGGTTATTTCTATCTCTACTCTATCTATCTCATCCATCCATCCATCCCTATATGTATCCTATCCTATCCATCCTACCTACCCTACCTTGTCTGTCTGTCGGTCTGTCAGTCTGTCTATCTATCTATGGCATCTATCTACCTATGGTATCTATCTACAGTATCTGTCTGTCTGTCTATCTGTCTATCTATCTATTTATCTTTCTATTATCTTTCTATCTATCTATCATCTATCTATCTATCATCTATCTATCTATCTACAGTATCTGTCTGTCTGTCTATCTATCTATTTATCTTTCTATTATCTTTCTATCTATCTATCATCTATCTAGCTATCATCTAGCTAGCTATCTACAGTATCTGTCTGTCTGTCTGTCTGTCTGTCTATCATCTATCTATCTATCTATCTATCTATCTATCTATCTATCTATCTATTATCTATCTATCTATCTATCTATCTATCTATCTATCTATCTATCTGTCATCAACTTAGAACTAAGGAAAAAATTCCTGACACTTAAAACAATTAATCAGTGGAATAACTTGCCTCCAGAAGTTGTAAATGCTCCAACACTGGAAGTTTTAAAGAATAACCATTTGTCTGAAATGGTGTAAACAGTGGGTTGGAGTAGAAGACCTCCAAGGTCCCTTCCAACTCTTCTCTTCTCTTCTCTTCTCTTCTCTTCTCTTCTCTTCTCTTCTCTTCTCTTCTCTTCTCTTCTCTTCTCTTCTCTTCTCTTCTCTCCTCTCCTCTCCTCTCCCCTCCCCTCCCCTCCCCTCCCCTCCTCTTCTATTCCTCTTCTTATTCCTATTCTATCATCTATGCCTGTCTGTCTGCCTGCTATCTAACTCCTACCTATCTACCTACCTACCTGCCTGTCAATCTACCTTGCATGAACAGCTCCCGTCTTCCAGCAGCAGAAGGAATAGGAAGGATATACAGGACAGACCTACAAGAGCTCCATAGCTTTTGCTAAAACAAACAAACAAACAAGCAAACAAACAATTCAAGCTGCCACCTTCCCGCTCTTTAAGGCAGAAGGATGGTTTTCAAACTAAGTCTCAGTGGGGTTATATTGCTATCTGTGCAGTAGCAGTCAGAGAACATATGGGAGATGTTGGAAAACCTTATTCCAAAGTAGGAAACCAACTGATGATGTTGTGATCAAGAAAACCCAAACTAAGGAAAGCGTTTGTGTTTCTATGACACCAAGTGGAAAATTGAACACTTCTCTCTTTATGAGAAACAAGTGGGGGGAACTGTGTAATATATGAGACTATTTTGGCAAGTTTGATTCCACAAATGCAAGTCAGCCTCTCAGGTTCTAAGCAACCAAATAAGAAGATTCATTTTGAAATCTGGAACTGAAAAAGGGGCAATTGCAGTATAGGGTGTTACAGGATTTCTCTCCAATCATCTACTGCTTGTTCAAAATAGAAAATAGAATAGAATTCTTTATTGGCCAAGTGTGATTGGACACACAAGGAATTTGTCTTGGTGCATACACTCTCAGTGTACATAAAAGAAAAGATACATTCGTCAAGAATCATAAGGTACAACACTTAATGATAGTCATAGGGACTATCATTAATTATTATCATTATTATCATTATTCATTATTATCATTATTATCATTATCGATATTTGAACAAGCAGTAGATGATTGGAGAGAAATCCAGGCATTTTCCTGACCCAATTTGGTGGCCGAGGTTTTACAAATCATTAGAGAAAGCTCCCTACCTCCCTGCCTTTCTGGTGGACCCCCAGGGAGAGACGGCCATTGGGAAAGCAATGCCAACCACTTTGCCATCCTATCTGCCGCTGATCGAGATGGGTTTTAATGAGAAAGCAGGTCAAAGTATTCTACATCCCTTGAATCATTTACGGAAGCCGATGAAGAGAGTGGACGAGACTATGATCAAGCAGCTGTGTACAAGCTTCAAACGTGAGGGTAAAATCCAAATTTTCTTACTACCGGTTCTGTGGGTCTGGCTTGGTGAGCGTGATGTGGCTTGGTGGGCATGACAGGGGAAGGATAATGCAAAATCTCCATTCCCCCCCTACTCTGGGCCAGCCAGAGGTGGCATTTGCCGGTTCTCCGAACTGCTCAAAATTTCCATTACTGGTTCTCCAGAACCTGTCAGAACCTGCTGGATTTTACCCCTGCCCCAAATTCATTTGTAGTTTGATCAGGCCATCGCAGGGTTTTAAAATGTCTTTCCACGAAACTACAAAAACAGCAACAATGGCTTTGCTTTCCTACCAGCCCCATTGGGATAATGTCCAAAATGTCCCTGAATTAATGAGTGTCTTTTACCTGTGATTTTCAGGTTTTGGGTTAAGGGCAAAAGTGTGTGCGTGTGTGTGTGTGTGTTTGGGTTTAATACAATTGGGTTTAATACAACTTGCAAAGATACTCTTGAAGAAGCAGGAATGAACTAAAGAAGATGATATGGTAAAGGTTCCCCTCGCACGTATGTGCTAGTCGTTCCTGACTCTAGGGAGCGGTGCTCATCTCCATTTCAAAGCCGAAGAGGCAGCGCTGTCTGAAGACGTCCGTGGTGATATGGAGTGGCATGACTGGCATGACTAAACACCAAAGGGCGCATGGAACGCTGTTCCCTTCCCACCAAAGGTGGTCCCTATTTTTCTACTTGCATTTTTGACGTGCTTTCGAACTGCTAGGTTGGCAGAAGCTGGGACAAGTAACGGGAGCTCACCCCGTTACGTGGCACTAGGGATTCGAACCGCTGAGCTGCCGACCTTTCGATCGACAAGCTCAGTGTCTTAGCCACTAAGGCACCACATCTCTGACAAGGAGATGATACACTATAATGATTCTAAAAACCTGTACAGTGGCATCTCAGGACATGTGTGTTCATAAGAAGGCCAGGTCAAAATCACCCTCACGTTTGAAGCTTGTACACAGCTGCTTGATCCTCTGCAGTTTTTCATAGTCTCGTTCACTCTCTTCATCGGCTTCCGTAAATGATTCAAGGGATGTAGAATACTTTGACCTGCTTTCTCATTAAAACCCATCTCGATCAGCGGCAGATAGGATGGCAAAGTGGTTGGCATTGCTTTCCCAATGGCCGTCTCTCCCTGGGGGTCCACCAGAAAGGCAGGGAGGTAGGGAGCTTTCTCTAATGATTTGTAAAACTTCGGCCACCAAACCGGGTCAGGAAAATGCCTATTTCTCAGAGGGAGGAAGCTACTTCAGGCCTGCCATTTTGACATTCACATTGGGAAACCGATGCCAACGACCCCCAGCCTGGAGACACATATGTGGTCTCTTGGCTGCCTCAGAAGATGGCCATCTGCTCCAATGGCTTCCTGCCCACCCAGGTTGCCTTTGGGAATGTGTGCCAGCCAGCGATTGGCTCAAGGATGTTTTGCAAACTGGGTCAGCCTGAACCTCATTTTGAGGAAGGCCTAGGAGGGAGAGAAATGCATTTTACAGACATCGTCGTTGGTATCTTTCTGGAAAAGCTGTAAGGGATCGTTTCGACGTTCGGTAATATCGTGTTGGAGTAACTCTACTGAACGCGTGGGTCTCTGCAGAAAAATTCCCTTTGAAGAAAATACAAATACGGGAATAGTTAATAACAACATATCCTTCTTGCCAACGATGGTTCCCCATTTTAATTCTAATTTCTACCATTTGGGAGCACATTTGAAAATGAATCCAGTGTACAAGCAGAGACATCCTGTTTTTCTGACGTAAACTGGCCTGATGTCCTTTCTGGAATTCTTTATCCAACCTTACACCTTCAGTTGAAGGTTAAGGTTGAAAAAGTTAATAATTAGGTTAACTACATTTGCTGAAAATGGCAATAGCGACGCAATAAGACTTATAAATCACTCCTTTAAAGCACTCTCTGGGCAGTTTACAATGTCAGCAGTATTTGCATATTGCCCCCAACCATCTGCATCCTCATTTCATCGACCTCAGAAGGATGAAGGTTGTGTCCGCCTTGAACCGGTTAGGTTTGAACTCTTGGCTGTGGGCAGACTTAGCCTGCAATGCTGTATTCTGACCACTACATCTCCACGCCAATCACATGGATTTATAGATCTCAGATGAACCACAAGATAGCTGATACTCATGAAATAAGACCAAGTTTTAGAGTCCCACATAAAAAATACACATTTAATCAATGGTTTCAAATATCCCATATCTGTAGCAGGGGTGAAATCTACTTACCTTCCTTACCGGTTTGGAAGTGCTCGCTCTGCACATGTGCATGAGGTAAAAAAAACATTACTTCCTGGTTAAAACCAGGAAGTAATGACACCCAGGCGGCGATCGCTACCGGATTGCCGAACCAAAGGTAAAAATCGCTACCGGATCGGGTGATCCGGTCTGATCCGGGAGCATTTCACCCTTGATCTGTAGCTCCAACAATTATGATACTTTCTCTGGAAAGAAGAGTACAGACCCTTCTTTCACATGCAATTCAATGTCCAGGTAGCTTCGGTGAAGACTGTTAGTTACCCTAATATGAAAGAAATGGTGGAATAGAATCATTAAAAAGAAGGGTGCAAAGAGAGAGACAAAACGAAATGTGAATGACAAAAGTTAAAAGGATTTTTTAATTATTTTAAATAATTAAATTGAGTTGTTGAATTGCCCGACGGTGAGGTATCCTGTGGCCAGTTGACTGTGGTGAGTTAGCTGAGGTGAATTGGCCATGGCAAATAGGCCGTGGTGAGTTGCCTCCTTCCAGGTTGGTCTCTCGTGGGAAGTAGAAACTTTCTCAGTTGTAGGAAGGGGGGAAAAGTCAATCAATCACAATAGAGCTGGAGGGGACCTTGGAGGTCTTCTAATCCAACCCCCTGCTCAAACAGGAGACCCTATGCAATGCAAGGTGGACTTAATTTTGTAATAAACAAACAAAAGTGGATTTGACAGGTTCTTGGAGAAGTCCATAAATTGGCAAGATGGTCCGTATGGACCTTCAGCAGCCAGGCATCGCTGAATATCAGCCGGCAGCAAGTCTCACAACTCACAACGCCCCTGTAGAAACAAAACTCCCAAATCATGTGGGTTCTTTGTGGAACTGGCAAGGCAGGGATTTGAAATAAAAGGAGGGGCTGAAGGGCCCATCAAACATTGGCCAGAGGTCTATGTGGAAATGACAAGCTATATTTTGCCCACCCTTCCTTGCCTGAAGAAAGAGCGAGAATATAATCTGCCTTCGGAACATGAGCTTTGAGAGTTTCGGTGGAAGGTGCTTATTATGAAAACGAACAGTTTTGCCCATGATGGTCAATTCTTTGCCAGTTTCTTTTCATGTCGCGTTGAGCCCCGGTGCCTGAGCCTCCCATTCTATTCAGCTCTGCCCCAAATTGTCCATTGAAGCCTTGTCACACCCATTGCCCAAGTAAAAATCAGCTTTCTCACTTGTATTGTGAGCTTTGTCAGCGTTCACCTCAACCAGCAGTTATCTCCCCCATGTGCTTCTCTGGCTACCAAGTGGGGTGGAAAATAGGAAAATTTCAGAGCACAACAGTCGAGCGGAAATTAAAAATCTTTATATGGCATAAGTCGAGAGAGAGAAGTTTTTAAAAACAGAGAGAACGCACAAATTGTGTACTGGAACACTTTAGATTTCTTGCCGCATGGGGTCTGAGTGCCACTTTCTCCCTCAAGCTTTATTACATGGTTAGAAGGCCAGCAATACAAAACTTACTGTTTGATTTTTGAAACACCTATAGTGGCATAGCTTGAATTTCAGCATTGGCCACCGACAGCTCCCCGCGGCGAGATATACAGGTCTCTCAATAGAGCCATACGTATGATTTTTTGCTAAGTGCTCGCCGTTCCCCATCCTACATAGCTTGTTTCCAGAAGTGACACTTAAATTAGTATTTTTGCATTTCTCGTTATGGGGAAAATAGCCGAAAGAAATGACTAAAATGTGTACTGTACACTGTTAAAACTATAAAACTTTCTTTCTCTCTCCAAACCGAACTTTATTGGAATAGGCCAGTGTTGGCTAAACTTTTCAGCACAGAGTGCTGAAACGGGAGCAGGAGCACACGGGGCAGCACCGGAAACTAGAAGTGCAGGCCCCCAGCGTGCGCAGGGGAGCGCTAGAAACCGGAAGAGCAGCTCCCCAGCACACATGCGTGCCAGCCACTTGGTCCATGCATGTGCGAAGACCAGCTAGCTGGCGTGCATGTGGGTGCCGGAAACCAGAAGCTCAACTTCCCAGCATGCACATCAGGGGTGGGTTCTACTTACCTTTACTACCGGTTTGCAACAGGGCTGCACGCACGCTCTTGCTTCACTCGTGCGCGTTTCTGCGCATGCACAGAAGCTTCCTGATGACGTCGGGGTCAGTGGGCGGAGCCTCCCGCCAGTTTTACTACCAGTTCTATAGAACCGGTCCGAACTGGGGGCAACCCACCACTGATGCACATGCACGCTGGGGAGCTGCTCTTCTGGTTTCCAGCGCTCCTGCACATGTGAAGACCAGCTGGCTGGCGCAGAGAGAGTCCGAAGTCAACTTTAAGATGAGGGGATTTCAACTCCCAGAATTCTTCAGCCAGCTGACTAAGCCAGCTGGGGAATTCTGGGACTTGAAGTCCACACATTTTAAATTTGCCAGAGTTGAGAGATACCGTTCTAAGTTGTTGCAAATTGCTTCAGTCTAACTAAAGATGTTACAGAAGAGACTCAGCTTACTAGCTGGGTCATGAAACATCCACAATAAAACTACCAAGCTCAGAGAACACCAAGGATCCCACAGTTGAACCCTAACTGTGGTTCATATAAGATACAAATATTCTCTTTTATTGAGATTCAGTCCCAACATTTTTTATTTAAAGTTAAGCAGAAAGCAAAGGCATGGGGAGAACTGAGTCAAAGAGTGCTTTTCATTGGCAATATCAAAAGGATGATAAATAGGATTGTTATTTTGCACACCATAGGAAAAAAAAAAAGCCCTTAACGTTTTCCTAGCTCTGGAAAAATCTGGGCCATTTTTAAAAAAATTGTAGCATTTGGCAGAGTTAGGATTTTCTCTTTTAGGAATATTGCTAGGCTTCCTTACTGTCCCATGCACCCTACTAATTTGGCAGGATCCCATCTTTCTATAGTCCATCTTTACAAGAAGACGACAAAAAAAAAAAAAAAAAAAGGAAGGAAATCTAGCAAATTGCAGAAACTCTTTTTTCTGTGGTGTCAAAACAGAACTCTGTAAAACCTGACAGGACAGGAAGACTTTTGAACTTGTCTTGTGATATCTAATAATTATCCCTGAGTATTTATAATTGTTCTCATGACATGTAATTATGCAGATACATTTATGTGTAGTTTCCCCCCTCCTGATTAACTATGCTTGTGTAAGTTTGGTTAAAGTCTCTCTCCTGTGTGGAAGCAATCAAAGCTTGCATACCTTATATGTCACAAATGCTTTCTTTCTTTCTTTCTTTCTTTCTTTCTTTCTTTCTTTCTTTCTTTCTTTCTTTCTTTCTTTTTCTTTTCTTTTCTTTTCTTTTTCTTGCTTTCTCTCTTTTTCTTTTCTTTTCTCTTTCTTTTTTTCCTCCCTCCCTCCCTCCTTTTTTCTTTCCTTCCTTCTTTCTTTTTTCTTTCCTCTTTCCTTCCTCCCTCCCTCTCTATTTTGATGTACCATTGTTCACACTTTTACAGAGATCCACAAGAATTGCCAAGAATATGGATCTAACATTGAAGAATTCCTGTTAGGTTCTTTTAGATCAAAGGATGCTTGAGCGTTAATATATTTGAGAATTATATTGTAAACGAATTCACATTTGGAACTGAGTAAGTATTTTAAAAACTTCAACAATGTGGCTTGCACCTTAAAATTAATACTTTTGAAGAGTTGCCAGATTAAATTTGGGGGACAGCTTGATGGGAGCAGAAGGGTATGAACAAACAGCATAATCCTAGATCGGAAAGTATAATTCTCTGGGGTTATTTTTTTTTTTTTTTTGAGAAGATGCTAAAGCATTTCCTGGATTTAGCCTTTAATTTTTTTTTAAAGAATGCTATTTTTAACATTGGGGTGAATTATTGTTTCATCCTGTGCTAAGTGTGTATAAGGAGAGGTTGGAGAAATTTAATTCATGTTCTTTCCCTAATTAGGGAAGTCTCCGATTCTATAAAATTTAGGAATTTTTCTAACCTGAAAATACTGCATGCTGATGCTGATGAAGAATTGATATTCAATACACTTGCAGGATATTAGATCGCCTAACTATATCATATTAACTGTGGCTCAACCTTTTTTTCGAAAAGTTTTTAAAATACTTACTTAAAAACTTTTCGAAAGAAAGGTTGAACCACAGTCAACATGATATAGGCAATCTAATATCCTGCAATTCTTCGTCAGCATCAGCATATGGTATTTTAGGGTTAGAAAAATTCCTAAATTTTATAGAATCGAAGACTTCCCTAATTAGGGAAAGAACGTGAATTAAATTTCTCCAACCTCTCCTTATACACACTTAGCACAGAGATGCCTGCATTTCCAGTTAGCCCTGTTGTGTATTTTTATGTGTAGCAAAAGAGGATGAAACAATAATTTACCCCTAATGTTAAAAACAGCATTCTTAAAAAAAATAAATAAAGGCCAAATCCAGGAAATGTTTTAGCATCTTCTCTATAACCCCCCCCCCCCCCAGAGAATTATACTTTCCGATCTAGGATTATGCTGTTTGTTCATATCCTTCTGCTCCCAACAAGCTGTCCCCCAAATTTAATCTGGCAACCCTTCAAAAGTATTAATTTTAGGGAGCAAGCCACATTGTTGAAGTTTTTAAAATACTTACTCAGCTCCAAATGTGAATTCGTTTAAAATATAATTCTCAAATATATTAAGACTGAAGCATCCTTGGATCTAAAAGAACCCATCAGGAATTATTCAATGTTAGATCCATATTCTTGGCAATTCTTGTGGATCCCCATAAAACTACAGGGACTAAAAATCTGCTTTCACCTGAAATTTTTATTCCCTGTTCAGACTATCTGATCAAGTAATCTTTCGTCTGATGAGATCTTTGCTATATTTTGAACCTTTTCTCAGTGTTGTTGCCAACACTGTCTTCATAAAGTCTTCCCACCTTTAACTATGGTATACAGGCAAATGTTTAGTTGTTCTTAAGATTTGTTCTGGAAAAGCAAAACTGTTTCCAAACCAAGTCTATATGAGTATCATCACAATTATTGTTAAGTGTACACTTCCCTTCCTAGGAAAACTAATGCTTAATATTGCATCACGGCATTTAAAAAATGATTTTTTTCTTATCCCAAATGTGCTGATGGGCTTTTATTAACCTTCATTTTCCTTTATGGATTAGCTTTTCAGATGATTGTCCTCTGAAACTTTGATGATGATGCTCCTTGTGACAAAATCTTGGTGGAATTTGGTTTCTGTAGTCCACACCATCTTTATACATCAAGCTCTGGCAGTTTGATGTCTTTCAGATGTGCTAAGTTTCAGTTCCAAAAATCTGTACCCATTGTGGGTCATGGCCACCATATCTGTAAGGTCTCCTTTGAGGGAAGCTGTTTCACACCATCCTCTTTTAACGACCCCATAATCCCTTGTGGGGTGAAGTCTGGGCAACTGAATGGAGCTGAGTGTTTATTGGCCGGATGCCCTTCCTGTCACCAATGTGGAGTTTTATGCAGCAGATACATTCTCAGTGTGCCCAGAAAGAGAAATATGTGCCTCCACCTAGGATCGAACTCACAGCCTCCTGATTGTGAGGCGAGAGCTCTACCTTTAGGCCACTAAACCAGGGAAGCTGTTTCACATATTTTTATGAATTGGAATCTGCTACGCATAACACTTGGCCAATGCAACTTCCTGAGATGATAGAAGACCAAGACTCAGTTCACAATATTGTGCAATCGTAGGGAGACCTAACAACTTTGTTGACAACATTTTAGAAAGCCCAACTTACCTTTTGGTGACTTTTTGTGGCTTCAAATTTAGTGGCGAGTTCTAGATTTACAAACCTCTCCCATGTGACGATTTTGCTCTTAAACATCACCCGTAGCACCCACTGAGGGGAAAAATCAAGGACTTGACATTCATCCAATGTATTCCCTTTATTGAACTGTATTAGTTAATGCAATCAGATTCAGTCACATTTATAAAGCAGATCATCCAGTTGCACTGAAACTGATGAAATTCATTATTACATTTTTATTTATTTATTAATCACTGTCCGGTGAACTGGCAAATCCAATCAAAGCATTTAGTCTTTAATTGTTTAAAAAAAAAAAAACCCAAAAAGAAATTGTGTAAAAAATAATATATTCAGACAATAGCCAAGCCGTCACATCACAATGCACAATTACCTAAAAATTGCAATTGAAAAAAAAAAAAGTGGTTAAACAGGGAAGGAAAATAAAGTCCAAACTGGAAGGAAAAAAAAAAAATCCATAAAGAACAAAAGGAGTGGGGTGGGTTTGAGGGAATCACTCCTAAATCTAGAACTATCCGTATAATACAAGAAGCAACGAAGGAATAAGCGCATCAAAAGCAGATATTTTTTTCCTTTTTTTTTTTTTATCTAGCAACTATAAATTCAATCAGAAGCAGAAGGTTTAAAGTTCACTTAGCTCAAGCAGGACAATAAAAAATACTGCGCATGGAATACTTTTAATCTCTTCCATTAATATTCATTTCCAGCTGCTTATAATAGCAGCGCCTCATGGCCAAATCATTAGAGTTTTACATCTGGGTTGCAAATGACACTTTGATTGGATGTAATGTTCAAATGGTCCTCCCCACTGAGTTTCCGTCAAGTCCTCCGCAGAGAGGTCTCCTGTCGTGCTACGCTCACTGAGCATGCTGGCTCAACGTGTGGTTCTGGAAAGAGATGGAGAAAGGGTGGGGGGGGGTTGGGGGAAGAGAGAAAGGAGACGTGTGTGAGGGGCAGAATAATAGAAAGCAAGCCCGTGCCCTCCTACTCAGTGGCATTTATGCAGAATTCGACATAAAAGCTTTGCAATTATTCCCGAAACAAAATGCAATAAAGAGGAGCTTGAAGGTGGGATGGGGAGGAGGAGGAAGGCGAGAGAAGTGGGGGGGGGGAGGCTCCTAAGTAACAGCTGCCAATGTGACATATTTGCTTTGTATCGGCAGATACTGTTAACGCCGGCAATGAACTTAAGGAAAAAAGCAATGGGGACAGGGTAGGGGTGAAATCCAGCAGGTTCTGATAGGTTCTGGAGAACCGGTAGCGGAAATTTTGAGCCGTTTGGAGAACCAGCAAATACCACCTCTGGCTGGCCCCAGAGTGGGGTGGGAATGGAGATTTTGCAATATCCTTCCCCCAGGAGTGGAAGGAGGAAATGGGGATTTTGCAGTATTCTTCCCCTGGAGTGGGGTGGGAATGGAGATTTTGCAATATCCTTCTGCTGGAGTGGGGTGGGAATGGAGATTTTGCAATATCCTTCCCTTGGAGTGGGGTGGGAATGGAGATTTTGCAATATCCTTCCCCTGGAGTGGGGTGGGAATGGAGATTTTGCAATATCCTTCCCCCAAGAGTGGCGAGGGAATGGGGATTTTGCAGTATCCTTCCCCTGGAGTGGGGTGGGAATGGAGATTTTGCAGTATCCTTCCCCTGCCACGTCCACCAAGCCACACCATGCCCACCAAGCCATGGCCATAGAACCGGTAGTAAAAAAAAAATTGGATTTCACCACTGGGGGTGGGGGGAGAGAGAAAGCAACACAAAAAAAGGACGAAAAGAAAAACATCATGCGACCATATTCCCTTCGCCATGGACCATCTGTAGGACTTCAGGACATCCAAGCCCAAAGCTAACCCACTGCAAGGGAAGTGGCAACAATTGAACCATGTTCTTTCAGTGACTTAGGGATACCCGTTTCCTCCTTGCCCTCTTCCTCATTCTCACTTGGCATGAAGATAACCGAATAACGGAATTGGAAGAGATCTTGGAGGCCTTCCAGTCCAACCTCCTGCTCAAGCAGGAGATCCTGTACCATTTGAGACAAGTGGCTGTCCAGTCTCTTCTTAAAAGCCTCCACCCACTACTTCTGGAGTCAAGCTGTTCCACTGGTTAATTGTTCTCACTTTTAGAAAATTTCTCCTTAGTTCTAGGTTGCTTCATCCTTGATTAGTTTCCATCCATTGTTTCTTGTCTTGCTGTCTAGAGTTTTGCAGAATAAATTGACTCCCTCTTCTTTGTGGCAACCCCCTTAGATATATGAAGACTGCTATCATGTCAACTCTAGTACTTCTTTTAACTAGAGTAGCCAATACCCAATTCCTGCAACCATTCTTCAAATGTTTTAGCCCCCAGGCCCCTAATGATCTTTGTTGCTTTTCTCTGCGTTCTTTCCAAAGTCTCAACATCTTTTTTTATAATGTGGTGACCAATACTGGATCCAGTATTCCAGTATTGGAATTCCAGTATTCCAGTATTCCAGGTAGGGTCTTACTAAGGCTTAGATCTTGAAGGAAAGCTGCCAGAAAGGACCTGAGCAACAAGATTGGGTTATAAAATCTATTTGTGTCGGTCAATCCAATTGTTGCAAAAGGATGAATGAGATGCCATCAAGAGAAGGCGCGTTGCTATTGACAATGGAGAGCCCTCAATTTCATCCAAAACAGAAGTAAAACAATGTAGGAGAGCAGAGTTCTGGGTGCTATGTTTTACCCAAACTAAAGGGGTTAACTGGCCATTTGGAAAAATGGCAGCTGCATTACCTGGGCTTGGTCAATGGATGACATTTATTGCACACTTTAGCAATTAGCTCCCCCTCCTTTTTTTTTTTCCTAATTTCCCTTAAGGGAAATATTACAGATCAGACATCCTGTCTTGTCCTTTGCCAAGACACTAAGTAAAACCTAATGTTATGCCGAAGTAGCATTTCTAATCTAATGCAAACGGAAGTCAGGTCTCAGAAGCAGGGAATGTCATCTCAAAAACCCATCTCCTCAAAGTGCAGGAGACCTCATTACTCGAATAGTCCCTCGTGCCAATGTCTCTGACACTATCACCTCTTTGTTGCTTTTAGGCCTGAACATTTCTCAGAGAAGTGGAGATGAGTTCTCGAAAAAAGATTCCTCTCGTGCTGAACAGATGGCAACAGAGATAGTTCCTTTCAGCTCCTAATCTTTTTGCGTTTTTTCAAGGTAGAGGTTCTCCTTTAGCATCCTCCAAGTTGGTACTTTCTAGATGTATTGGCCTTCAAATCCCATAACTAAGAACTGAAATTCCATATATCTTGAAGTCAATGAGTTGGGGTAGTTTGCTTCTTCTTTAGCATGATTTATAAACTAGGGGATATTGTTCCTTCTCTGGACTGAAGACTGTAGTATGATATTCTTGGTCTTGCTTGGTTGTTTACTGGCAGACATTTCATTACCCAACTAGGTAACACCATCAGTGCAAGGGAGTGTGGAACTAGCATTGATGATGTTATCTAATGAAACATCTGCAAGCGAATAACCAAGCTCAGAACATACTAAGAACTTCATGACCCTGAGCTACACATATTCCTTTGTATTGAAGATTATGATAGATAGATAGATGATAGATAGAGGATAGGTAGATAGGTAGATAGGTAGATGATAGATAGATAGATAGGTAGGTAGGTAGATGATAGGTAGATAGGTAGATAGATAGATAGATAGATAGATAGATAGATAGATAGATAGATAGACGGATGGATGGATGGATGGATGGGTAGATAGATAGATAGATAGGTATGTATGTATGTGGGTGGGTAGGTGGGTGGATGGATGGATGGATGATAGGTAGATGATAGGTAGATACAGTAGATAAATAGATAGATAGATAGATAGATAGATAGATAGATAGATAGATAGATATTTGGGGGCGATTTTTGTAGGAACCCCACTGTCCTAGAAAACGAAAACACCCAGCCTTGAATAATTTCACGATCACTTTTTTGCCCATTGCCTCTGAGATTTCATAATAGGCTGCGAGATTTTCTTTTATAATTATCTCAGTGGGAAAAATGAGTGAGAGCCAAGTCTAAATGAACTGTAATTTTGACCTATTGGTTTGCCATTTAATACACCTTCTTCAACTCTTCCCAAATCTTTTGTTCCCTCCCATAGTTTAGGAGAACTTCAGTCATGCAAAGTTGCTTTTTGTACGAGGAGCAAAGGTGCCGGCAATCCACATTTAACTCAGGGAAATCAAAGCCCCTATTGAAATACTTGGCTGCAAGAAGTGCTAAATTCTGTGCATTTCCAAGGTGCGGCCACAAGGTGACAATCGTGCTGTGGAATTTGGAAACTGTGACCATGTTACGAAGCTCAGAGCTTCAGACCAAAGCTTGCACAAAGATGCTCATTTTCTTTTGCTCACTTCGGGATGGGAAGGTACAGGAATTAGTGAGGGACACCATCATTTAGGGAAGAGAGGGGAGTTCCATAAAATGGATGTTTTTGGAATGAAGGATGCAAATACCAAACTAGAGTTCGTAAATTAAAGGTAACGGTTTTACCGCTAACAACGTTGCGGGAGAATTAAGGTGGGCTCAATTGGATCTTGACTGCAATTGTGCACAATCATGGATTTCTGAAACAGCCCTCCCTGATCTGGTGATGTCTACATGCTTGGGAATGCAGATCACAAAATTCTCATTTGGGCTATCAGCTTGTAGAAAGATAGTCTGACATGTATACAGTATAGAATAATTGCTTATCATTGAAGCATCATTAAAATCTATCTGTCTGTCTGTCTGTCTGTCTGTCTGTCTGGTGTCTGTCTTTCTGTCTGTCTGTCTATCACTGTCTGTCTGTCTCTCTCTCTATCCATTCATCCATCCATTCTCTATCATCTCTCTCTCTCATCTCTCACCTATCTATCTATCTATCTATCTATCTATCTATCTATCTATCTCTGTCATCTGTCTTCTCTCTCTCTCTCGCTTTCCCTCTCCCTCCCTCTCTTATTCATGACTGTCATTTTTCATTTAATAACTCTTTTTTTTCTGGGATTGAATCCCTTGCTAAAATTTTTGAAGCCCACCCCTGATAAGTACTTTTGTTTCCACATGGAAACCGCTTCTGAATTTCGTGCTTAATGTGGAAAAGAATGTAATTTTGACTTTGGGTTTTACAGATGAGATTGATAGATCTTTATAGAAATGGCTCGTTCTTATCATTAAGGAAAAAAACAAAATGCTGTGATTTAATGCTAATGCAGCATTCAAAAATTTTAGCTTTGGGGTTGTCTGCTCGGTTGCTGGGTGGGCGTGGTCATAGTGGGTGTGGCCTAGTTGGCCTCCTGCACCATGGCGTGGGGGAGGGGTGTTTTTGCCCTCCCTGGGCTCCAGAGGCTTTTCTTCAGCCTCCGGGAGGGCAAAAACGGCCTCCCTCAGCCCTCCAGAGGTTCGGAAACAGGCCTGTTTCCGGCCTTCTTGAACTTCCGGTAGGCCCATTTTTCGCCCTCCCTGAGCCTCGGTGCACGCCCTGCACTTACCTGCATCCAAAATGGGCCACATGGGGACTCCTGGGAGGGGAGGGGAGGGAGGGGTGGGCAGGGCCAGCCATCAGTGAGTTTTGGGGGTTCTCTCCACAGAATCTTAGCTAGAGGTTATTCCGAACCCCTGCGAACCCCCAGCAGCCCCTCCCCCCGCTAATGCCTTATTCTACTGCAACAGAGAGAGTCGGAAATCAGTGCTTCTTTTTCTTTTCTTTTCCCTTCCTTTCCTCACTTCTCTCTTTCCCTTTCTCTTTTCCTTCCCCTTCCACTGCTCTTTTATCTACTTTTTGGATTTTGCATTTTATAATACTTAATAACCTAATTTTTTAAAAAAAAATTGTTTAAAAAAAGAGATGGCTTCAAGGGAGTAAGTAGAGAAGACCCCGGAGTCATAAAGGTGGATTCTACAAACTCAAAGCTTTAAAAATGTTCTAGCCCACCACTGGTTCTGGACTGCACAGATGCTGGCTGTGTTCGTCCATACTCCAAATGGGAGGCAGAAACCATTGGACCAAATCATCTCGGTGCCCCTTATGCTATTTTGTCCTCTTTTCTAAGCCAGATGAAAGCAAGCTTTGGGGCAAGGGAGAAGTGAGATGAGTCACCTTTGTCCTCTAGGGCAGCCTGTGTATCTCTATGCTTATTTTTAGAATGGTTTGACAGTTATCCAAAGGTCTCATGTTAACAGATGGCCAGTCTTAAAGACTCATACGCTCGCTAGCATGCAATTCCGAAAAAAACGGTAAATGCACTCAAGAGCGTGCCATAAACAGCTTTCAATGACTACTCCAAATCCAATTTTGTTACCACACTTCATTAAAACTGATAGCAGGTAACCCAGGCTGCTCTTAATTCCCAATCCAGTTATTCTAGGTAACAGGCAAGTACAGTTAGTTATCTGCCTACTCTCGGTTTCCCAAGGTAGGTGCCATTTTGGCCTATATCTTTTTCCATCCATTATGTTGCGGAGTTGAAAAACCTGAACTTGAAGAAAAAAGTAGTTGATTGTCCAAAAAAAAAAAAAGGATTATCTCTCAAAGGTGAGAAGTTCAATCAGAAACCATCTTTGATTCTCCTTCTTGGTGTCAATTGTAGTAATTGTAGCAATACTACAAGTAGTAGAAATAGCTGTTAGTGAAGAGGAGGAGGAGGAGAAGAAGAAGAAGAAGAAGAAGAAGAAGAAGAAGAAGAAGAAGAAGAAGAAGAAGAAGAAGAAGAAGAAGAAGAAGAAGAAGGAGAAGAAGAAGAAGAAGAAGAAGAAGAAGAAGAAGAAGAAGAAGAAGAAGAAGAAGAAGAAGAAGAAGAAGACGTAGTAGTAGTAATAGTTGTTTTGCTTCTCACCCAAGAAGCTTCATCAGTTCTAACAGGATGATGGGGAGGGAGGGATGGAAAGATCGTATTTCTTTGCAGTCATCTGGTTGTTAGCACTCTTGAGGATTTATCTATTTAGGAGGACTTGAAGTTGGGGCCTGCTAACCTAGTAATAACTAAATACTGGGATTTGTGAAGAAATGGGATACGGTTGGCCTTCTAGTTTCAATGACATTCTGCTACTTCAGAATCAAAGGCAGCATACAAAGCATGTACATTAAATATTAGTTGCCAGGGAGTAACAGTGCAAGGAATGTATTTCCCTGCTGCCATGTTTGAGCCATGCTAGACTAGATGGGTCATTGGCCTAATCCAACAGAGCAACTCTTAACGTTCATTTTACGAACTGTAGGGAAGGACCGCTCAATCGGTGCACCTCACTACCTGTATATCTTGAACGGGTTACTTACTGGGTTGGCAAGTTTTAAATCTGAGGGTGATTGCCCACTTTTCTTTCCATGTCTGGGAATCCCAGAACTAGCAAGCAGTAATCCGAGATCATAGCTGGAACTGACAATATCTCAGAGACATCATTAAGAGTCATACTGTATGGACTACATATTCTCTTTAAAAAGAAACGGATGCTTTTGTGAAGAAAAATAAAGGAAATCCCTCGGTTTCCTGAGCACAACACTTTAAAAATTAAAAAAAAGAAGAAGAAACAAGAACAGCAGCAGCAAAGAATATATTATTAAGAGATAAGCAAAAAAAAATCTCCTGTAACAGAGACAATCTATGTAAACATACTGTGATGGATTGAGGTACCCATTGAAACAAGGCAACAAATAATACCCTGTCTCGAAGGAGAACATGCTCTTGAGAATTCCCCCCCCCCCCAAAGTATGAATTATCAACCTTTGATTTGGCACCCTGTATCATCACCCTGTATGATACAGAGTGCTGAAAGTCAAAAATAGATTTGAGGTTGGCAACCTGGCCTTTCCTAGCTATCCACCAAAATGCAAAAAAAGAAGGAAATGAACCCACATTTAATTATCATTGTCAGGAACATATTACGGGAGATGTTTGATCATCTTTGACATATGATGGCCTCCAGACACAATTTCTATCTGACTGGGTAAACAAGATTTTGTTTGTGGTGTATGAAGAATAGGAGAGAGAGAAAGAGACAGAGGAGAGAGAGAGAGAGAGAGAGAGAGAGAGAGAGAGAGAGAGAGAGAGAGAGAGAGAGAGAGAGGAGGGAGGGAGGGAGGGAGGGAGGGAGGGGGATGGAAAATCTCAGCACGCTTTTGACAAGAGTTGGCCTTTTGATCTCTGTTTTGACAGTCCAGAGGCTTGTTCTTTATGTGTCTCCTTCCATGAACTTGGGCTAAAGTTCTAAGGAAGGATTTCATGCCCAGAAGAACTAGCTGCCCCCCCCCCCCCGATCTCGGACACACTGGCAAGCTCTGTTGAATAACTTGGAATAACATGCAGCTATCTCAACATACAACGTATTGAGTTACGATGTGGAAGTTGATAGATAGGCAACTCCTTGCTGACCTTGGTTGATCTTAAAATGCTAAACAGGAAAGAACTTCGGGCCATACCAAAGGTGTAGACTACCTTGCAGTAGTGGGTGAGCTCCCGTTACTTGTCCCAGCTTCTGCCAACCTAGCAGTTCAAAAGCACATAAAAAATGCAAGTAGAAAAATAGGGACCACCTTTGGTGGGAAGGTAACAGCGTTCCGTGCGCCTTTGGCATTGAGTCATGCCAGCCACATGATCATGGAGATGTCTTCGGACAGCGCTGGCTCTTCGGCTTTGAAACAGAGATGAGCACCACCCCCTAGAGTCGGGAACGACTAGCACATATGTGTGAGGGGAACCTTTAACTTTACCCTTATCTCAACATAAACTAATCTTCAGTTGCTAGTGTTATGCTTGGAAGTGGAAGGTTTACTGTTGAGGTTGAAACTTGATTCTAACCTAGAATCAATGTCCAGTACAATGCCAGGAATGAGTTCATTGGGTTCATAATAGACGAGATATCCAAAGCATGTCCAAAGGTCTAGGAAGATTCTCAGTCATCCAGGTCATGATTGTACCAAAGGTGCTTCTTCAAAGTACTTTGTTTTTCCTTGAAAATGATTCACTTCTCATCCAAGAAGCTTCTTCAGTTCTGACTGAATGGTGGAGAATGGAAGGATTGATATTCCTTGCAGTCCTCTGGTTGTTAGCACTCTTCCTGAGAATCCTTCTACCCTTTTACCTTCCACCATGCAGTCAGAACTGAAGACGCTTCTTGGATGAGAAGTGAAATGTATTCCTCAAGAGGAAAACATAGTCCAGTTGCCTTTTGAAGAAGCACCTTTGGGACGAGTCCAATGGTCCTTCCCCTCCCTTAAGGTACTAAGGAACATCAATGGTGGTAATTTAGGATTCTGGCAGCCTTAAAACTTAGAAGATTAACAGAAAGTTGATTGCTATTTGCTTTCCTTCAGAAAGATATTTTCCTAAGATCAGCTGTCCTGTAAAGGAAGTTGCTCTTTGGAATGTGGATTCATTACATCTTCCTAGGATCTCATCTAAAAATTACACCTCTTTTCTTTTCCCTAGTCCCACCTTAAGAGACCAAGTCATTCTTGGGCCAGTCATTCTCTCTCAGCCCTGGGAAGAATGCAATGGCAAACCACTTCTGAAATCTTGCCAGATTTGTCCAGGTGTGCCACACACACAAACACACACACAGAAAGACAGACCCCAAATGCTGGATTAGTTTGAGCAATTTATTTAATTGCTCAAACTAGCCCAGCATTTGGGGTCTGTCTTTCTTTGTGTAGGTGTGTCTCACACCTAACACTTACTGGGTGTGTAGGTGTGTAACCTATCTCAATAGCTTAACTTGGGTGCCTGATCTGTGCCCCAGACCCATTTTTGCCAATTTTCATTATCGTACTACAAAAACCGCAATTTCCTACAATTTTGAGGCATGAAATAGAAGGAAACCTAAATATACATCCTAAATGAGTTCAGTGCCAAAATTAGGTTAATCGCCACCATGCTAAGCTGCTAGGTTCTGACCTTAGTGAGGAGAAAGATCCCGTAGCCCTTACTTCCAACAGCAAACAATTACGATAATGATTAAAAAAAATTCCATTCGGTTTAAGCATATTTGCTTCTTGGCTGACTTTATTTATCGCAATCTGCGTGCACCTGTGAAGAGCACATTATTTTATTTATTTATTGCTTATTAAATTTATATGCTGCATATCCCACTATCTAAAGCGGGTCTGATTGTACGATATAAAGAAAAGCAACTTCGAACTACATCAGGTGAAATGAACGAGAAAGGAGTTAAATGGAATGGAAGAATAAGACTATGAATAAGAATGGAATGGAATAGAATAGAAATAGTATTCTACTTCCATTCCATTCCATTCCATTCCATTCCATTCCATTCCAGAACAGAACAGAACAGAACAGAACAGAACAATAACTAGAATTTAGAATAGAATAGAATAGAATAGAATAGAATAGAATAGAATAGAATAGAATAGAATAGAATAGAATAGAATAGAATAGAATATAGAACATAGAACATAGAACATAATACATAGAACTGTGATGGTGAACCTGTGGCATGCGTGCCCAAAGTGGCATGTGGAGCCATGTCACCTGGTACGCGTGACATCGCCCGTTCCTCTTCTGGGTTTCTGGCACGCATGCACATGCAACAATCAGCTGGTCTTTTTGCATGCGGCAGTGCAGGAAACTAGAAGAGCTGGTCTTTCATTTTCCTGTGTATGTGCGTCCGCCAGAAATCAGAAGGTTCAGTAGCTGAAACCAGAAGTTCATTTTCAGGTGCACACATACACCCTGGGCAGCTCCTCTTCTGAGTTATGTCTCAGACGTGCCCGAGTGCATGCTCCCTTTTTGGCACTCGGTGCTGAAAAGGTTCGCCATCACTGACATACAGTAGAAAATAGAACCGAATATAGAATGGAATGGAATGGAGTGGAGTGGAGTGGAGTGGAGTGGAGTGGAGTGGAGTGGAGTGGAGTGGAGTGGAGTGGAGTGGAGTGGAGTGGAGTGGAGTAGAGTAGAGTAGAGTAGAGTAGAAAAAAATGGAATGGAATGGAATGGAGTGGAGTGGAGTGGAGTAGAGTGGAGTAGAGTAGAGTAGAAAAGAATGGAATGGAATGGAATGGAATGGAGTGGAGTGGAGTGGAGTGGAGTGGAGTGGAGTGGAGTGGAGTGGAGTGGAGTGGAGTGGAGTAGAGTAGAGTAGAGTAGAGTAGAAAAGAATGGAATGGAATGGAATGGAATGGAGTGGAGTGGAGTGGAGTGGAGTGGAGTGGAGTGGAGTGGAGTAGAGTAGAGTAGAGTAGAGTAGAATAGAATAGAATAGAATAGAATAGAATAGAATAGAATAGAATAGAATAGAATAGAACCATGATAATGAATAGAATGGAATGGAATGGAACAGAATAGTTTTATTTGGTGTGATTGGACACACAAGGAATTCGTTCTCTTATATATAAAGTAGCATATAAATTTAATAAATAAAACAATTCTACAATACAGCCACACAAGTGCACCTAAGGGAAGCATGTTCTCGGAGTTCTACTAAAGACCTGGAAAAAGTAAGATTTATCCTTAAAATTTCTCCAGGGGCAAATCAAAAGGCCACTTAAGCGCTGTAAAAAGGCTAAACAGCTAGCTCCTTTTCATAAGATTTATATTTTCAATCGTGCCCAATGTGGATTTACGGTGACCCTCGACAGAGCAATATCTGCACGGAAAGACAAGGAAGAACAAACCAGGTGAACCAGCACAGGAGGCCAGACAAGCATGCCTATGTAGCTGAAATAGTAGGGGGAAAAAATCCTACAAAAACATCGTATCGATAGCCTGCGTGTCTCAACGCAACGCGGAAAGAATGCTAAAAAAATATATCTAACACCAAATGCGGGAAACGACTTTTTTTTGCATCAAAGCACCCCTAATCCTTATTTAAGCCACGAGATACGGTGTCACATTGGTTAATTAATTTGAATTCTGCAGCTTCTCCTTCCATCTGTCCCTTGAATTCGATCCAGCAGTTTTGGCTTGCAAGGCTACCGTGACTTCATTATAATGGCAGCTGTGCAGCCTAGCTCTGCTGCACTGCACTAGGGTAGGTGTGTGACGAGTACCTAGGGCGTGCAAAACTCTCCAAAGGTGATTCACAAGCGTTTCCCGCTATTTAACCTTTATAGGTGGTTTATTGTGGGTGGGATATGGTGGATTTGGACAAACCATTCCAGCGTGACAAACAGGCCGTGATCACATTTTCCAGTGTCTCATGAAAGTTGATCCACGCTAATGATGGTTCATTTGGAATAACTGAATTGGAAGGGACCTTGGAGGTCTTCTAGTCCAACCCCCTGCTCAAGCGGGAAACCCTATACCATTTCAGACAATCTCCAATCTCTTCTTGAAAGCCTCCAGTGTTGGAGGAGGACCCACAATTTCTGGAGGCAAGTCGTTCCACTGGTTAATTGTTCTCACTGTTAGGAAATTTCTTCTTAGTTCTAGGTTGCTTCTCTCCTAATGCTCCCAATGATGATGACTCCATGCAACTTCTCATTTTAAAAAGAACCAAAATGAGCTGCCTATCATCCCCAGAGAAACTCTGTATAGTCAACTCTAACACTTAGATGGTACAGAAGATTTTTGGATGGAAAATAATAGGCAGAGAAATTCATTCAACTCTCCCCAATAGATTGCAATTTCAGATTTGGGGCAAATCCCCCCCATGACTGCTTTGGCTTTCTATCTATCTATCTATCTATCTATCTATCTATCTATCTATCTATCTATCTATCTATCATCTATCCATCCATCCATCCATCCAATCTATCCTATCTCTATCTCTCTTCTCTCTATCTCTCTTCTCTCTATCTTCATCTGTATCATGTCATCCATCCATCCATCCATCCATCCATCCATCCAATCTAACTATCTTCTCTCTCTCTCTCTCTTCATCCATCCATCCAATCTATCCTATCTCTATCTCTCTCTATCTTCATCATCATCTGTCATCCATCCATCCATCCATCCATCCAATCAATCTATCCCATCTCTCTCTATCTCTTCTATTTCTCTTCTCTCTATCTTCATCTTCATCATCTGTCATCTATCTATCCATCCATCCATCCATCCATCCAATCTATCTATTCTATCACTCTCTCTCTCTTCATCCATCCAATCTATCCTATCTCTCTTTATATATCATCTATCTATCTATCTATCATCTATCTATCTATCTATCTAAATGGGATACCTATTATTACAAAGTGATCGACCCTGACCTTTAAATCAAATGATAATAAAGTTCTCTGTGAATCTTTTCGACCGATTGATACTAAAGTTAGCACAGTCTGTTAAGTCGACATCGGTAGCCTCTTTCTCCCTCTAATACATATATTTTGAAACAAGCCTTTGGCTTCTCCTTTTAGTTTTAAATGATGCCCTTTACTTTTGTTCTGCCTGACCCTTTCTGAGTTCTGGTTTCTGCACTCCAGAGATTTCGGATGCCGCCACGTCCGTCGGAACAAGGAAAGAGAAGGCTGATTTCAAAGGCCAGCGTGGGCTTCCTTTAATCACATCCGTTGTAGAGAGAACCAACGCCAATGCACCATGGCTGCAGCCTCGCTTTGAGAACAGAACATTGTGAAAAATCAGAGCCTGGTTTCTCTGCCTTGAAAGCCTCCCAAAGAGCAACCTGGGAGGCAATCTTTTGCCTGTGTCACATCTGAATGACAAGAGACAAAACCAGTTCAGATTTGGGCCAATCCGACTGATTTCCACCTTTTCCCTCTGCCTTCTGGAAGGAGGCTCTTTTAATGACAAATCCTCCCTGTAAAAGGCAGCTTTAAGCACGGGGAACATTTCACAAAGGAAAGGGAATGCTTTATATGGCAGGGAAGATTCAAACCACCACTGGTGGGCAGGAGCACATGGCCGGAGGGGTGTGTGTGTGTCTGCAAAATGCCACAATTTGTGCAAAAAGGATAATAGGAATAAGTTGTTAAATGGAAGGGGCAGGTTTCCCAAAGAGATACGGACAGCTATCAATAATTACAGGTCTACTTGATTGTCGTGCTTTCTGGCTCAAAGGCCATACATAGCAAAAGTTTGATTTGTCTGAAACTGGAGGATGGAATTTCACTGAAAGCCAATCACATTTTTCTGTGATGGCGAACCTATGGCATGTGTGCCAGAGGTGGCACGCAAAGCCCTCTCTGTGGGCACACACACCATTGCCAGCTGCTCTTCTGGTTTCTGGTATGCATGTTTCTGACGCACCAGCTAACTGGTCTTCGCGGGCGCCGGAGTGCCTGAAAATGGCCAAAAACCAGGCTGTTTTTTGGGCTATTTTTCGCCCAAATAATGACCTAAAAACAGTCCAAAAACCAGCCTGGAAAATAGCCTGAAAACAGCCCAAAAAATAGCCTGGAAACCACTGGAAAATGGCCCAGAAAATGACCTGAAAACAGCCAGAAATAGCCAGAAAATGGCTGGAAAACGGCCTGGCAAATGGCCTGAAAACAACCAAGAAACATGCATCCACGTTCCAGTTTGGGCACTCGGTCCCGAAAAGGTTCGCCATCACTGTTCTAAGCTAAGGGCAAGAACCAACAAAGGAACTGCTCACTTTTGCTTATGTGGTAACAGAAAGCATTCTTCACATAGCAGTCATTGTACACTAGCTTGAAGTTCTTCTGCCTTTTTTTTTTTTTTTTGAAAAATTGTGTGTTTGGGGGAACATCATCTCCCATTGAAATTAGCCAAAGGTAAGATTGCTGTTCCCCCTCCCTAGCAAAGAAAATATTTATTTGATTATACATGTAATAACAGCTGCAAGGATTGTTTATGCACAACATTGGAAAGCAGAGAAAATTCCTTTGGAAGGAGAAGTAACTTAAAAAAAAATTTAGATTGTGCAGAAATGAATAGATTGACTTTGATGATTAAAGAAAGATAAGATTCAGAATACTTTAAGATATGGAATCAATTCTACTATTGGTTAGAAAATATAAATAAGTAAATTAATAGTTATGTATAAAAATGCTATAATTAGACTATTTTGTTAGTGATGAATTGTTGTAATTGATTCAATGAGAACGAAGACAGAAGAAATAACAAAAAGAAGAATGATTGGAGACAACACTGAGATGTCACATGGAAGGAATGACTGATATATTAAATGTTTGTTTGTTTTAAAAAAAATTACCGTATTTTTCGGAGTATAAGACACACCTTTTTCCCCCCTAAAAGGGGGTGAAAATTTAGGTGCGTCTTATGTATGTAGCCCTGCCCATCCACCTGTGCCTTGCAGCAGTTACCTCCTTGCAAGCAAACAGCAAGAAAAAACAGTTCCTTTCAGCTTCAGCACAGTCTAATTAGCACAAGTTGATTGGATCAGCCTCCCGACTCTCAGCTGATTTGCTCTCAGCTGTTTTGCGCACGGCTCTGCTGCTTGCTGCAAAGAGGTAAATTACTGGAGCAGATTTGTTTTCCTTGTGCTAATCAAGCTATGCTGAAAACGAAAATGAAAGTAAAGCAGACTGTTTGCTGTTTGCTGCAAGGAGGCAAAATTAGGCAAAATTCTTTTTCCTCACCAAAAAAGGTAGGTGCAAACAATGGGAAATTTAGGGTAAAATTGGAGAGTTCAAGATTTTAAACACAAAAGAAAAAAAGGAGAAAGAAAAAGGCAAAAATAAAAGTAAAAAAAAAAACACACCCCTTAAAAAAAATAGAACGGACCCTTCCCTTCCCCCAAAGTCAGTTTTAATTCTATGAAAGAACAAATAGATTTTAGCAAGTTGAGTGGGCCGAAGCTTCCATGAGAAACATGTGATTTGTAATCCCCACCCCACCCCCGCACCCCTCTTCAAAAAACGGTTATAGGTTTTCCTTAAAACAATGAAACGTGCTTAACTTCTATCAGAGCTGCTGGCACAAAGAGAGACGTTGAAGTGAACATCTCCATCTTTTACTGCAGACAAGAAACTCACTAAAACAGATAAATAATGAATGCGTCTTGGGATCGCTGTAGCTAGTTTTGCAAGACGCCGGGAAAAGAGAGCGCGGAATGCTCTCTCGATTTTTTTTTTAATTCATGTATCTTTGTTCGGCAAAACAAAAACGTACATGTGTGTGTGTGTGAGCGCAGAGAGAACACCTCCCACCATACATGTTACGTTGCTGTTCTCGAAAAGCCCCAGCCCAAGAAAGCAGAAAGAGAAGTTATGAAGACGTACGCAATTTGCTGTGATGAACTGTGTGCATGCTTGAGTGATCAAAATGCAGCTGAGACCTATTATATTTAATGATGAGACACGCTTCCTACGAAAACCGTCAAGCATAGATGGCTTGTCTGGACAATCAACCTACTTTTGTTGTTCCAGTACAAGGGTGTTAAACTCGATTTCATTGAGGGACACATCAGGGTTGTGTTTGACTTTGGGGGGCCAGGTTGTGTGTGGCCAGATCGATGTTACTTGGATCGGGGACGCCTTTGGGGGCCCAAGTGTTCTGCCAGAAAAAAGGGGCTCCTGAGCTCCATTTTTGCATCGGCCACCTGTAGCCCTCTGCCAATGAAAACTCAGTCTTCCCGAGCTCCCTTTTTTCTGGCAGAGGCATCACAGGCCAGTCCTTCGCTGTTTCCAGGGCAGCCTCGCAGGCCAGATCTAAGCACCCTGCAGGCTGGATCCAGCCCCCGGATCTTGAGTTTGATTCCTGTGCTCTAGTAGCAAATGCAGATCCTTGACATTATGATCATAAATGAGCCCGGAGCTATGGTGGTAGGTTGTATTGGTTATTAAGCGGATCATCATTTGATTGACTCAATTTTACAATTTTTTTGGGTGGCAGTCGTTTAAGCAAATGCTGCAATTCTTAAGCAAACCCATCGTTCTCAGTGTATCTTTTATACCGGTTGCAAGTCAATTAGCAGCATTTGTTTTAGCCATCAGGGTAGAATAAAAGTTCAAGAGTTCACTTGAATTCTTTTAAGGACATCAGAAGTCAATTCTTGACTCCTCTACAGGTTGTCCTCGATTTATGACCGCAATTGACCCTAAGATTTCTGTTGCTAAGGGAGACGTTGGTTAAGTGGGTTTTGCCCCATTTTGCGACCTTTCTTGCCATGGTTGTTAAGCGAATCACTGCGGGTTGTTAAGTTAGCAACACGGTTCTTAAGTGAATCTGGCTTCCCCGTTGACTTTGTTTGTCAGGAGTTTGCAAAAGGGGAACGTGTGACCTTGGGATGCTAGCATTTTCTATTTGGCATATTCTATTGAGATCAGGAGCAATAGATTCCTATGATCTTTCCAGGTATCTTTTCAATCACCACTCTGTGAATCTTTTTTAAATGGAGATGCCAAGTCTTGCTTGATTTCATCTCTTATCTATTTTGGCTAAAGGTAAAAGTAAAGGTTCCCTTCGCACATATGTGCTAGTCGTTCCCGATTTTAGGGGGCAGTGCACATCTCTATTTCAAAGCCAAAGAGCCAGTGCTGTCCAAAGACATCTCCGTGGTCATGTGGCTGGCATGACTCTATTACAAAGGTGCATGGAACTCTGTAACCTTCCCACCATAGGTGGTCCCTATTTTTCTACTTGCATTTTTTACCTGCTTTCGAACTGCTAGGTTGGCCGAAGCTGGGACAAGTCACGAGAGCTCACCCCCATTACGCGGCACTAGGGATTCGAACCGCTGAACTGCCAACCTTTCAATCAACAAGCTCAGTGTCTTATCCATTGAGCCACTGCGTCACTTTGGATACAAGACTCCATTTTCCTTTAAAACTGAAACTTTGGACATTTCTAATTTCAGCCAAGTGGTGATTTTTAAAATTTTTAACTCCGGTTAGTTGAAGGGCCAGTGGTAATTTTAACCTACAATTAGAAGCAGTATTTTGAAATTTGCAAATTGTGTGACAAAATCTCCACCACATAGCCATGCAAGGGAAACGAACTACTTCTTTGCAACAATTGCAAAGGCAGCTGAGTATTGCTCATCCCGTAATCATGTCACGGAAGAAATGAAAACAGGAGGAGATTTTGAGGGGTCCTTGGTGCTCTCTGAGCTTGCTTGTTTTCTTGCAAACATTTCATACCTAGGTAAACCTAGGTAAATGATCAGTGCTGGTTAGGCGAAGGAGATGGTTTCCCAAGGCCTGATAAAATTGTAACCAGGATGAGATCTGAACTCAGGAATTTTGAAATTGTGGACCACGCTTTTAGTTTGCTGTCCTACACTGATTCTCCTTGCTGTTTTGAAATTGGATATCCCGTAACTAACTATATTTACGCTGGGTTTTATGGCTGTTTTCCAAATGATGTTATTAACTAACAGAGAACAATGGCAGGGGGCTATCAGCAAGATGGTTCAGCTATTCTGCAAACCAATTAAATGCAGAGAAAGATAAGTGTCATGGGATCTTAACCTTAACAGGGCCCGAGGGCAATTTCACCCCCTCTGAAGGACACTTTTAAGGTTCAATTTTTAAAAAAATCTGTAGCGAAAGAGCTCAGAATAAAACAATTATGAAGGTAGATCTTCGAAGTTCACCATAGTTCTTGAATCATAAAGAGTTGAAGGTTTGAAATAAGATGTTCCTTCCTCGCTGGTAAAATTGTGGCCACCTCAAACACATTTTGATGTTTGTAGATGAGCAAATATGGACATCCCTTTGTGACTTCATATACAGAAAAGGGGTGAAATGTTATCGGTTCAGCCCGGTTCGGCCGTGCACTTCCGAACCGGTAGGGAAGGTAAGTAGATTTCACCCCTGATGCAGAAGATTCTGGAATGATTGCAATCAGTCTATTGGGAGAAAGGGAAGAGATTTTCAACTCTTCTCATATCAGCTCTTCTTTCCAAACATAGCTGTGGTACAAGTTTAGTCCTTGAATTATAACAGTTCAGTTAGTGACCATTTTAAGTTACAAGAGCACCAAAAAACCCCACACTTACAACTGTAGCAGCATCCCCATGATCACGTGATCAAAATTCAGACATGTATTTATGACAATTAGAGTGTCTCGGGATCATGAGATCCCCTTTTGCAACTTTCTGAGAAGCGAAGTCAACGGGGAAGCCAGATTTAACCGTGTTACCAATTTAACAATCGCAATGATTTGCTTAACGACTGTTGCAAAAAAGCTCATTGAATGGGGCAAGATTCCCTTAACCACTGTCTCATTTCATAACAGAAATTTTGGGCTCAGTTGTGGTCGTATGTCAACCACTACCTTGTTGTGACCTGTTGGCCACTGGCTCCTCCAGCAGCTGAATTGGATGAGGAGGTAGCATGGGAGTCAGGGAGTTGACATAAAGGCAACCTGAGAGCTCCAAGAGGGAAGAGGGAATGGAGCTGTCAGAGATACAGATGGAGGCAGAGCCTGGGCCAACCGTCAGCCCTCAGATGGAGAGTCAGCAGCCCCCAGGTCTAGAGGTGGCTGATGAGGAAGAAGAAGAACAGCTGGGTCTGGTGCCTGACTCACGGATGCACAGAAGGCAGAAGAGAGGAGAGCAGTGGAAATCTATGGGCCGGTCCTTGTGGTAGAAGAGCCATTGCTGCTACCGAAGCCTCACCCTAGCTCTGGGGATAAAAGGCAGGGGGCGGAGATGAATAGGTGTGGCAGACAACTATTCATCTCCCTTCTGGATGGACTTGTTAGCCTGCGGTAAAAGAGACTTTTTGCCGGGGCTGCTGGTGCTTCTAATAAAGGGAACATTTATTTAACTACAGAGGGTTTGTCATGTTTGGGAGCCGGGTCAAAACATACCTGTAGTAGGTTTAGACCGTTCCACGTGACACGGAATGCAATTTCCTTATGGCATATTCTCTTAATTAGGGTTTTATATGGACAGGATCGTCTCACTTGTGATGTGCTAGACGCAACAGGGCAGCTAAGATTTCTTTTTTCAATTACCCTTTCCAGTTTGGGTGACTAGGTAAAAAAAAAAAAAAAAAATTAACACATCCTTGGAACAGAGAAGTTACAAGGTCCAGCCCTTGGTTTCAGAAGAAAGGCAGATCAAAAGAAGGACCTTCCACTGAAGATCATGGCAAGCTGCTGCTATTCAGAGAGAAAAAGCAGGAAAAAAAGTAACGCTAGATCAATACGAGATCTGATTTGATATAAGATTGCTATTGATTAGGACAGTGTGAAGCTTTGATTTAGGGATTCAAGTTGTACAGCAGCAGGACAAAATCCCAGCGCTGAAGAGGCCATCCAAAGAGGAAAGTTTGGAGGGCACGGTGAATTGTAATGAATAACTGTGAGTTAATCTGGATACTTTTGTGTCTCTACTAACAAGCTTTTCGGATTCAAACAGATTCAATTCAGGCAGCCAAAGGGAAAACTACTTTCAAAGTCAAGTCTGTGTGAAGCAGCTTGATTACCTTTGAGCCTCTAAAGAGCTTGCAGGGAAAAAAGATGGACACTTGGTCAAAAGTTACATTTGAGTCCAAATTATATTAAATAATGGTATAGTAATAGCAATAGCACTTAGACTTATATACTGCTTCACAGTGCTTTACAGCCCTCTCTACGCGGTTTACAGAGTGAGCCTATTGCCCCCCAACAATCTGGGTCCTCGTTTTACCCACCTGGGAAGCATGGAAGGCTGAGTCAGCCTTGAGCCGGTGAGAATCAAACTGCTGGCAGTGGGCAGAGTCAGCCTGCAATACTGCATTTTAACCACTGCGCCATGATGGAAAAAAGAAGGAAGGAAGGAAGGAAGGAAGGAAGGAAGGAAGGAAGGAAGGAAGGAAGGAAGGAAGGAAGGAAGGAAGGAAGGAAGGAAGGAATCAAGTCCAGTTGCCTTTTGAAAAAGCACCTTTGGGACAACCAGGACTGAGAATCTCCCTAGACTTTCTCTTTTTGAATATGCATACATGAATCCGATCTACTCTCTCTTTCCAAAGGCTTGCATTTCCTTTTTAAATACGCCCATCGTTCGGAAAAAGGCTGAACCGGACTCTTAAGGAGAACATTTATCAGCCTGTATATTTTTATCGCATACCTCCACCGTCGGGTTCACAGGACGAGCGAGCTGCATCTGTGCCCTTGCGTCTGGAGGCTCCGCTGCTCGGGCCAGACATTTGGACTTTTATGACAAGGAGCTGCACATTGTCTCTTGGCAGCGTCCGTGCCTGCCCATCTGCTGGGATGGCAAGGTGCCTGCATCAAAGTTGTTTGGACCTTTGCCCCGGAGGCATAAAATGCCAAGCAGCCATAGGTTTCAACGGGCAATCCTGCAAGTTGGCTCTTTCCCGTTCTCGTCTCTTTCCCGTTTCTCTTTTGGGTTTGCGAGGCTCCTTCCCCGATGCCAGCTCTGCTGTGTTGGAGAAAAATCCTATGCACGTGTTTGGGCACATTTTGCGCAATTTAATCTATGATTTCCACCTGGTTTTCTTCTGCCATACCTGCCCTTCCTGCTAGGATCAGACACATGTTATAATGCCAAGCTATGTATGGACTTCTAAGCAAGGCTGGGCTCCAAAAATTTTAGCAAGGGGTTCTCTGCCTGGTTGCTGGATTGGCGTGGCCATAGTGGGAGGCGCCTAGTCATCCTCCTGCACCATGGTGTGGGGGGGCGTTTTTTCCCTCCCCGGGCTCTGGAGGTTTCTCTCAAACCTCCGGGAGGGTGAAAACAGCCTCCCTAGGCTCCAGAGGCTCTCTGGAGGCCAGAAATGGGCCCATTTCCGGCCTTTCCAAACTCTGGTAGGCCCATTTTTCACCCTCCCTGAGCCTCCCTGTGCTTACCTGCATCCAAAATGGGCTGCACGGGGACTCCTGGGAGGGGCGGCGTGGGGTGGGTGGGGCGGGGCCAGCCGGAAGTGGGGTTTGGGGGTTCTCCAAAATGCATAGAATCTAGAGATTTTCCCGAACCCGTGCAAACCCTCAGCAGCCCCCCCCCTACTTATTTCCCTGAAAAACGGATTTATTTTTTTACAACCACAGGCAGCCCTCGACTTACAACAGTTTGTTTAGTGACCGTTCAAAGTTACAATGGCGCTGTTAAAGGTTACTTATGACCACCTTTAAAGCGCTCCATGGCTTAGGACCGGGGTATATACGAGATCGCCTTCTGCCACCAACAGCCTCCCACTGGCCAATACGCCCCCACAGAGAGGGGCTCCTCAGGGTGCCGTCGGCCAAACAATGTTGACTGGCGACACCCAGGGGGAGAGCCTTCTCTGTGGGGGCACCAGCCCTCTGGAATGAGTTGCCCCTAGAGCTCCGTCTTAGCCCAGACCTGCATACTTTTCGCCGCGCACTTAAGACCCTCCTATTCCAGCAAGCCGGACTGGCCTAATATGAATTTTTAAGGGGTGTGTGTATGTTTTAAAGGTTTTAAATTTTTGAGCCATTTTATATATTTGATTTTAATTGGTTTTAAACTTTGTAATTCTACGTATTTTAATATGGCTGTACACCGCCCTGAGCCCTTCGGGAGAAGGGCGGTATAGAAGTCTAATTATAAATAAATAAATAAATAAATAAATATTTTCATACTTTTTTTTAAAATTTGATTTATATGCCGTCCTTCTCCGGAGACTCAGGGCACCTTACAGTGTGTTAAGCAATAGCCTTCATACTTTTGTATATTGTATACAAAGTCAGCTTATTGCCCCCACAAACTGGGTCCTCAATTTACCTACCTTAGAAAGGATGGAAGGCTGAGTCAACCTTGAGCCTTGGGGAGATTCGATCTTACTTTAATTGCAGATAGCTGGTGTTAAATTACAGTACTTAGTCTGTTGAGCTATTCAGGTCAGCTATTGTCGTAAATCGAAGACTCCCTGCATTTACAAAATTGGGTATTGGTTCAGGGGCAGGTTTCAAAACCTGTTTCTACCGGTTCGTCCGGGTGGATGGATGGGCGGAGCCTCCCGCCGCTGCCGGTACTGGTTCACCCAATTTGGGGCGAACCGGTAGCAACTCACCATTGTATTAGTCCAACTCTCTAAGCTAAATTCAAAAACTGATACATGCAGAATATCAAAGAGAGAATTGAAGAATTAATCATACAGGCTGGTGGGGGGGGAGGAAAATCCTTTAAAAAAACTGTCCTTCTCTAATAGCCCTTTGACCCCTCTGTATCCCACCCTGGACAAGGGGGCTACGATAGAAGAACAGGGGTTTAAAACCATTAAAATATTCTCTAAAGGCTTTGAAAATTCTGGAGAAGCAGAATGCCTTCTAAAATATGAAGAATTTGCAGCCAAAAACATACTAGAAGTGAAAGTTAAATGCCTAGAGCAATGTAAATTTTTAATTAATGTTAGTTATAATTATCTGATGGTGCCTGACTGAGACTTAGCAAAAGGGTTGGAAGAGATTTTGTTTTCCTTGTAATTTATTAGCTTTATAACTAATAATAATTAAAAATTAAAAAATGCTCCAAGCCCCTTTGTAATAATCCTTTTTTTTAAAAAAAAAACCATAACCTTGAATTGTGGTTACATCAACTCTTATTTCCTTCTAAGAACAAAATGACGTGTTTTTTGGGTTTTGTTTTAAATAAATTAAACAATCGTGGATCTGAGGGAATCCTTCCTTTATGGGAAAAATTGGAGATGGGTTTTAAGGGCAAACTGAAATGGAAAACGGGGATCCGGTTTGCTTTATGGAGCCTTCCAGAAATTATGTGTGGAATCAATGCTTTCCATCCAATTTAGAACAAGTTTTGTGGTTTCTCTCCAAAAAGCAAACCACAAGCCATCTCTTGAGGTGCGATTTCTAAGCCAAGCACAAATTGTCAACTACAACACAAATTATACTAATGAACAAGCTGCTATTTTGCACCATTTAGAATTAGGAGGATTTTTTTTTTTTGCTTGCTTTTGTACAAACAAATAGATACCTCGGAACGGTGACACCAAAATTGTGGCACCGTTTTCAATGATTCAGTTGGCTTAATATTAGAGCACTGATTTCTGCATTTGGACATATGAAACCTGAAATTCCAGCACGATCACTAGAAAAGGTAAAGGTTCCCCTCACACATATGTGCTAGTTGTTCCCGACTCTAGGGGGCGGTGCTCATCTCCGTTTCAAAGCCGAAGAGCCAGCGCTGTCCGAAGACGTCTCTGTGGTCATGTGGCTGGCATGACTCAACGCCAAAGGCGGACAAAACACTGTTATCTTCTCACCAAAGGTGGTCCCTATTTTTCTACCTGCATTTTTTACCTGCTTTCGAACTGCTAGGTTGGCAGAAGCTGGGACAAGTAACAGAAGCTCACCCCATTACTCGGCACTAGGGATTTGAACCGCTGAACTGCCAACCTTTCGATCGACAAGCTCAGCATCTTAGCCTCTGAGCCACCACGCCCTTATAAAAGTAACATGTTATAAAACCAAACAGAACCCTAGGTACCAAAAAAAAAAATAATAATCTATTTTTCAAGGGTGACATCAAATACTCTTATATCTTTTTCTGGGGAAAAAGCACCAGGCTAGAAAAGAGGAGATTGGGAGTGTCACACCTTAGGTGTGAAAGCCAGCTGGGTGACTGAGGGCCAATCACCAGGAGATGGTGAGTTCTAGTTCCACCTTAGCCATGAAATTGGTTGTGTGCCTTCGGGCCAAAATCACCAGGAGACGGGAGATCTAATCCTACATTAGCCATGAAAGCTGGCTGGGTGACTTCAGGCCGCTCACCAGAAGACAGTGAGTTCTAGTGCCACCTTAGGTGTGAAAGCCAGCTGGGTGATTTTGGGCCAATCACCAGGAGATAGTAAATTCTAATCCCACATTAGCCATGAAAGCCGGCTGGGTGACCTTGGGCCCGTTTCTCTCTCAGCCCAACCCACCTCACAAGATTGTTGCGGGGAAAAGTGGAGGAGGAAAATATTTTGGATGGGTTTGTCACCTTGAGTTATTTATAAAAACTGTAACGGTCGGATACAAATATCCAAGTAAAAAAACATTTCCCACAATATGCTACCTTGGATGATTCTAGGTTCCTTTAGAGAAGGCTCCAACAATTTGGTGGTTTGACCCACTTCCAACACTGAATGAAGACTGAATTTACTGCCTCCCACAAACCATAAAAAGAGAAGAGAAGAGGAGAGGAGAGGAGAGGAGAGGAGAGGAGAGGAGAGGAGAGAAGAGAAGAGAAGAGAAGAGAAGAGAAGAGAAGAGAAGAGAAGAGAAGAGAAGAGAAGAGAAGAGAAGAGAAGAGAAGCGGAGCCCCGGACTAGGGAAGAGATGGCTCAGGTAAGAAGGAAGGAAGCTATTTCCTTCTTCCTAAGGAAGAAAACACCTGCCTCCTTACCTATGACATCCTTTGGCTGTTCTATCCCTCCAGTTACTTTTCCTTTGGTTGCCGTCATTTCAGACGGAACGGTGTGATTAGCAGCATGCGAGCAAACAGTAGGAATTAATCTTTTAAACACAAATATTTCAGTCGTTAGGTGATGGCTCGTCACGAAACAGTGGGAGGAAAGAGGCTCATAGTCTAACAACTCTCCTATACAACATCTTTGCAAATTTCCCCACACTCATTCACAATTTGCTTAATGCAGTTTTCAGGTAATTAAGAAAGTCTGGGTCCACCCTTTTGATTAAAGACCCCGAGCGACTGTCTCAGTTTACTCTTCCCTTCAATTTAAATTTTCTCAAAGACTGCAAATTACTAAAATATGACAACAGCCTCTAAAAAAATAACTGGAATATCTAAGCCAAAGGTGTTGGCTGTGCAACTGTCTAGCACCATGATGGTGAACCTATGGCACGCATGCCACAGGTGGCACCTGTAGCCATATTGGTGGGCACGTGAGCTCAGCTCCAGTGCTCATGCGTGCACCAGTCTGCTGATTTTCAGGCCTTCAGGGCCCACCAGAAGTAGGGAAACAGGCTGTTTCCTGCCTCCGGAGGGCCTCGGGGGTGATGGTGGGGAAGGGCCATTTTTCTCTCTCACCAGACACTAGAGCCTTTCTAGGAGTCTGGGGAGGGCAAAAACAGCCTTCCCAAACCCCCGGAGGCCAGAAATGGCCCGTTTCCCAACTTCCAGTGGGACGGGAAGGCCCATTTTTTCCTGTCCCCAGGCTCCAGAGCCTCTCTAGG
The DNA here is from genome assembly GCA_022577455.1 of Arizona elegans. Classification (NCBI taxonomy): domain Eukaryota; kingdom Metazoa; phylum Chordata; class Lepidosauria; order Squamata; family Colubridae; genus Arizona; species Arizona elegans. The sequence continues at coordinate 3,968,800 of JAKOOJ010000014.1, read as the reverse complement.
AGTTTGGGGAGGGCAAAAATGGCCTCCCCCTCACCGGAGGCCCTCCGGAGGCCAGAAATGCACCATTCCTCCCGCTCCTGGCACGTGATGGCAAAAAGCTTAGCCATCACTGGTCTAGCAGTTGGAAGCAGTGGTGGTATTTGGCCGGTTTTCTCCGGTTCAGGTGAACCGATAGCAGCGGCTGTGGGAGCTCTGCACACCCACCCGGATGTCATGTCCTATTTTTGATGCTCTGTGCATGCACGGAAGGCTCTGCACATGCGTGGAGGTGGCGCGTGCGCTCACATTTGCGAACCGGTAGCGAAGATAAGTGAATTCCACACCTGGTTGGAATTAGGCTTATTTGGAATTTTCTAGGTTGGGGGATGAGTGACATACCAGGAATCTCATTAGTTATGTATGATTAATTCTTCAATCTCATTGCTATGACAATCAAATGTAGCTTTAAAAGAGAAAGCCCTTATAAACCAGCAAATGTTATTAAAAGACACGTCCTTTTGTGAGTTGTAGTTCACGACATCTTATAGCTTTTAATCCAAAAAAAAAATTGATAAGAAAAAGGTGCTACCAGAAGCGTTAATCTTTAAAAACAAATAAGAATTTCATTTTTTTAAAAAAAAAACAAAAAAAAAACCAGTTCTTGAAATCTTGTATCACTCTCCGATGTGTCAAAAAGTAAAACCAAAACAGATTTTTACAGAGGCTGTAAAACAAGGAAAGCAGAGAAAGGCCACCCGCAACTCTTGACAAGGAGCAATGCCCAAGTGCAATTCTGGATGATAACCTATAGCCTTCATAATCTATTTTAAAAATAATCATACCCAACAGCAGAACTGCAAAAATAACTAATGCAAAAATAGCAACTCTGTGAAAAGCAACAACAACATTGCCCACTGAGAAGGAGATCTCATGCCATAGAAAATGTATTGTCTACATTGATCGGATAAGCCAAAATGCCTTCAACAAACTAAAGTTGAAAGAAGCTCATGGAGACAGAAAGATCTAACTGGGGAGGATGGTCTTACATCCCAGGTGCTGTGACAGAAAAGGTCCATCTCTATATCATCCATCCATCCATCCATCCATCCATCCATCCATCCATCCATTCATCCATCCATCCATGGGTGGGCTTCAGATCCTTTAGCAACAGGTTTGCTGCCCCGTTGCTGGGTGGGAGTGGCCATGGTGGGAGTGGCCTAGTCGGCTGCCTGCACCACGGTGGGGGTGGGGGTTCGCCCTCCCCAGGCTCCAGAGGCTTTCCTCAAGCCTCCAGGAGGGTGAAAACTGCTTCCCCCAGGATCTGGAGGCCCTCCGGAGGCCAGAAACAGGCCCATTTCCGGGCTTCCGAAATCTCCGGTAGGCCCGGTTTTTACCATCCCAGTGCCTCTGCGCAGGTCCTGCACTTACCTGGAATGATGAACGGGCTGGGGTGGAATGGGAAGGGTGGGGTGGGCATGGCCAGTCAGGGGTGGCATTTGGGGGTTCGCCGAACTGCGGCGCTCCTTGGCTAGAGGATCGTCCCAAACCCTGCCGAACCCCCAGGAGCCCACTCCTGCATCCATCCATCCATCCATACCATGGAAACTCCAAGTCAACTTTTAATATAGGCATAAGAAAGGAAAAAAAGATCTCCTAAAAGAACTTCTAAACTTGATAGCTGCAACTCATTTGGGGAACTGTTGGAATTAAAATAAAAGTCGAAATAAAATCATTTCTTCTCTGCTCTCCATCAGTCACGACGATAGCCATTGTGCTAACGAAATCCTAACGTAAATTTCTAAATATTAAAATAAAAGTAAAGTTTCCTTCAAGATGAGCATGAGAGATCTGAGTCTGCCTTCAAGGGCTCACCTGACTGAGGTTTTCTGAGGTTTTCTAGAAAATTGAAGTTTTCTGAAACAGTTAGAACAATTAATCAGTGAAACAACTTGCCTCCAGGAGTTGCAAATGCTCCAACACTGGAAGTTTTTAAGATGATGTTGGACAGCTATTTGTCTGAAGTGGTGTAGGGTTTCCTGCCTCGGCAGGGGGTTGGACTAGAAGACCTCCAAGGTCCCTTCCAACTCTGTTATTCTATGTTCTAAATGAGCAACAGTATCAAAACAGTAGTCATAGCTGTTTGCGGGATATTTTTCTTGAATTCCTAGTGTTGCTATAATCCTAGAATTTCCTAGAAATCTTCCATTTCAAGTATTAATCAGGCCCAACCAGGCTTAGCTTCCAAGCCAGCAAATATTGGCCTGGTGCTCTGCTTCTTGCTGAGAATATTCCAGCTTTATCACTTTGACTCAATCAGAAAATTAACAAAGGCTCCAAGAAGATTATGACTACAGTGATAAACAGTGCATTGTATTTTATAATAAACACCTCTCATTCTCAAGGAGAAAACTGTCTGACAGTCCAAGGCAGCCAGACAAACCCACTGTTTGCTTACATAGTTGGGGGATTCCTTAAGGGGCAAACAGTGATTCATAATAAATTGTATGTACTGTTGCTTGATTATAGTTTCATTATGGAACCCTGTTAACTTGTCACTTTTCTAGCAGATAATGATCACTTAACATAGAGGTACATAACCTGAGATCCAAAGTTATCTGTAATTCACCCGAGGTTTTGGGCAGTGGTGAAATTCAATTTTTTTTACTATCGGTTCTGTGGGTGTGGCTTGGTGGGCATGGCTTGGTGGGCGTGGCAGGGGAAGGAAGGATACTGCAAAATCTCCATTTCCACCCCACTCCAGGGGGAAGGATATTGTAAAATCCCCATTCCCTCCTAACTCTAGGATCAGCCAGAGGTTTTATTTGCCAGTTCTCCGACCTACTCAAAATTTCCGCTACCGGTTCTCCAGAACCTGGCAGAACCTGCTGAATTTCATCCCTGGTTTTGGGTAATGTAAAACCCTAACTATTTCCCAATGTTGTGACCGAACTGTAATTTTTAACATACCGTGTTTCCCCAAAAATAAGACCTTGCCACCAAAAAAGGCACCAGGTCTAATTTTATAAGAATTACAGAAATTTCCTATTTGCAATCAATACACGCTCAATATATATTAGAACAGATTCTTCCTTATTTTCTTTCCTTATGGTTTTTCGTCAGTCAGGCCACTGAAAGATTGTTCTGAGTTTATTTATTTAAGTGTAAATCCATTGATCAAAATGGGACTTATTGTTGTGACCTAGGCTTCCTGAGTCATTAAAACACACGAGTAGTCCCAAAAATCTCTTTTATTGCAACAGCTGTGAATTACATTCATTCACACCTGAGTCCCAATTAGTTGCAAAAAGTCCTTTGGAGAAGTCCTTCGGGATAATCACCAACCTTTATCTCCCTTGACACTCTGCCAAAGACCTACTTGGCAAAGCCAAACGGAGTCCAGAATCAAACACAGATGCCGACTAGGAACAGAATTAACAATGTTGCTTTCCTGCAAAGGGCCTACGTGCCTTTGCTCCTCTTTTAAGCCTTATGGGAGGGGCCAATCATCTCCAGGCCTTACTCCCAAGTTGTCCTTTTTGCTTTAGCTGCTCTTGCTTTCTGGCAGCTCTGCGCATGCGCGCACTAGGAACAGGCTCCTCCTGTTCCTCTGCCTCTCTGATGTCCAACTCTGGAGGCTCCGGAGTCCGCGCATAACTCCCAGATGGCCCTGGCCCCATCTCTGCCTCTGACGCAGAGCCCTCATCCGAGCCTTCCCCAGATTTCAGGACTGGTCCATGTTCCTCCCCAGCCTCCTCACTGTCCAACTCAGCTGCCAGCTCCGCAGGCTGTTGGCGGACCACAACACTTATTTCTGAGAAAAGAGGCAGGAATCCTCTCCTTTTAGCGGTTCTATCCTATCCTATCCAACCAGCAAATTAAGCAGCTGTAAGGAGATGTTTGAAGGAATTTACGGCTAATTTATGAGGGGATCTATTATTATTTTATTCAAAAGTAGATGGCTTTCTTCCCTGCTTTTACATTCGCTTCAAAATTAACTCCAGAGCCAACATGTTCCCATAGTCATTAAATATAATCTAGAATTAGTAATAGTCAAGTCCTTCTACTTGTGGATAAATAAGCTTCCATGAAGTATAGCAAATTATTTGCTTAGCAGAAATTGATCCTATTTCAGCTATTTTAAGTCCTCATTAAATCTCATCCTAGAGCTGCAAAATATATCTAAAACTCCACCAGTTTCCTTCTAATGCAGGGGTCCTCAAACTTTTTAAACAGGGGGCCAATTCACGGTCCCTCAGACTGTTGGATGGCTGGACCGGCTGTGTGGGCGTGGCTAGGTGGTCATGTGACTGTGTGAGCGTGGCCAATTTAGCAGTCCATTAAACAATACTTGTGGCCCTGGTGGCGCAGCAGACTAAAGCACTGTTATTAACATCAGCTGCCTGCAATTACTGCAAGTTCAAATCTCACCAGGCTCAAGGTTGACTCAGCCTTCCATCCTTTCTAAAGTAGGTAAAATGAGGACCCAGATTGTGGGGGCAATAAGCTGACTTTGTATAAAATATACAAAAGTATGAAGGCTATTGCTTAACGCATTGTAAGCCGCCCTGAGCCTCCGGAGAAGGGCGGCATATAAATCAAATTAAAAAAAAAATACTCACCAATTAAACTTTAATTTGTTATGCTCCTGGGGGTGGAAAGCAGGTTAGTGAAGGGATGTGGCTGCCTTGGGGTGTGTGTGAGGGATTTCTGTTTGTGTGTGTGTGTGTCCCATCCCCCCCCTCTCTCCCTCCCTCTGTCCCTCTCTCTGTCTCTCTGGAGGCCGGGGCACCTCCAGAACCCTCTGCTACCCAAAAACGGGCCCATTTTTTGCCTCCTGAGGTCCTTATGCATCCCATTTTTGGCATCCTCAGCCTCCAGAAGGTGGATGGGGGCCGATTGTTGGGTGGAGCAATGTGGGAGGGGCAGCCTCATGGTCCCTCGTGGGCCAGATTAATGTCTTTGGCGGGCCGTATCTGGCCCGTGGGCCATAGTTTGAGGATCCCTGTTCTAATGCCTCATCTTTTATTAACATTCAGGAGGTCACATTTAGCTTCCATAAATGCACGTATCTATTAACTGCTTCCCAATGAATTATATGTATTGATGTTGAGTGAATCACTCAGTAGTTAAGTTAGTAAGATGGTTGTTTAAGTGAATCTGGCTTCCCCTATGAACTTCGCTTCTCTGAACATCGCAAAAGAGGATCCCATGATCACGGGACACTGAAACCGTCATAAATATGAGTCAGTTGCCAAGCGTCTGAATTTTGATCCCGTGACCATGGAGATCCTGCAATGGCTGTGAGTGGGAAGAACGATCATAAGTCACTTTTTTCAGTGTCGTCGTAATTCTGAGGGGGTCACTAAGCAAACTGTTGTAAGTTGGGGACTACCTGTAATGACATTTCTGCAAGCAAACCACCAAGTTCAGGGAATTCCCTGGATTTCACAGATCATCCCATCAGCAACAGATATTTTCATCTCTTTAACACAATCCTCTTTTTGGAAGCAAGTCCCTTTTGTAAGTCTGAATTACTGCTCTTGTAATAAAGCCCTTTCCTCCTCAAAATATGGGTTTGATAAAAAATATAATAATTTGTGACTGCTACAGCAATGGCAAAAAAAAAAAAAAGGAACAAAGGCACAGGTGGGCTTCAAAAATTTTAGCAAGGGGTTCTCTGCTCAGTTGCTGGGTGGGCGTGGCCATGGTGGGCGTGGCCTAGTCGGCCTCCTGCACAATGGCAGGGAGGCATTTTTGCCCTCCAAGGGCTCCAGAGGCTTTCCTCGAGCCTCCAGGAGGGCGAAAATGGCCTCCCCAGGCTCTGGAGGCCCTCTGGAGTCTGGCCTTCCCAAACTTCTGGTAGGCCCATTTTTCATCCTCCCCGAGCCTCCGCATGCGCCCGGTACTTCTCTGTATCCAAAATGGGCTGCATGGGGACTCCTGGGAGGGAGGGGAGGGGAGGGGTTGGTGGGGCCAGCCAGGAGTGGGATTTGGGGGTTCTCCAAACTGCACAGAATCTTAGCTAGAGGTTCTCCCAAACCCCTGTGAAACCCCAGCAGCCCACTCCTGAACAAAGGTGTGGGGGGGTGGGGAAAGCTCTCTCCCATTTTGATAAAAAAATTCATCAATCTTTCCCGAACCACAGTCTTGACTTTATCTTGTGCTACTTAAGGACTGCAATAAAAGAATTGTCTAGATTTTGTTTCTGAACCAGGATATGAATAGCACGGAAAGCAAGCTGAACCAAGGAGGAAAAAAAAGCATCTGCCAACTCTATTCAAATATTAACAAGGTACAGTTAAAACTTTTGTAATTTATGCAAATGAGATTGCCGGTACAAGGTGAACGGAGAGAATCCCTGAGAGGCAGAATGAACACAAAAATCAACAAAGTGAAAAGATCAACCCTCCCTTCCACCTCCTGACAGCACGAGAGAAGAGGCTGCAGCCTGGGAATTGGAGAAGAGGAGAAAAGAAAAGAAAAAGAAACAATACACACACACATGCATACATTCGGCCATTGTTGGCGAAGTTTAAGTGCCTCGTGTTTTACAGATTCTCAAGCTAAGAGGAAGCTGGAGCGATATTGGGGAAGAATTTTAAAGCCTATTTAGATAGAATAGAATAGGATTCTTTATTGGCCAAGTGTGATTGGACACACAAGGAATTTGTCTTTGGTGCAGAAGCTCTCAATGTACATAAAAGAAAAGATACGTCCATCAAGAATCATAAGGTACAACACTTAATGATAGTCACAGGGTACAAATAAGCAATCAGGAAACAATATAAATCGTAAGGAAACAAGCAACAAAATTACAGTCATACAATTAACATACAAAGAGTGAACAGTGCCTTGAATATATAAATAGAAAAGATACTTATAGAAGTAACCGATTATATTAAAATGTTGGACTGTATTACTTAAGAAAATGTTAAGTTATAAAATAAGTGGGCTCACTATTCCTGTAAGAATTGAACAATGGTAACATCGTAAAATTAAATTATTTTGATGATGGATTGGGGTTTAATATAGAATAGAAGGGAAATTGGAATTTGGTTAAAATTAGAGATGAAAACGAAGGGTAAAATTGGTAAAAAAAAAATAGATGAAAATGAACACTATGGCAAAAAGGAAGTATAGAAATGGTAAACTTAGTTGTAAAAATTAAAACTTGTTTAAATTTGTTAACCGGCCAAATACTCCGATCAGCAAAGATATAAGGTATGTTTGTGTGAGAGTGTATGTGTAAAGAATAAAGAAAAACTTTTTACAAAAAAAAAAGAGAGAGAGAGAGAGAGAGAAAGCAATGCCAAGAAAGAGAACGTTTGGGGTGATTTCTTAAAAACTCCTTTGGAAAAAAAATAAATGTTGGAATTTAGGAAGGATGCAACAACCGGGAAGAATAGAGCCATTTGCAAAAAAACCCCAACCCCCCCCCCCAAAAAAAAAAACCAGAATACTTATTCACCTCTGAGCAAGCACCTTGCTGAAGGTCAATTCTTGCCTCTTGGAGGCTATTTTAGTAGCGACTAATCTAGGACCTACTCTCTGGAAAAAAACAAAAACCCCTCCTTTTTTGCAGAGAGCCAAACTCACATCTGTTCAGCCACAGATTGCTAGAACAGGAGGGTGCAGGCATCCAGGAGGGAATGCCCGGAGTTCTTGTGCCAGAGGCTGGCCTCAGGTATTTAAGACCATCAGGGGAATACGAACTGCAGCTGTCACTGACACCCCTGCTGTGAAATGGCGAGGCAAGATTGAAACCAAAAAGAAAAGGGGGAAAAAAAAAATCCCCACTCAAAACACAACCTCAAAAAGAACGGCAGAACTGCAGAATCGAACTGGGTCGTTTAGGTTAGAGCAACCCAACCTTGCCATACGTGTTTGAATCATGATTAACAGGGGATCGATGCTGTCCTCCAATGGGCTAGGCTTGGGGCAACCAGTAAAAGAGGCCATCGTTGTAGGGGTGAAATGCTGTGAAGTCTACCGTTTCGTTACTGCTTCGCTTTGCGCACACATGGGCAGTGCGTGCCAAACACACGCTTCGCGTGCATGCACGCAGCGGGCGCTACTGCACAGCCCTGAAAAAGGAAGATTAAGAAGCCTTTTCTCAGTCTGCAAAGGTAAGTAGAACAACGGAGGGGCGGGGGAAACAGCTGTGCCGCGTGATTTAGATTCGCTAGAAAGCAGGATTTCCTGCTTTCTAGCGAATATAAATCGTGCGGCACAGCTGGTTGTCGGAAATACTGGTTCACCCAAACCGGTAGCATTTCACCCCTGCATCATTGGTCTGCATTGTCAAAGCACTGGAAGAACTGGAAAAATCGATAATGATGATGATGAAATTACCTAGTTTGGGTAATGAAAGGTCTGCGAGAAAACAAGAAAGCTCGGAGAGCACCAAGGACCCCCTCATGTCAACCCTGAGCTACAAATATTCTCCTTTATTAAACCTGAATCTGTTACACCATATCTGCAGACCTATCTTGGTGCCTATGTAGGCAGTGCTCATATGAGATGCTGGAGATGTCAGGGGCTGTTTAAGCCACAGAATCTACCACCTCACTCGTTGCAGAAGATTTAGTTGTAGGTCCCAGAAAACATGGCTGTCCAGCAAAGGAAAGCTCACCGTGTCTCTCAATCATTGGTTATCCTTTACTTAATGTTAAGGCATTTCTCACATGTATTTGAGGTCTGTCTTCCTGTAACGTCTACCCATAGTTCCGTATCTTGAGAGGCACATTCTCTCTCTCTCTCTCTCTCTCTCTCTCAATCATTTTCTCCATCTCTCTCTTTCTCTCCCTCTCTCTTCTTCTCTCTCTCTCTGCCTCTCTCTCTGTGTCTCTCTCTCTGTGTCTCCTTCTCTCCCCCCCCCCTCTCTGTGTCTCTCCCCCCCCTCTCTCTGTGTTTCCATAGGGATGTGAAGAACCTCAAATCAAAATCCAAAATCTTTCCTCAACACAGGCACGGGTGCACTCAATGTTCCTCAATGTTGATGCCTCCTTCAAGAAGCTGTTGTCCTTTCTCGGGCTCACACAGTAGCTGGGCAATCCCAGGAAAATTCACAATTAAAGAGATGCCAAAAAGGATGGCAAACCTGAAGCTCTCGTCTTGCCTTGTTCTTGACTTAATTGTCTATCTACTATTGCAAGCCTGGGAAAACACACAGCTTCTTTAAACAGGTGCAGACAGGTGTAGTATGCAGACTCATTCTTACTCTGAGATATCTTTTTGGTTTTGAACCTAAAGGGGTGAAGATCTCTACTTTTTCTATGTATTTGAAAAGTCAAATCTTCCATCACTTCTTTCAATTTCCAATCCCTTCATTTTTCTCATTTTCATATTTTTTTTTTAAAAAAAATCTTTTTCCATGCATCTGAATCCTTCTTAGTGTGGTACCCAGGATGAGGTCCAATCAGCACAATCATACATAAACAGTTTCTGCTAAAATCATTTCTCTCTAACAATCCGTTTCTTTTGTTCAGGGCTTAGCATTGGTTGGTTAACTGAGCAAGATTTAATCATGCGAACTGAATCTGCAGACCAAAGTAGAAGAGCCACAGGCTTCCCACCTCATCTGTGAATTGGCAGAAACAAACCTTGGCTAGTCTTCTCCAACCTGGTGGGTCCCAGGTGTGCTCGGAGTGTAACCGCCAGAATTCCAAATCAGTCATAGCTGTTAGCTATGGAGTCCAACCTATATGGAAGGTGCCATATATAGAGAGACTGCCAGGTTGGTGAAGAACAGTTTATACATACGTATATTTGCCAGACTTGGGCAGGTCAGTCCATTTCAATGTTAATTTCACACGTCTTCATTCATACCTTGGCTCCATTTCCACATTCACTGCAATGTGTGAACATTTGCCAGATTTTTCCATTTTTAAAAATGCAAAATGTCTCACTTCTCAAAGGTCTTTTCTCCTAAATTTTGCTTTTTTAAAAAAATACCTAATCCTCTGAAGCTCAGGTTGCATTGCAAATTCTAGAGAAATGAAACATCCAAATCCTGCCTTCTAATCTGTGTATTAATCTGGGAGCTAGGGAGACATTGGGTTAACTTGGTTTATTAATGCAGAATGAAGAGAAACTTTGGCCAGGCCTCATTCTTCTCTAGATAGCACTGAACGAGACAGAGAAGGATTGCATTCATTAGCCTTAATGTTGTTAATCTGTAGAGCAGGAGTGTCCAACCTTGGCAACTTTAAGACCTGTGGACGTCATCAACTTCCAGAATTCCTCAGCCAGGAAATCTGGGAGTTGAAGTCCACGAACCTTAAAACTATCCAAGGCTGGACATCCCTGATATAGAAGGAATTCCTCAACCCCACGTCATCCCAGCTTTTTGAGTTTACATTAAGGATGTGTGAGTTTTGTTTTTCTGGTCCAGATACTATTATCATAAAAGCAAGTCAAGTTGGGTTGAGAAAGAGCTGGACCTAAAACTAAAACTGACTTGATTCCACTTGTAGTTCACTTAAATTATTTCAATTCAGTTAACATGATTGCTCTCTCCCCTTCTACTTTTTTTATGAGTTCCATCCAGTGGTGAAATCTGGCTGGAGTTATCCGGTTCGCACGAACCGGTAGTGCCAGAGGTGGGAGATTCCGCCCACCCATCGGGACGTCATTACATCCCATTTTTGACCCTGTTCCCATACGCAGAAGCTTCTGCACATGTGTAGAAGAGACGCACATGCTCACATTTCTGAACTGCAAAGGTAGCAAAGGTAAGTGCATTTCAAAGGTAAGTGCAATTCCATCCTAGGACTTTAGAGGCAACTGTGAAATCCAAGTTTATACCTTTGGTTTCAGGAGCCTTGCAAGCTTTTTCTCCAGCATTTCCTATTTGCCTAAATTTATCCTCAACAGGAAGGATTCAGTTTGTGGCATTAAGGAGAGGTCTTTATGCCTCTGGCTTCCTCCCGTCACAACTAATTTCCTAAGTTTTGAACCATATCCAGTCTATAATATGACTATATATAGCAGTGATGGCGAACCTTTTACTCACTGGGTGTCAAACAAGTATGCGCTTTACTTACACATGGCTCCTCCCCCCTGGGTGCTGCGTACGCAACCACACCATCTGTACATGCGCACGGCTTTCGCGCACCCCACCGTGCACTGTGCATGCAACTGCACCATCTGTGCATGCACATGGCTTTCGCACAGCTACCGCCATGCAATGCACATGCAATTGCACCATCTGTGTGCATGTGCAAATGCACACGCATGCACAGGAGAGCTCCGAAGACCAGCTGGGTCTCTGGAATTGTGCGCATGTGCACCACAGGCTCAAACATCAGCTGGGGCGTGCGCACATGCGCAGCTGCAGGTGAGTTGGGAATGGCTCGCATGCCCGGAAAGCATTTTGGACGCTCAGGTGAAGAACTCTTTGTGGTGTCAGTAATTTCACCTGAAAGAAAACCAGAATTCCAAGAGGGATGGGGGAAGGAGAAGTGAAGGAAGAAAAGGAAAGAAGGGGAACATGATGGTTGAGTTTTTGTATGCTAATCCTTCCTTAAATTATTAAACAAGGGGAAGAAATTATTTACATTGTGCTTCCGTTGCATTGCAGTGCACACTGCCAAAAGAAATTCTCACAGCGAGTGATTAAACTTGTCGGGCCTTATTTATTTATGGCGCCTGGTTTCAGAAGGTTTTGCAGTTTGCACTCAAGGAAGAGAAGAGAATTTTCTGTTATTACAGGAACAGAGAGCAGTAAGAGGAACGCAGACGGAGATTGCCTTGATACCTATTCGCAATTAATTCATTTCTCGCAGATAATCACAGCAGATACCGCAAAAGGAATTTGTACACAATCCTTTTCAGGAGAACAAAACAAAACAAAACAAAAAAGAGCCATACCTGAAGTTCAGTCTGGAAAAAGAACTTCTGTGGACACTGCGAACAATCGTAAATTTTGTCCTCCTGTCCGTGGACAGCAAAGATATGTTGCTGCAATTTATTTGCCTGTACAAAAACTAAAGAGAAAACAACAACAACAAAAGAAAATAAGAATTAGGTCAGAGATATAGAGAACAGCTGCCATAACCACGGACACTGTCTATGAACATTGTCTACTGTGTTTCCCCGAAAATAAGACCTCCCCGGATAATAAGCCCTCCCCCATAAATAAGCCCTGAAAATATTTAATCGCATGTGCAACCGGTCCCCACCATTTCTTATGGTTAGGGTTCTTCTGGTTGGAAATCAGGTAAGAAGGCAAGAGGAGCCCCGTCTTGCTCCACACACCCCAAAATAATAAGACCTCCCCAAAAATAAGGTCAAGTGCTTATTTTGGGTTTCAAAAAATATAAGACAGGGTCTTATTTTCGGGGAAACACGGTATACCTTTGACTGGGTATAAATATGACCCCAGCAAACCTGTTTCTACAATAAACTGATCCAAAATAGGTTGTGCCTTTGTTTTCTTTTCAACTTGTTTTTAAAAAATAAAGCATCAAGCGTCGGATCCAAAGTAAGTTAAATTCACATAGATAACACTTGATCAAATGTTTGTTTAACTGTATTTGATTGATCATAACACAACTGGCTGTTTTCATCCAGACCATGCAAAAGAAAAGGCCACAGCTAAAACCACTGGATAAATTAGTAGGCATGATGCCAAAAGACAAGAGAAAACAAAACAGAGAACGAACAATTGTGTGTCTTCATATAACGGCAAAAGTCAGTCAATGGGGTTTTAAGATGCACATTTTTTTCACATTGACTAGTATAATGAGGCTTCAACCCAAAATATATGCCACTTTTCCCAAAGGGCTCTAATAGTCTAAAATTACAATTTACCAAAAAAATTCAGCCAAAGAGAGCTAAAAAGTCAGTTTTGTGGCACTTGTCCATTTCTTTTTTAATTTTAGAAAAACAACCCACAAATAAGGCAGATTACCAAATTGAGTAACATCTAAACAGTTCTCACCAGTGGTGAAATCCAAATTTTTTTTACTACCAGTTCTGTGGGTGTGGCTTGGTGGGCATGTGGTGGCTTGGTGGGCGTGGCTGGGGAAGGCTACTGCAAAATCTCCATTCCTACCCCACTCCTGGGGGAAGGATATTACAAAATCTCCATTCTCACCCCACTCTGGGGCCAGCCAGAAGTGGCATTTGCCGGTTCTCTGAACTACTCAAAATTTCCGCTACTGGTTCTCCAGAACCTGTCAGAACCTGCTGGATTTCACCCCTGGTTCTCACCAACGTAAAGCTGAATTCATGCTACCAACTTTTCGCTTTTGATCTTTTCTCTGTAATTGGTAATACCCTGTTTCCCCTAAAATAAGACATTCCCTGGTAATAAGCCCAATCGGGCTTTTGAGCACATGCACTAAAATAACCCCCCTGAAAATAAGCCCTCCCCGAAAATATTTAAACACATGTGCAGCTGACCCCTGCTATTTCCTCTGGTTTCCTCCATGTGCCCCAAAATAATAAGACCTCCCCGAAAATAAGGCCAAGCGCTTATTTCAGGGTACAAAAAAATATAAGACAGGGTCTTATTTTGGGGAAACACAATAGTTACAAGAGATGCTAAGTTGATGCTAAGTAGAAGGCTAAAACATAATATGACAAATTGGTGATTTAGTAGCAATTCCTAACTCACTTTTTGTAAGCCCGTTAATGGTTTAGCATTGTGTGTTAAGCAGGCCATTATGGCTTTATCAACAACCTGACATGGTATGCCAAATGGACATCTCTGATTGGACTATGGATAGATACATACAGGTAGTCCTCAAATGACAGCCATTCAACTAGTGACCGTTCAAAGTTACAACAGCACTGAAAAAAAGTGACTTAGGACCGTTTTTTTCACACTTATGGCCTTTGCAACATCCCCACGGCCACATGATCAAAATGTGGATGCAACTGGTTCATACATATGACGGTTGCAGTGTCCCAGGGTCCTGTGATCACCCTTTTGTGACCGTCTGATAAGCAAAGCCCATGGGGAAACCAAATCCATTTAACGACCGTGTTACCCATTTAACAACCGCAGCGATTCACTTAACAGCGGTGGCAAGAAAAGTCGTAAAACGGGGCAAAATTCGCTTAACACAGACAGAAATTCGGGGCTCCATTGCGGTTGTACCTCGAGGACTACCTGTAGTATTTCTGAAGTTTGGACAGGGCAATCATCCTACAGCAGTGTTTCTCAACCTTGGTAGCTTGAAGATGGGTGGACTTCAATTCCCAGAGCGCTGCTGGCTGGGGGATTCTGGGAGTTGAAGTCCACCCATCTTCAAGCTACCAAGGTTGAGAAACACTGTCCTACAGCCATCATCCATGTGCCTCTTCCACTTACTACCTGGGAATTGTGGAATTGTGGAAACAGGCCCAATTCAAGCTAAGAAAGTTGGCAATTCTCATCCTTCCATACTGAGGGCAATCTCTATCCCACACTGTAAATGACTCCACTTATTTAGAAACCACACTGAAAGGCTTGAGTCCATGATGGGTGAGTGAATGACCTAAAGTGGAAAGTACGAGGGTGGGAAAGAGATTGTCTTCCAGGTATTTCTAGTTTGAAAAAAAAAAGAGAGAGAGATTCTATTTCAGGCCACGATTTCTCCTCCCCGACCCCTTCCAGCTTGCACGAAAAGAAAAGAGTCTGTTTTGAAATTCCCCCGTGTATCATTTCCGGATCAAGCCATGTACGCGGAGTGCTTGTCTAGGAGCGGCTGTTCTTACCTGTAAAACAAACAGGGCATTTGAATGTACCTCCCATCCCCTCGAAGCTGTGCTCGATCAGGTGACACAGGAGCTTTGCTGGAGAGTCAAACATCTGGTTACACAGCTTGCACTCATGATTGATGCCTTCCTCTGCAAGGTTCAAATGATACAACTTGTTAGTGACACAGCAGATTAGCGTCTGGAAGGCAGGATTCAGTGAGAAATCACAAATGCCAGTTCAGGCAGCTTTGGGGGAAGCTGGAGACGCCGCTCTCCCTACAAAAGCAGGTGTAACAGCGTAACGCTTGTACGGCGCGTTCCGGCTGTAGCGCCTCCAGTCAAATTGGAAGGGCATTTCTATGTTCCACTTGGATGAAAGTGACGGTGCGAGCTAGCCTCTGGTAGATGACACCGTCCCGGTTTCCCAAAATCATGCCTGACAACATGGTATCTTCACTCATTGGAGGGAGGGAGGAAGGAAAAAGGGGGAAGGAAGTTGTAGGGAGGGAGGGAGGGAGAGAGGGAGGGAGGGAGGAAGGAAGGAAGGAAGGAAGGAAGGAAGGAAGGAAGGAAGGAAGGAAGGAAAAAGGGGAAGAAAGCTGGAGGGAGGGAGGGAGGGAGGGAGGAAGTAAAAAGGGGAAGGAAGTTGGAGGGAGAGGAAGGAAGGAAGTAAAAAAGGAAAAGGAAGTTGGAGGGAGGGAGGAAGGAAGGAAAAAGGGGAAGGAAGCTGGAGGGAGGGAGGGAGGGAGGAAGGAAGTAAAAAGGGGAAGGAAGCTGGAGGGAGAGGAAGGAAGGAAGTAAAAAGGGAAAAGGAAGTTGGAGGGAGGGAGAAGGAAGGAAGGAAGGAAAAAGAGAGAAGGAAGTTGGAGGGAGGGAGGAAGGAAGAAAAAAGGAGAAGGAAGTTGGAGGGAGGAAGAAAAAAGGGGGAAGGAAGTTGGAGGGAGGGAGGAAGGAAGGTAGGAAGGAAGGAAAAAGGGGAAGGAAGCTGGAGGGAGGGAGGGAGGAAGGAAGTAAAAAGGGGAAGGAAGTTGGAGGGAGAGGAAGGAAGGAAGTAAAAAGGGAAAAGGAAGTTGGAGGGAGGGAGAAGGAAGGAAGGAAGGAAAAAGAGAGAAGGAAGTTGGAGGAAGGGAGGAAGGAAGAAAAAAGGGGGAAGGAAGTTGGAGGGAGGGAGGAAGGAAGGAAGGTAGGAAGGAAGGAAGGAAGGAAAAAGGGGAAGAAAGCTGGAGGGAGGGAGGGAGGGAGGAAGGAAGTAAAAAGGGGAAGGAAGTTGGAGGGAGAGGAAGGAAGGAAGTAAAAAGGGAAAAGGAAGTTGGAGGGAGAAGGAAGGAAGGAAGGAAAAAGAGAGAAGGAAGTTGGAGGGAGGGAGGAAGGAAGAAAAAAGGGGGAAGGAAGTTGGAGGGAGGGAGGAAGGAAGGAAGGAAGGAAAAAGGGGAAGGAAGTTAGAGGGAGAGGAAGGAAGTAAAAAGGGAAAATGAAGTTGGAGGGAGGGAGAAGGAAGAAAAAAGGAGAAGGAAGTTGGAGGGAGGAAGAAAAAAGGGGGAAGGAAGTTGGAGGGAGGGAGGGAGGAAAGAATGTAGTTGGAGAGAGGGAAGGAGGAAGGGAGGGAGGGAGGAAGGAAGGAAAGAAGGAAGAAGGAAGGGAAGGCAGCAGAGGGGAAGGGAAGGAGGGAAGGAAGGAAGGAGGAAGGAAAAAGGAGGGAGGGAGGGAGAGAGGGAGGGAGGGAGGAAGGAAGGAAGGAAGGAAGGAAGGAAGGAAGGAAGGAAGGAAGGACATTCAAAACAAAGAACACTGGCCAATCCTGAAAGGAAAAGAGAAGTGCCAGAGTCTACTGAAATGGATTGCCCCACAACTCACACAACAGTTAGGTAGAAAAAACAGAAGTGGGCATGGTAGCAAAACATCAGGAGCCCCGAAACGATAACAGGAGCTACTGATACCTTTACATTTCAGTTCTAAGTCAGACAATTAATGGTAGTTCTCTTCCCCACCCACCCTTTCGTGTTTGCTTTTAGACCCATCATTTCAGTCTCTCGCAGCTTGCAGAGAACACAAGAAAAATATTCCACAAAAAACAGGCTTCCGACCGATAACACAAGAACGAAATGAAACACAAAGAGCAGCAACGGCTATCTGGAGCTACAAGGATGCTCGGAAGAGCTACGTCTCCCCAAGGTTGAGACTAACTGCTGGAGATGGGTGTGTGTGTGTGTGGAAACGAGGGAGGGTGCAGAGCGAGAGGCGAGGTGAGGGAAAGAATGACCTCCCCCCCACCAGCAAATAGGAACGGAGAATATTGGTAATTTTTTGGGGAGGGGAGGTATGAAGGAATGGATCCATTTTCCACTCAGAAACATCCCTGGGAATAATGTTATATAATCACGTAGCGCTATTCCTAAGGGCACCATAACCTTATTTGCAAAATGCTTTTGCAGTGAGCAAAGCCAGAGCCCTGGTTCCGTGTGACAGATTAACTACAATGCAATCTTCGGTGTTCGCAGTCTTTTGTACCTCATTTTCACCCCCTTGACACAAGCCTACAGTGGAAAGACGCCGTACGTAGCTTCTTCACAGTGATGTAAGATTCTCCAGGCTCTGGAATCCCATTATTTGGGAATTAGAACACCACAGAGTAAGAGGGAGACAGTTTGGTGTAGAGGTTTAAGGCATCAGGCTAGAAACTGGGGGGGGGAGGGCAGGAGTGCTAGTCCCGCCTTAGGCACAAAGCCAGCTGGGTGACCTTGGGCCAATCACCCACTCTCAACCCTAGATAGCAGACAATGGTGAGCCACTTCTGAAATCTTGCCAAGAAAACTACAGTGAGTCCTGTAGACCAGGGGTCTCCAACCTTGACAACTTTAAGCCTGGAGGACTTCAACTCCTAGAATTCCCAACGCTGGCTGGGGCATTCTGGGAGTTGAAGTCCACCAGGCTTAAAGTTGCCAAGGTTGGAGAGCCCTGTTGTAGACAGTCAGCAGGAGTGAGCACTGACAGAGGAGGAGGAGGAGGAGGAGGAGGAGGAGGAGGAGGAGGAGGAGGAGGAGGAGGAGGAGGAGGAGGAGGTGGTGGAGGAGGAGGGGAAGGAGAATTGCTGAGAACTACAGAGGCAAGCGTGACATCTGCTGTTGACTCTATTTGTTGTATGACCTGGCATTGTAAGCTTTTGAGTTGTCTTCTCCCAAGCCACTCCAAACAATATTAAAATAATACGACTTTAGCTAGCTCAAACAGGCTGGGTTCATACCAGAAGTCTTCTTCTAATCAGAAGAACTATGTCATGCATCTTTAGGTCATCTTTAGGTCTTTATGAGAGAAAAGGTGAACAAAAAAAGCAAGCCATTTTTGGTATTTTGGGTGGGGGTGAGGTGAGGGGCTAGAAATTATAAGGCATGAAGTGGACACATTAAGTATAAATGTATAAAGGTTTCATGTTGCTCCTTAAAACCACCCAACACCCAACATGCCCCAAAGAGCCAATAATGTTGGTTTCACTCATTTTGGAAGGCCATAAAAACGATGGACCTGGATTGTGGATTTTCGTTCCGTTGCTTCAAATCATGGCTCTCTGGCAGCTTAAAGGTTTATTCTACTGACACGGTAAAACCAAAATGCTATAGATATAGGGCATATACATGAGATGGCGAACCTATGACATGCGAGCTTAGCTCTGGTGGGACCAGAAGTTGGCAAACGGGCCATTTCTGGCCTCCGGAGGGCCTCTGGGATGGGTGGGGAAGGCTGTTTTCACCCTCCCGAGGCTCCTAGAAAGGCTCTGGAGCCTGGGGAGAGAGAAAAACAGGCCTACCGGGCCCACCATACCATCACATGCCAGGAGCATGGGTGGGAGTGGAGCAGGATGGGGTGGGGGGGGGTTGCATGCGCATGCACCGGGGTGGGGTGCATAGAATTATGGGTGTGGGCACATGTGCGTGCGACCCCCCCTCCCCCCAGCTCCTGGCACGCGATGGCAAAAAGGTTAGTCATCACTGGCATATACCCACATTAGACATCAAACTACTTTGTGTGATTGGTGGGAATGCACGCATCACCTCTTCATTCCTCTGTTAATCACAGTTAACAGCTCTTTGGTTAAATATGCAAATAAGGAGCAGCTGCTGTTTTCGGTTAGCACTCAACTGGCAAATTGCCAATATTTCATGTTCTGGTTAGCAATAACTGGAGTGATGGGCTTAACCATAGACCTACCGGTCGCAGATCTGGTGAGGTGGGATAATTTAACACGGCACAGAGATCAGCTAAAAGGATGCACAATTGGCCTCAAATTCGGGTAGCAGCAGAGCTCAAAATAAACATAAGAACAATTGCAGAAGCAGCACCCTTCCACCAAAGAATGGGTTTTGCATATTTTACGGGGTTTTTCTATAGAAAACAACATTGTCAACCTAGACAATAGAAAACATTGTCAACTTAGAGCTAAGGAGAAACTTCCTAACAGTGAGAACAATTAACCAGTGGAAATAGCTTGCCTTCAGAAGTTGTGGGTACTCCATCACTGAAATGGAGTTTGTCTGAAATGGTATAGGATCTCATGCTTGAGGAGGGGGTTGGACTAGAAGACCTCCAAGCTCCCTTCCAATTCTGTTATTCTATTCTCCAAAACACCTGAGGGTAGGACAAGAAGTAATAGATGGAAACTTATCAAGGAGAAAACCAAGCTAGAACTAAGGAGAAATTTCTAACAGGGAGAACAGTTAACCAGTGGAACAGAAGTTGCCTTCAGAAGTTATGGATGCTCCATCACTGGAAGTTTTTAAGAAGAGACTGGACAGCCATTTGTCTGAAATGGTGTAGGGTTTCCTGCTTTTAGAAGGGGGTTGGAGTAAAAGACCTCCAACGTCCCTGCCAACTCTGTTATTCTGTGTTGCCAACACACACAAAGTAAGGCAGTATTATTAGTCTAATTTGCACACCGGGGTGTGGTAGGACATATATAAAGCTGACTTTTTTTTGTAGCTGCATGGTTGAGGAAGGGTTAATCCCAAACCCTTTGTGTTTCACAACACAGTTTTTAACCAACTACACCACAATCGGCACTCACCAAATGCACCCTGTGAAATTATATTCCTGTATTTTCTCATCTTGGGAGAACTTGTATGTCCTTTTAGGCAGAGTATGGAAGTACTGCAAAGAGTTAAAGACACGCCAAACAAAACTCAAACAAAAAAAGCATAATACAAATATAAGAGGTTCCCACAGATGTGGAAATATATCCCAGAGAGGCAAGACATTTTGATTTGCAAATCCACTTCTGAATTATAAGGCCCTCTTCGCACTGTTCGTTCTTTTCTTTTTCTTTTTCGCATCCCCCTAGGAGTCCATTATATATTTTCTATGTCAATGAAACCATCTAAGAAGAAATACACACACACACACACAGAGAGAGAGAGAGAGAGAGAGAAAGAAAAGTAGAGGGAGAGAAAGAGGGAGGGAAAAAAAAGAAAGGAACCAGAAAATACTAGGGTTCAGCATGGAAATATTTCCCTTTTTATATTTCCCCAAAGGGCCAAAGAAAGAGAGAGAAAAACCTAGGTAGCTGAGTTGTACCAAACCAGATTACTTAGCAGTCGTATTGCCACCCTGACTGACAATAATGACCCAAAGGTTTTCCTAGCCTTATCAACGCCAACTGGGGGATAAAATCAAGAATATGTGACATGTTAATACCACTTAATGAGGCCTTAGTAAGGCCACCCTTGTTTTGGTCACCATGATGTAAAAAAGATGTTGAGACTCTAGAAAGAGTGCAGAGAAGAGCAACAAAGACAATTAGGGGACTGGAGGCTAAAACATATGAAGAACGGTTGCAGGAACTGGGTATGTCTAGTTTAATGAAAAGAAAGACCAGGCATGACATGAGAGCAGTCTTCCAATACTTGAGGGGCTTCCACATCACCCAGCTTGCCCACCTCACAAAATTATTACAAAGGTGAAGCAGCGATCAAGAGATCCATGTGCTCCAACATCTTGAAAGAAGAACCATCTAACCAAGATCATCCAATCAGTAGAAAACCCAAAGTCTAGGAGTCCACTGGGTGGTGGACTTTAGGAGAAACCTTCCCATACTACCACCTCTTACAATACTAGACAACACAGTATCAACAGTAGAGACCTTTAAATTTCTAGGTTCTACCATATCTCAAGATCAAAAATGGACACCTAACATCAAAAATGCCATCAAAAAAGCACAATAAAGAATGTTCTTTCTGCGCCAACTCAGAAACTCAAACTGCCCAAAGAGCTGCTGATCTACAGAGGAATGATTGAGTCTGTCATCTGCACCTCTATAACCGTCTGATTTGGTTTTGCAACCCAACAAGACAGACACAGCCGTCAGAGGATAATTAGAACAGCAGAAAAAACAATGGCTACCAACCTGCCTTCCATTGAGGACCTGTCTATTGCACGAGTCAAAAAGAGGGCAGTGAAAATATCTCCAGACCCTTCGCATCCTGGACATAAATTGTTTCAACTCCTACCCTCAAAACAACGCTATAGAGCACTGCACACCAGAACAACTAGACACAAGGACAATTTTTTCCCAAACACCATCACTCTGCTAAACAAATAATTTCCTCAACCCTGTCAAACTATTCACTAAGTCTGCATTACTATTACTATTACTATTAATCTTCTCATTGTTCCTATCACCCATCTCCTCCACTTATGACTGTATGACTGTAACTTTGTTGCTAGTATCCTTACGATTGATATTGATGGTTTCCTAATATGATTTGATTGCTTATTTGTTGCCTATGACTATCATTAAGTGTTGTACCTTATGATTCTTGATGAATGTATCTTTTCTTTTATGTACACTGAGAGCATATGCACTAAAGACAAATTCCTTATGTGTCCAATCACACTTGGCCAATAAAGAATTCTATTCTATTCTATTCTATTCTATTCTATTCTATTCTATTCTATTCTATTCTATTCTATTCTATTCTATTCTATTCTATTCTATTGTTGGGGGATGTTTGGTTTGAATAAGAGAAGATTTGCTCACAAGGAGTCCAGGTTAGCTTAACAGTACTGCTCAGTGGCTAAGATGGTGAGCTTGTCGATCAAAAGGTCGGCAGTTCAGCGGTTTGAATCCCTAGTGCCAGGTAACGGGGTGAGCTCCCGTTACTTGTCCCAGCTTCTGCCAACCTAGCAGTTCGAAAGCATGTAAAAAATGCAAGTAGAAAAATAGGGACAACCTTTGGTGGGAAGATAACAGCGCTCTGTGCACCTTTGGTGTTGAGTCATGCCGGCCACATGACCACGGAGACGTCTTCGGACAGCGCTGGCTCTTCGGCTTTGAAATGGAGTCGTTCGCTAGAGGCGGGAACGACTAGAACATATGTGCAAGGGGAACCTTTACCTTTACCAGCAATTTAGAAGCTGAATATGAAATGAAGGGACATCTTTATTATTGCCTCTCTATTTATATCCCCTAACCAGGAGGGAGAAATATGGAAAGGAGGAAGAGAAGAGCCAGTTCAGCAGGTTCCTCAGCAGAGAGACCAAACCTAATAGGTGAATGATAGGCAATCCCTCTCATTTTTGACATGAAAAGCAGACTTCTCCTCCCTCACTGTGCCTGACTCCTAGTGTTCCTCCCCTTAAACCCGCAATCTGCTTGCAGAACTGTTGATTCAGAGCTGAACAAACATGGGTTTTCCAATCAGAGATTCTTCAGGTCTCTTTCTCCGTCTCCCAAGTTTGGAATAATAAGCATTAATTTTACACTTCATTTCTCCATACAAAGAGAGAGAGAGAGAGGGAGGGAGAGAGAGAGGGAGGGAGGAGAGGAAGAGAGGGAGAGAATGTGGTCCTTGTTTAAACCAAGTATGCCTGCGGGATTTTATCTGGCAGAAAGTGTGTCAGGCCAAAAGAGAAACAGAATGCTTTGTGTAAAAGTATCATGGGGAGATAAGAGCATTCTGCAATGTTCCTGGTACCTACTTTTGTCTCCAAAAGCATTTGATCCCTTCAAGACATATATACTTATTTCCATACCGGTCTTGTAGGGAAAGCTACTAGGAGCCAGAGCTGATTATGTGAATGCTGGAGGTGAAACCTGGGCGGTGGCCACAGTTTCCCGAAGACTGGGATTTGGAGATCCCTTAATTTATGCTCGTTACTGAGGAGGAATGGAGGACGGTAAGTAGCCCAGCTGTCAGCCTGACCAGATGAACCAGACAGAAAACACGACCAGATGAGCTACTTCTACTTATTGGAATGCTAGATTAACAGAATCTTGCTAGCCTGCAAATACGGATCTCCCTCTCTCTCCTTTACACCCTGAGAAATTAGGGGAGGATCCCTTCTAAGCGTCTTGCCCCACCCATTGGCCAGCCAAGGGCTAAGCTGTCTCTTCTCTGACTGTTCCTTAAGTGGTATCCCTTCATCCTGTCTCCCAAGGTCCTTCCTGCATATCATTCCATTCGCTGAGTAAGAATGGTGAAATTCAACACCTTCAATTCAACAGCAATACTCATAGTGCTGTAGGACAGTGTTTCCCAAACTTGGCTATTTTAAGATGCATGGACTTCAACTCCCAGAATTCCCCAGCCAGTATGCCTGGTTGAGGAATAATATGCCTGGTTGAGGAATTCTGGGAGTTGAAGTCCATACATCTTCAAAGGGTCAAGTTTGGGAACACTGCTGTAGGAGATGACCAGGCTGAGCCCGAGGAAGGGGTCAAATGCATCATCAATCTCCAGTACCTTCGCACCCACAAGTGTTCTAAGCTCAGCCCACCTTGAATTCCTTATCTCCCACCCATTTGCTTTGACCGTTAAGATTCTTGTACAGAGCTTGCACTAAAGCAGTGGACTTAACCAATTAACCAACCAATTAAAATTGGTTGGTTAATTGGTTAATTAACAGCAGTTGACTTAACCAATCAATTAAAAGCGTGGGCACTCCATCACTGGAGGTTTTTAAGAAGAGACTGGGCAGTCACACTTGTCTGAGATTGTATAGGTTCTTCTGCTTGAGTAAGGGGCTGGACTAGTAGACCTCTAAGGTCCCTTCCAGATTCTATTCTATTCTATTCTATTCTATTCTATTCTATTCTATTCTATTCTATTCTATTCTATTCTATTCTATTCTATTCCATTCCATTCCATCCCATCCCATCCCATCCCATCCCATCCCTTTATATTCATTTGAACTGCTTGGACTCCCACATTTGATAAGAACTGACTTATATACTTATATAGTGCTTTACAGTACTCTCTGAGGGGGGCGGTTACAATGTCAACATATTGCCCCACAACAATCTTTTACTGACCTCTAAAGGATGGAAGGCTGAGTCAACTTTGGGCTCGTTAGGATCGAACTCCAGACTGTGGGCAGAGTTTGCCTTCAATACTGCATTCTAATGCCTACGCTCACAACGGCTCCACAAAAAAACCCACACAAACAACCCCATGTTTCCCATGGCTTGGCTCACTTCTCTTTTTCACATTGCCTGTCAGCTGAGCACATGTTGTTTCCAGTGTATTTAATAAGAATTACACTCAGCACTGTTCTCCCATAAGAGAGAGGAGGCCGACTGACACTTCAATATTCATAATTGTTCCCATTGGGTGATCTCTCTTTTTTGTAAAAAAACAAAACAAAACAAAACACCAAAAAACAAACAACTATTATCTTTACTGAGCTTCCTTTGATGAACTGCAAGCCACTTTAGGCATCGTCTCGCAGAGAAAGAGCATTCAGACAAATGAGCTTGCAGATAGGAGAAAAACCCTCCCCGACCGGACTCTCTGTTATGGATAATGCGGTGTGAAGCCTCGGTCCTAGGAGCTATTCAGATTACAATTATAAACTATATTAATGACAACATAAAAGGGACACCCCACTGAGTAACTAATACAGGATGACATGCTTCCACTTATTTATTTTGGGCACCGCACGTATTTATTTTGGGTAAACGAAGGGAAAGACCATGGTTGTTTGAGCGGCTTCTGAGACACAAAAGGAAAGCCAATCTTTCTACGGCTCGCAGTTTCACAACGGCGACATTTCTCCCTGAAGGAGGAGAGGGGTAGGAGAGCCATGTTCCCCCTGTCTTTGAGCCTCGCTTGTGACTTCGGCAGGCAAAACCCCACTGTTTCCTCTGGCCAGAATGACCCATTTCTACTTCGATGTAATAACACCCTAGACATGTTTTATACGCAAGGAGAGGATGCATTGCACCTTTCGTTAAGGATTCCCCCCTTAGAGGCTGGAATCTGGTAAAAATATTGAATACTTCCGCTCCACCTATGTGGTGATCTCAGGGGTGAAGTGCTGGGGGTTCGGGAGAACCTCTAGCTAAGATTCTGTGCAGTTCAGAGAACCTCCAAATCCCACTGCTGGCTGGCCCCGCCCACCCAACCCCACCTCTCTCAGGAATCCCCACACAGCCTGTTTTGGATGCAGATAAGTGCAGGGCACACAGGGAGGCTCGGGGAGGGCAAAAAAAACAGCCCTACCAGAAGCTCAGGAAGGCCTCCAGAGCCTGGGGAGGCTGTTTTCACCCTCCTGGAGGCTCGAAGAAAGCCTCCGGAGCCCAGGGAGGGCAAAAACGCGCTCCCCCTGCTGTGGTGCAGGAGGCCGACTAGGCCACGCTCACCATGGCCATGCCCACCCAGCAACCAGGCAGAGAACCCCTTGCTAAATTTTTTGAAGCCCAACCCTGGGTGATCTTATCTGTCCATTCTTCTTCACCTCAACAAAGGCAAGTCCAACTTTAATAGGCATCCATCTGCCCACACCCTATGGAATATTATCTCCCCCTCCCCCAGCTAGGTGAGGCAGGCCCCTCCCAATCTCCGGGCCTTCTCTAAAGGAGTCAAACCATGGCTCCTTGCATGGGGAATGCAGAGAAGTACACAGCCACAGGGCTGGCTGGTGTCTTGAGAGCCCTGCCTTTGCCTTTTAACCTATTTTAAGAGCATTTCATGATCGTTGCTTCCTTCCAAAAGTTTTGATTTTTATATACTGTTTTTATACCTTGAGATTTTATGGTAAACAAACTACTGATTTGGGGGAGATAGGTGGTTCAAAAATAGATAGATAAATAGTCAGTTGGAAGAGAGCACGAATGGATAGATGGAGAGATGAATGGAGATAGAGACAGACAGACAGACAGACTGACAGATGAGAGAGAGAGTAATGAGATACATGAGATGGATGGATGGATGGATTGATGGATGAGAGAGAGAGAGAGAGAGAGAGAGAGAAAGAGAGAGAGAGAGAGAGAGAGAGAGAGAGAGAGAGAGAGAGAGAGAGAGAGAGAGAGAGAGAGAGAGAGAGAGAGATGATAGGCAGGCAGGCAGAGAGACATAGACAGCAGCCAGCCAGACAGTTGGAAGAGAATGGATGGATGGATGGATGGTTGGAGATAGAGAGAGATGATGATGAAAATAGATAGATAGATAGATAGATAGATAGATAGATAGATAGATAGATAGATATAGACAGGCAGATAGACAGACAGAGACAGACAGACAGACAGACAGATACCCCTACTAGATATTGTACAGGAAAAAAATGGATAAAGGGTTGTAACCTCTAAAATTACAGCTAAGGCATTTGCAGCATTGTGTTTTAGACGTCTTTTCACCACCATCGCCACAACAACAACATCCCAGCTCACCACGCCCTTCTTCGGATCTTGCCATTACCACAACACTGTTTATTCATGACTTCACCTTCCAAAAAAGGCAATGAAGGGAACAGCTGAACTCACTCCCATCGCAAAGGAGCCTCCCCGCCTTTCTAATTTAACGAGGGCGAGGAAGGCGCTCATTCCACACCTCAGACAGACCACGCAATTACAGTATTGATTTGTGATTAAACGCTGCGGGGCGAAGATAACAGGACCAAATTCCAGGCAAAGGGACTATTGAGAGCATCAGCCAGGAAAGCAGATCTTGCCTCCTCAGCTAATTGAACAGCCCGTCTCAGATCAGAACAGCCTTCGTTTCACGTGCCGAGGAAGCAACAAACCTTGGGTTTGTACATCATCTGGACCTCAATCCTGGCCTGTCGTCCCCCTCCTTTTTTTTTTTTTTTTTTGAAGTTGCTAAATGCTCCGGGCCAGATTTTTCACCGTCCTTTTGTGTGTCACAGAAATTCAGGAAGAAAACGTTGGAACCGTGTCGTTTTCTACAACCTTGTCCTCCAGAGAATGCATCTCCTGTATCCTTCTGGACAAATTCCTTCCCCTTCCCCACCCCACCCCCTTCCTCTTCCTCCTTGCACCTCCCCATAAGCGTTTTCTCACCCCAGACACCTCGGGGACCCACAAATGAGTTTGCACGTGTTCTTTCCCCGGGAAAGAAATGGGACAAAAGGAACTCTTTGGGAACCGCACACCCCGACAATTAAGGAGGCTGAGGTTTGTGGAAAAAGGCTGGGATTGATGACATGGGCAACCAAAGCATCACCTGGGGAACTGGGTGTAGATCCTCCGAGGATTGCCGGAGGTCAGTTACCATAGCAACGGAGAATGAGCTCAACCTTGTAACTGACCCTTATCTTTTTTTGATCTGTTGGCCACTTGGGGCAAGAACTGGAAATCAGCTGGAAAATAATCCAGTCACATATTATAAAGAAAACTATCTATACTTATTTACGCAAACAGAGGGAGGAATTTTTTTTTTATTTTACCCAGGCAATCGTGCTTCACGCCTGCCTATAATGACGGTACACCACTTTGCAACCTCACGTAGACCCAATTAATAATAAAGGAAAGCAGAGATTTGGGCTTTTTTTCCCAGCCCCCTCCCTCTTTTGATGTTGAAATTTAGCTTGCCTCTTTTTTTTTTCCCAGCCCCCAGTCAAATAACCCCACAGACACCTCAAAAGCCAGTTTTAAAATCTGGGGAGGGTTTTTTTGGACTGGAAGATGAGGGTTGGAGTCATTCATGAGGGGAAGATTTTAATCATTTAAATGTAGATGCCACTGGATTCATCCCACTACATTGCGCTCTTGAAATTTAAAATAGTAATAATAATAATCACAATTTGTAATACAGGTAATCCTCAACTTACAACAAATTCATTTAGTGACCGTTTGAAGTTACACCAGTACTGAAAAAAGTGATTTATGATTGTTTTTTCACACTTACGACCCGTGGTCATATGATCAAAATTCAGATTTTTGGCAACTGACTCATATTTATGACGGATGCAGTGTCCCAGGGTCATGTGAATGCCTTTTGCGACCTTCTGACAAGCAAAGTCAATGGGGAAACCTGATTCACTTAACAACTGGGTTATTAACTGAACAACTGCAGTGATTCACTTAACAACAGTGGCAATAAAAGGTGATCAAAGGAGGCAAAACTCGCTTAAGAAATGTCTCACTTAGCAACAGAAGTTTTGGGCTTAATTGCGGTCGTAATTCGAGGACTGCCTGTACAAAAGTAAGCCATGTAAATTTTAAAAATAATTTAAAATAGGTTGTCGCGTCAATAAAATAAATGTTAATAAAAACAGACACATCACTAGAAGCTAAAATCATAAGACTGTATCTGATTTACTTTGGGCATATCATGCCTGCAAATTAATTGGAGAAGGCAATGATGCCAGGAATGGTTAGTAGAAGAAAAAGAAGGAGCAAGCAAAGAACAGGGTGGCTTGATCACATCAAACCTGATGCAAAGTAGAACATACAACAATTGAAAGAAGTTGTGTTTGACAGGGCAGCATGTACAGCACTTGCCTATAAAATCACCAAGAGTCAAACATGACTATAAATGGTTAACACAACAACAAGGTTGTTGCAAAGAAATAGGTATAGATGGAGAATGAGCAGGGCAACGAGCTGAAGAATGCTCACATCACTGGATGAAATAACAGAATACAATAAATACATGAAATAAAACTTGAATTAATATAGTGAGCAGTTTGGAAGAGTGAAGTATCCAACACCCTACTCAAGCAGAAGGCACAATACCATTCCAGGCAAGTGGCTGTCCAATCTCTTCTTAAAAACTTCCAGTGTTGGAGCATTCCCAACTTCTGGAGGCAAGCCATTCCAGTGATTAATTGTTTTCACTGTCAGGAAATTTCCCCCTTAGTTCTAGGTTGCTTCTCTCCTTGATTAGTTTCCATCCATTGTTTCTTGTCCTGCCTTCAGGTTCTCTGGAGACTAAGTCAACCCTCTCTTCTTTGTGGCAGCACCTCAAATATTGGAACACTGCTATCATGTCACCCCTGGTCCTCCTTTTCACTAGACTAAAGGTAAAGGTTCCCCCTAGCACATATATGCTTGTCGTTCCCGACTCTAGGGGGCGATGCTCATCTCTGTTTCAAAGCCGAAGAGCCAGTGCTGTCCGAAGACGCCTCCGTGGTCATGTAGCCAGCATGACTAAATGCCAAAGGCGCACGGAACGCTGTTACCTTCCCACCAAAGGTGGTCCCTATTTTCCTACTTGCATTTTTGACCTGCTTCCGAACTGCTAGGTTGGCAGAAGCTGGGACAAGTCACGGGAACTCACCCCGTTACGCGGCACTAGGGATTTGAACCGCTGAACTGTCAATCTTTCGATTGACAAGCTCAGAGTCTTAGCCACTGAGCCACCACGCCCCTTTTCACTTGACTAGACATACCCAATTGCTGCTTGAGTGTTTTTTACAATTAGTTCAAGCTTTTTTTTTTTTTTTTAGCTGCCCACCTTAAGTCAGTGTTTCTCAACCTTGGTAACTTTAAATGGGTGGGGTGGTGCAATTCTCACTGGGGAATTCTGGGTCTTAGCTTGATGGCTGGGAGAAAAAGAAGAAAGAGGGGAGAAGGAAAGAGAAGGAAGAAGGGGTGGCACGTCTAACAAACGGGGTACCACTAAAGAGAAGTTCTTTGTTCTGTGCTGATCGCACAACTGACCTCTGATGGTAGGAGAAACAAGTGAGGGACTAAGAGAGAGTTTCTTGTAAAGCGTCACTTGGATAAACAGATGCTGTCCATGGTCGAAAAAGTGCAATGACACAAAGGACACACACAAAGGAAGCCAAGGAGAAATCCTGCAGCACTTTAGGGACTCACACATTTTTTTGTGAGTTCATTCAACTGAATGCCTGGAGTAATTTCAAGTCCACAAAAGTTTATTCCAAAAAGTTTTCTAAAGTTCCGCCGGAGTTGCTGTTTTAATTAGGTGCCTCAAGTTGCAATTTTCTAGTAATCCAATAGTAAAGGGCTTGATTCATTTTTAAATAGAGATAATTCCTCAAATACTGTACTCACAGATATCAACATTCAACTTTCTCTTTTTCTCTCTCTCTCCCCTACTTAATTATAAGCCTGAAAGTTAAGACTTAACCATTCTGAACTCCAGGAAATTTTATCTGCTATTATAAAACAGAGTGTCAGGTGTTTGAATGACCTGAATTCAAATGCCTTGGAAGACATGAAACTTAACGAAGCATTTTGAGTCTCCAACTTGTGACATGGAAGTAGAGACCTTCAAATTTCTAGGTTCTATCATATCTCAAGACTTAAAATGGATACTTAACATCAAAAACGTCATCAAAAAAGCACAATAAAGAATGTTCTTTCTGCACCAACTCAGGAAGTTCAAACTGCCCAAGGAGCGGCTGATCCCGTTCTACAGAGGAATTATTGAGTCTGTCTTCTGCACTTCTATAACTGTCTGGTTTGGTTCTGCAACCCAACAAGACAAGAGGATATTCAGAGGATAATTAGAACTGCAGAAAAAAAAATTGCTACCAACCTGCCTTCCATTGAGGACCTGTATACTGCACAAGTCAAAAAGAGGGCTGTGAAAATATCTACAAACCCTTCGCATCCTGGACATAAACTGTTTCAACTCCTACCCTCAAAACAACACTATAGGGCACTGCACACCAGAACAACTAGACACAAGTACAGTTTTTTCCCTGAACGCCATCACTCTGCTAAACAAATAATTCCCTCAACACTGTCAAACTATTCATTAAGTCTGCATTACTATTACTATTACTATTAATCTTCTCATCGTTCCTATCACCCATCTCCTCCCACTTATGACTCTAACTTGTTGCTGTATCCTTATGATTTATATTGATTGTTTCCTAGTATGTTTTGATTGCTTATTTGTACCCTATGACTATCATTAAGTGTTGATTTAATGATAGTGATTCTTAACGAATGTATCTTTTCTTTTTACACCAAGAGCATATGCACCAAAGAAAAATTCCTTATGTGTCCAATCATACTTGACCAATAAAGAATTCTATCATCTATCTATCTATCTATCTATCTATCTATCTATCTATCTATCATCTATCTATCTATCTATCTTTCTATCTATCTATCTATCTATCTATCTATCTATCTATCTATCTAAATGGTAAGAATGAATTCAAGTTTATCTTAAGTTACTTTTAATGTTTTAGAAATCTTCTCTTCTTAGGAGAAGATAAGAAGAAACTGTATCTTTCCATATCTCTTGTTTATTATCCAGTTCAATTCAAGAACCCCTGATCTAAAATTGATCGTAAATAAATTGACAACATTCATCTAATCATCATTATCAAGGGAGAAAAGAAGTAGGACTTCTTCAGATGTTTTGGATGTAATGCTCATCAGGTCCAGCCAGATGGGTCAATTACAAGAGATTGTGGTCTAAAACATCTGGGAAGCACCCACTATCGACCCTTCAATCCTTGCATCTTCATTCTCTCCTTTTCCATCAGCAACTTGGTGCTTATCATTATTGTCTCGCTTCCTTTCAGAAATAGAATTTCGCTTTCAAAATACATTTTATATAATCTAGAGTGGCACAAGGCTGATGTCTTTTATGAACTGGAGATTGGTTAATAAAATCTTCTAAGCCGGCTTCATTCTTATGACAATTTTACTCTTTATGTTTTCAAGGGATATGAAAGCTGTCTGCGGTGGTTAGAAACATCATTTTAATGAAAAATGATAACACTGGGAGATGGCTACGTCTAGGTATTACTTTTTTAAAAAGGCAACAGGATGAGCTGGAATTTCAAAGGGCGCATTCGGTTCTGGAATTATTTTGTGGTGATATCAGTTCCCCCTTCCACCACAAAATAATTCCAGAACTGAATGCGCCCTTTGAAAAACACACACACACACACACACACACACACACACACAGACACACACATGCATATTCTTTCTAGCCAGGTTTTACCTACGTAAGCTAAGTTGTTCCACAGCCCTAGTTCTGTGAAATCTCATTCACAAGTTTCTGGGCTTTTTGTATCTTGCTGAAAAGCAACAACTCTGTGCTGCAATTTGGGAGAGTTGTTGGGAGAGAGCACAGAGTTGTTGCTTTTCAGCAAGATACAAAAAGCCCAGAAACTTGTGAATGAGATTTCACAGAACTAGGGCTGTGGAACAACTTAGCTTACGTAGGTAAAACCTGGCTAGAAAGAATATGCACATAAAAGCCTACGAAAAAGAAAAAGACACACACACACACACACACAGATAGATAGATAGATAGATAGATAGATAGATAGATAGATAGAGGTCTTTGGTTATTCGGGTTTTCTCCCGCATAAAATAGCACGAAGCCGAAGACACCAGCCTGAAGATGACGAATGAGACTTTGTCGAAACGTTGCCAAGAAACCTCCAATTTTACGTGGGAGAAAACCCGAATAACCAAAGACCTACATACAAACACCTGCGAAAACTTCAGAAAACATGTGTGTGTGTGTGTGTGTGTGTGTGTGTGTGTGTTTTTCCTTCTTGCCTATTTATTCTGGGCTGTCCTTCCATTAGAGTTGTTGGCCAGAACTTCAACGATGATAGCTCAGACAACCAAGACCGAAAAGCTAGTTTTAAAAAGGGTAAATGATATTCACAGAGACTATTCCCCAAACCACCATTCAGTGTTCACAGTAGGTAACAAACCAACTGTCACTGCTTTTTTTTTTTTTTTTTTTTTGCAGTCAACTCCAAACCTTCTGTGCCAAGATTAATTCTGAAGAACTGCTGAAAACGTGGGGTGGAAAGGTGGCATTTTATAATCTCCCCTTTGGAGAAAGTATATGGGGGGTCCATGCAGTGCTTGCTTTATTTTATTCATCCACATTAAAAATGAACCTCTCAAACTATATTTAAGTGCATGCTTTGATTCATTTAAGCAGCTGAGAACAGTATCACAGTATCTGTTGGATAGCTACCTTCCGATCATTGGTGGGTTTCAAAAACGGTTCTGTGGGTGTGGCTTGGTGGGTGTGGTGTGGCTTGGTGGGCGTGGCTTGGTGGGCATGGCAGAGGAAGGATACTGTAAAATCTCCATTCCCACCCCATTCCAGGGGAAGGATACTGTAAAATCTCCATTCCCTCCCCACTCCAGGGGAAGGTTACTGCAAAATCCCCATTTCCTCCTGATCAGCTGGGACTTGGGAGGCAGAGAATAGATGGAGGAGGGGCAGTCAGAATTTTTACTACCAGTTCTCCGAACTACTCAAAATTTCCACTACCAGTTCTCCAGAACTGGTCAGAACCTGCTGAAACCCACCTCTGCTTCTAATCATCCTAGACATCCTAGATCCTAGACATTAGAGAGATGCGGATCAGGTACTTCTCTATAAGACTGTATAAAAAAGTATTTTAAATAATTTTTAATTGAGTTGCTTCTGATCTGGTGAGGTTCCTGCGTCAGGAGATCTACTGAGACTACGAATCTTCAGAACAGCTTATGGGATTCCCAGAACTTTCGCCTGACCGTTTTGAAGCTTTTAGATATCTATAAAACACCAAATATTGCTATTTTTAAAACTAAGGAGCTTTGAAAAGATGAAATAGATGATATTAATTCCATTAGTTAAAAAAAAAAAACAGCCCGAGAAGCAGTATGCAAGGGATGAGAGCTAAAAATTAAACGGGTTT
Organism: Arizona elegans; assembly: GCA_022577455.1. Lineage (NCBI taxonomy): Eukaryota > Metazoa > Chordata > Lepidosauria > Squamata > Colubridae > Arizona > Arizona elegans. The sequence continues at coordinate 3,935,260 of JAKOOJ010000014.1, read as the reverse complement.
AAATTATTTGACTGGATCGGGCAGTGAAGCAATTAAGTGGAAAAAGGGACTTCATTAAGAGGACTACCCAAGGGATGGGTCAGTTATCTAAATGCACCTTTATGAACATTTGCATACCAAAGATAAGTGTTGCAGTATGGGTGAAATCTACTTACCTTCCCTATCGGTTTGGAAGTGTGCTCGCCATCGTCACGTCCGCCATCGCCATGTCTGATTTTTGACCCTCTGTGCATACGCAAAGCTTTCTGCGCATGCGCAGAGGATAAAAAACAGATTACTTCCTTGTTAAAATCAGGAAGTAATGACGTCCGGGCGGGTGGGCGGAGTCTCGTGCTGCTGCCGCTACCGGTTCGCCGATCCACGCACCACCGCCACTACCAGTTTGCATGAGCCAGAGAGAACCGGCAGGATTTCACCACTGTGTTACAGTGAGAAACTGTACCTAAAAATATCAGCAGAGCACCAGACTGAAGGCCAGGCAACCTTCAAAACAGAAGTCCTGAACTTCAGCCATGTTCCCCGCTGCATTGTTTTTATATGTGTATATTTTCAAACCCCTTCCCTATAGCATCTGTCCAGGGGAGCCCCCAAAACAATGCTGTTCCCCCATAACTTCGTGGTAGGTCACCAGCCCAATCATCTCCAACAACGGATGAGATAGAAGAGAAGAGAAACTGAACTCAGGTCGCTACCAAATCGCTTGAAGAATATTCATTGAAAGATCACCGAGGGCCGATGGTTTGCCAAACGCATGCTAGGCAAAAATATTTTGCTAGACCACGCTCCCTCTTTTAGATTACAAAAATAAGGAAGGCTGTTTTTTTAAAAAAAAGAAAAAAAGAAAAAAAATCAGAGCAACTGTATTTGTATTTTGAATGTTAATTTGACAAAAAGAAGTGCGCATGAGGGAATGTTTATAATCAGAACACCAATAAACTAACAAATGACTCCAGTATTTTATAAGCTTGTTAGGAACAAATCACTCCCTTAGCTTATATTTACTTACTGATGAATCATAAAAAGGCCTCAATACACAAAGAATAAATTCCAGAAAAGATTTCCTTCCGGCTTGATGGGTAACATCTATCCTGAAAGCTTTGCAACTTATTATGTGAATCTTACAGCTCACCTTGTTTCATGGACAAAGAATAATTTCCCACCAATTCAGCCTGGACTCCTGATCTGTTTTTCCCTCTTTGCCCTTCTATAAGCACACAGGAGATTATCCTAGCTTCAAGAAGCAAAGGACCAAGCTACCTTCTCCTCCTGCCTCCTGCCCTTACGTTGCTTGGAGAGTAGTCTCTGGGAGCACATCCAATCACGCTAATCTGCATAATGATGAAGCTCTATAGGGACTGTTTGGTCTTAAGAGGCATCAGAGAAAACACACTCGCCGTCCTCTAAACAAGCATGGCTAGATGAACAATGCAAGCTGAACGAAATCGAAAGATACGAGCAGGGATGAAGAAAAATCTGGATCCGTGCAAGGGTTTGACCTTTTCCCCACTGTCAAAGCCTGTTGGCCAAACCCAATTGTATTTCTTAGGAACATGGCTAAAAGATGCTAACAGAGAGATGGAGATAACCCCCGTTTTCCGCAATTTTCCAATGCATGAGTCACCTGGACTATTGGTTGGAGCACAGATGGCCATACAGTATCTGTAGACTCCCAAAAGATTGCCATGGGTTCCCCCACCCCACCCACACAATTTTGGTAATCTTGGCCAAAAACATCTGGAATTTTAGAATTTCACAAGGGGGAAAGTGCAGGATTGGGGGCTCTTTCCGGTACAATGTCTTTCCAAGAGTTGAGGTGGCGCAGTGGTTAGAGTGCAGTACTGCAGGCTACTTCTGCTGACTGCCGACTGCCTGCAATTTGGCAGTTCAAATCTCACCAGGCTCCAGGCTCCTTCCATCCTTCCAAGGGGGGTAAAATGAGGACCCAGATTGTTGAGGGGCAATAGGCTGACTCTGAAAACCGCTTAAAGAGGGCTGTAAAAGCCCTATGAAGCGGTATATAAATCTAAGTGCTATTGCTATTAGAAAGAGTTGATTCAACTTTTTTTTCTGTCAAGGCCAAATACTCTCTTGGCTACTATGAGTAAGTGACATGCCAGTGGTGATTAGGGCTACAACCAGAGGTGAAATCCAGCAGGTTCTGACAGGTTCTGGAGAACCGGTAGCGGAAATTTTGAACAGTTCAGAGAACCGATAGCGGAAAATTTGAGTAGTTCGGAGAATTGGCAAATACCACCTCTGGCTGGCCCCAGTGGGATGGGAATGGAGATTTTGCAGTATCCTTGCAGGATCCTTGCAGTATCTCTGCCATGCCCACCAAGCCATGCCCACCAAGCCACACCACACCACGCCCACCAAGCCACGCTTACAGAACTGGTAGTAAAAATTTGGATTTCACCACTGACTACAACCACCATTTTTCTTTTTCTGCCATCTGCAGAGCTTTGGAGCTCTCTTTCCCTCTTTCTCTCTCTTGTCAGAGGTCTTTATTGATAATTTGCAGAAGGGGTTCCCATTCCATAGAGAATGAGACAGAAACAGGTATACATGTAAGAGGTGACCAGGCTGAGCCTGAGGGAGGGATCAAATGCTTCACCAGTCTTGAGTTTCTTCATGCCCAAAAGAGATCTAAGTCTAAGCCCACCTTGAGTTCCATTGACTCTTATCTACCATCGATTTGCTTTGACTGTTAGTAGTTCAGATTTTTGTAGAGAGCTTAAACATACAATAAATATTTATACTCATTTGAACTGCCTGGATTTTCTGATTTTCTGGGCTTGGCATGATGATAGATAGAGGTGGAGTATGGAAGACTGAGTCAACCTTGAGCCCTGTCAGGATTGAACTCCAGGCTATGGACAGAGTTTACCTGCAATACTGCATTCTAACCACTGGGCCATCACGGCTCTTTAGCAGGTGGTCTTAAACACAGAGCTAGCCAACCCTAACCCTAACCCCAACCTTCATTTACATAGTTGTCCCATGGTTTCTGTCTCTTGCTTATACTAAATCATCATGAAATTTTGGACAGTATCTTAGATGCATGGATAGAAAACTCTTTATATCTATACAGAGATACACAAAAACTTGCATATCTCAACAGGCTCCTAATCAGCATGTTAATACAAGCTGTGTATGAAGAAGTGGGAGCTGGCACAAGGGTATTTTTCACATAAATGCAAGTTAAGTGTTCTGCAGAGTAATGAGTGCATTAGGTAGATCTGTTTGGCATCCGTATTTATTGGGTGAAAGCATTATTGGGGGTTATCTGGACATGTTTAATAAAGGACACACACTTAAGGCACCCAGCAGAGTTTTACACAAAGAGCTTATTTGCGGTCTAGGATGATGGATCCACTTAACAGGAGTCATAAAGTTATTGGCCACCTCTAATCTTTCCAGCAGATGGTGATAAGAGATAACTTGGTGACCACAGCAGCAACATTTTCATCCTTAATCGATTCCAAGACAGAGATCATTTCTGAATCTCATAGAACAAACTCTGGCAATTATTCTAGCTGCTTTGAAAAAAAATCAAAATTCAGGCAGCGTTTGACACAAAGAAGTCAAGTGTCAAACTCTCCTCCTAAGGATGGTCAAATTCTACCGGAGGTCCCCATCTTATTAGCTGATTCCTGTTCCCCTTTTGAATATCACCATACCAGTTTCAGGAATTTTTATCATGTTGGTAGCATGAAGAAGGGAAAGGATATTGTATTGCGTGATGTTACTTCCAAGCCAGGGGCTTCATTGATTTATCAGACTGCCTAAATAATGCAGTGAGAGATCCGTGTTAATATATTAAGAATGAAGCCATCGTTTTGAGTTATGATGTGGAAGTTGATAGATAGGCAACTCCTTGCTGACCTTGGTTGATCTTAAAATGCTAAACAGGGAAGAACTTCGGGCGATACCAAAGGTGTAGATTACCTTGCAGTAGACTAACTAGGGACAGGTGGCTCAGTGGCTAAGATGCTGAGCTTGTCGATCGAAAGGTTGGCAGTTCAGCGGTTTGAATCCCTAGTGCTACGTAATGGGGGTGAGCTCCCGTTACTTGTCCCAGCTTCTGCCAACCTACCAGTTCGAAAGCACGTCAAAAAGGCAAGTAGAAAAATAGGGACCACCTTTGGTGGGAAGGTAACAGCGTTCCGTGTGCCTTTGGCATTTAGTCATGCTGGTCACATGACCACAGAGACGTCTTCGGACAGCGCTGGCTCTTCGGCTTTGAAACAGAGATGAGTACCGCCCCCTAGAGTCGGGAATAACTAGCACATATGTGCGAGGGGAACCTTTACCTATTACTTTAGACTACCTTGCAAAATGGTTTTTTTTAAGATCCCCCCCCCCCCAAAGAAGGCAAAATTGAAATATTTCTGTTGCCAAGGAAGCAACATGGACAAGTTTGAGGGGTTACCAAAAGTTATGCTCAACCTGGCCATATCTGCACAACTGCTGAGAAAGAACACATGCAAAACTGACAAGAGATGAGACAATCCATCCTTAAAACCTGTGGAAACCCAGCAAATGAGATAAAAAGCATGAACTTCCTCCTCCACTAAAAACCAGAGTGGACCTCTTGAGCTTCCAGTTGAGGATAGAGCAAAGAGGATGACCTTGACGGAAAAAAAAGAGATCCATTAAGAAAGCAGGAAGGAGAAAAACATGATCTGAATCCAAAACAAGAGGAAGGCATGTCTAAATACCTCAGAACGATACCCCTCACCCCTTTAATTCAAATGAGTATAAGAAAGGGGAAAGCACAAACCGTCACTAAATAAATGGTTGTAAATCAAGGACTACCTGTAATCCTGAAGATGCCTTCGCCCTAAAGTGGTAGTAAAAAAAAAAAAAGCTTTAAAAGGAAGTCAGAATTAGACTCAAATACAAAGATTTCAGGCCATTCGCCCTTCCTTTGTGAAGCCAATAAAGCAAGAATTGCTGCCTTTTTTTTTCTATTCTTTTTTTTTTTAAACCCAAGATTAATGTGGCAAACTGTCACTTGCTCTAGTAAAATTTATCAACATTATTATACACCTTAGAAACTGCCACTACAGACAAATGCACTACATTAAAATTTGGTCTAGAGCTCCCTTGTGGAAAACCTTGCTGCAATTTGTATAACGGTTTATATATTTATGCTATTTAATGGTACAAAGCAATAATTATGACTTCATTCGCTGATAAGCCACAGCATTACATAAATCTGAGGCGGATTTGGAACACGCCTGCTTTTGTCAGTGGTCTGACTAGTTGTAAATTACGTCGCTGTTATAAAAAAAAAAATAATAAAGAAATATTCTAAGCAAATATGAGGAAGCAGCAGGAAGCTAATAATATGCTTCCAGCTGTTCCAGTTAACCTGCAAATGTGGCCATCTGCACCTCAGGAGAAAAAGGGAAAGGAGAGAACGAGGGAGGGAGAGGGAAAAAAACAGGAGAAAAGGCATGGCTGAACCTAGCTCAAAGCATAGGCTCGTCGCAGTAGGAATAACCTTGCTCCTTTTCTGGCCAAACAAGCTCACATACAAAAACCAGGAGGGAAAAAGTGATTGAAGAAGAAAGAATCTCTTCTCCCCTGGACTTGCGTACAAAGAAAAGAAAAAGAAAAAGAAAAATCTCTTGCTAATGCCTTTATTCTAGAACATTCCATCTTTCACCTCTGGGGTTATGACTGACTGCATTGCAGGCTTGTGTGGAGAGGGGGAAGAAAATTCCCTCACAACTTCAACCTCCAGTTGGGTTTTTGTTGTTGTTATTTGAGTTGGGGTTTCTTTTAAACACCTCTTGTAACCCGCAAGTTGAGTGATGTGATGTGTGTGTGTGAGAGAGAGAGAGAGAGAGAAAGAGAGAGGGAGAGAGGGAGGGAGGGAGAGAAAAGAGAGAGCTTTAATGGCGATAAATGGTGTCCCTCCTTTAGATGATTCATCCAGATTGGAGAGGGACAAAGGACATGCTGTTGAATGAAATGGAAATTCTCAGGAAAAAAAGACATCACAGATGTTTCTGGGCATGGCTCCCAAACCTTAGGACGCCCGTAAGAGGACACCTGTGAGTTGCATTTGCTAGAATAGTACTTTACTTGAGATTCAAGACACAATGGAAAAAGAAAAGAGAAAGGAAATCTGGGTCACAAGGATCTTGCACACATGTGCATTCTCTAGGTTTTTTTTTTTTTCCCTAGCTAATCCTTAGATTGCTACATGTCAATAAAGTAGGAATATTACCTTAGAGGCCTCCTTCTAAATAACACACACTTTTTGTTGGGAAAGTTCTACTAGATACTCAAGACTGTTCAAACATTCAGACCTTCCTCCGATTCTGTTGAAGGAGAATGGTGAACTTCTCTGTCCTATAGAATTTGTTTAATTATATAGGTGAGGAATATCATCGTAAGTATTAAACAACCAGGAACATGAGGAACCCATGATCACCTGATGCTTGTTTCCCACTGCCGTCTGAAAACTGTACGATGAAATAGAAGAATTAACCACCAACAAGTCAAATACTATGTTTTTGCTTGCAAATTGATGGCCTGCCTCGGCCTGCAGAAGAGCTGATATGTAATGCAAATCATATCTATGAAAAAGATGGACCACAATTCATTCATACCTAAACTATACAACCAGTTGAACTGCAACTCTAGTAAGGGCTGGTCTCAAAACGGGATTATTTGTCTGAATGTTCCCTCCTTTTAAAAATGCCTTCACCTGTAATCCTTCAGCCAGTAAGCATCACAAGTGAGGCCGGAGACTTAAGCAGCAAGGAAAACAGATGCTGGAATCCAGTTCTAAGATTTGAACTAAGAGGAGATGTCTATGGAGATGCTCAGTCATTCAGGTCATGGTTGTCCCAAAGGTGCTTTTTCAAGAGGAAAAACTGGACATTCTTTGTTTTTCCTTGAAGATGTTTCATTTCTCATCCAAGAAGCTTCTTCAACTCTGAAGCTTCTTGGATGAGAAGCAGCATGTCTTCCAAGAAAAAAAAAACCCAGAAACTCCAGTTGCCTCTTGAAAAAGCCCCTTTGGGACAACTAACAGGAGACCTTCCCATTGAGATAGAGCAGGAAGAAAGGGAAGAGACCTGTTATACCCACACCAACCACGAATCTTCTAGCAGGCTTTGGGAAGATACCCTTATAGTATAACCGTGTGTTTACTGACCCTTGGAAACATTTCCATCAGATCTTATATTCAAGGAAAAAAACTTGAAGAAAGATTGTGCCATAAGGTGAAGACCCTCTCTGCTAATAGTGTTTTTTCTTCTAGTTTGTCATGCTGGGTTCTTAGGAATTAAGTAGTACCATGTTTCTCCAAAAATAAGACTGAGTCTTATATTAATTTTTGCTCCAAAAGACGCATTAGGGCTTATTTTCTGGTTAGGTCTTATTTTGGGGGGAAATATGGTACTAAATGCATCCATCTGGCTGACAATCTTAACTGGGGCTTATTTTGGGGGTAGGACTTACATTACGAGCATCCTGAAAAAATCAGGCTAGGACTTATTTTCTGATTGGGTCTTATTTTCGGGGAAACAGGGTACATTTGACATCCAAGATGGTCCAAGAGCAGGCTCCATACTATGCTCCATGTCACCTAAGATCTAAAGCAGGGGTTTCCAACCTTTGCAATTTTACAATTTGTCGTTTTCAACTCAATATGCTGGCTGAGGATTCTGGGAGTTGAAGTCCACAAGTCTTAAGGTTGCCAAAGTTGGAGACCCCTGATCTATAGAGCTTCCCATCAGACCGAAGCAGCGAGAACAGGCAAGTGGGACCGAGAAACAGTAGTGATAAATATACTAAGCATAGGAGCAAAGTCATCAGGATTTTGCTGCATATTAAAAGCTGATAAATGATTAATAATAAATTGGAATGGTGTTTCCAGTAAGGGAAGTCTTAAGTTACCCAAGGCGTCTCACAGCCCATTCAAAACTAGGTTGCAAGTAATGCTTTTTTTTCACCCCCTAGAAACTTAACAGCAGTGCTGGGCATGAATTCCACACCAGCACTGTCAAACTATTCACTAAGGCTCCATTACTATTACTATTAGTCTTCTCACCGTTCGTATCACCCATCTCTTTCCACTTATGACTGCATGACTGTAACTTTGTTGCTTGTATCCTTACGATTTATATTGATATTGTTTCCTGATTGCTTATTTGTACCCTATGACTATCAGTAAGTGTTGTACCTTATGATTCTTGACGAATGTATCTTTTCTTTTTATGTACACCGAGAGCATATGCACCAAAGACAAATTCCTTGTGTGTCCAATCACACTTGGCCAATAAAGAATTCTATTCTATTCTATTCTATTCTATTCTATTCTATTCTATTCTATTCTATTCTATTCTATTCTATTCTATTCTATTCTCTATTCTACTCTACCCTACCCTACCCTACCCTACCCTACCCTACCCTACCCTACTCTATTCTATTCTATTCTATTCTGTTCTGTTCTGTTCTGTTCTGTTCTGTTCTGTTCTGTTCTGTTCTGTTCTGTTCTATTCTATTCTTTCCAGTCCTAATATTTAGCTGTTGCCATGATTTCCCTCTAGCAGTTGTGGGCGCAGAAGAAGCCTCTGAACTCTGAGTATCTTGAAGGCAGTTCTCCTCTTCCTCCCCCTCCCCATCGGTTTATTTTTTTGGCGGGTGGGCAAGGGAGGAAGGATTTTTTTTAATATGAATATACTGTCAAGGTCCTGAGATATTAAAAATGACAATACGTTATTACTGCAGTAGAGAGATCTCCAGGGTACCCCAGAGGTAGGATTTTTTTGAAAACCAAAGTGAAAAATCAATAGTAATGCACATGAATTCATAAAGAAAACGTGTCAGTCTGTATCACCGAAGACACGCTTGAAGTTGGGCTTTAAGCAAAAATGACAAGTACAAGCCTCCTTAAAAAGAGGCTAAGGAAGTGGCCTAAATGAGAAGGCCTTTCATTATGGCTGAGAAAAGAGAGGAGAGAGTATAACTTCCTTTCTGCCTGCTGTGGACCACACCAAGACTTGAGGTTTAGCTCTACAGTTTTAACATGACCTGAATTTTCAACATAATTCAACAGAGGCTGAATTACTGTATTTTATGGAGTATAAGACACACTTTTTTTCCCTCTCCTAAAAGAGGCTGAAAATTTGGGTGCATCTTATACTCTGAATGTAACCCCGCACATGGTGCCCAAATTGGCTACCCGGAACAGCTGCTGCCTTCTCTTACCCCTTCACCTGCTTTAGTCACTGGAGCTCCCTCTGACGATCAGCTGTGTTTTGAAGCTGTTTTTCAGCCCCAACACCAGCGAAGCGATCTTCCGTGTTTTGCCTGCTTTTCTAATTGCTGCTCCCTCCAATGATCAGCTGTGTTTTTTTAGCTCCAACCAGCCCCAACCTCAAAACCAGTGAGCGAACTAATGTGCTGAAGGCGACCAGGCTAAGGACTAGCCAGATGAATACCTTCTAGGCAGAATCCCCCCCCCCCTATTTTCCTCCCCAAAAACTAAGGTGCATCTTATACTCCACTGCATCTTATTCTCCAAAAAATATGGTACTCAGTGCTGGTCTTCTCTCCATGGGCAAACAGCTCTTTCAGGTCCTTCTCCCTCTTCATGACCGTCTCTGGCTATAGTTTCCCTGTACAATGACTCAGGGGTTATATCAGCAGCTACAACCAGGAACAGGTGAGCTCTCTGGAGGACTCGAACACCACCTTTGCGATGAGATTTGGAGACGTCCTGTAAAAGGGTGTCTTTGCCATATCCACTAACTAAGATGGGAACAGCATAGCCAGGGTCAAGAGACTTTTGTGCAACATGGAGATTGTTTGGACAAAGACGTCACGAGGAATTAATTTGACCCAAACCCCTGCAGATTTGTAGGGATGTGGGGGCTCAGTGGCTAAGACGCTGAGCTTGTCGATCAAAAGGTTGGCAGTTCAGCGGTTCGAATCCCTAGCACCGAATAATCCCTAGCGCCAGCTTCTGCTTCTTTTTTCTGCAAGTAGAAAAAATAGGGACCACCTTTGCTGGGAAGGTGACAGCGTTCCGTGCACCTTTGGCATTCAGTCATGCCAGCCACATGACCATGGAGACATCTTCAGATAGTGCTGGCTCTTTGGCTTTGAAACAGAGATGAGCACCGCCTCCTAGAGTTGGGAACGACTAGCACATTCATTGCTTCGGGGAGGAAAGGGAAGGAAAGTGAGAGGAGAGGAGAAGGAAGGGGAAATAGGGAGGGAGGGGAAATAGGGAGGGAGGGAGGGAGGGAAGGAAGTAGGGAAGGAGGGATGGAAGGAAGGAAGGAAATGGAAGGAGGGAAAGGAAGGGAAGATACAGGTGGTGTAACTCCATTTTTTTTTACCATGTTAGCAGGAAGGGGAAAACTCATCTTCTTCCCAATACCACTAAACAACAACTCCTAGAAGCTCCCACCACTGATCTGCAGGATTTGAAGTCCAACAACGGTTGGAGAGACCCAGATGCCATCTCCTAGCTAGCAGAACCCCAAGGCTTTGGTGCCAATGCACACCATGCCAAGCCTTTTCTGCCAGCCCCTCCCTGTACATGCTACAAAACCACGTAAGGCACAAACCAGCTTCAACTTCTGTAGTTACTGCCTGAACCACAAGAGAGCACAGTACGGTAACCCGAGCCCTCATGAACTTCTTTGGTAAAGGCCTTGTATACTCACGGAGTGCCGTATAACTCAACAATTATAATTAAAACGTCTCGGCCCTTGTATTTATAGTAACATTTAAACTACTGTGCTTTCCTGAAGTCAGAGTCATTTACTCGGGACTGGCTCTCTTTATGGTGAGCAGAACTTTGAAAACTCTACCATGGGGGATATACAGCCCAGCCACATGTAACTCAATATATGTCAACAGCTGTAAAAATATCAGCGAGAGAGGGAAAACTACCGGCGCAGATAGAAAGTCCTCTCCTGCACATCTGTTTTTAGAAGCGCCTTTTTTTCCTTCCAATAGCCTTCCGCACCACCACCACTCAGTAATTGGGCAATTTTTGGGCCCAGGTTTGCTTTTGAGGTTAGATGATCAAAAGGGTTAGAAAAGGGAAATGATTTCAGCATTGGGGGGCCTCGCAACTGGACCGAGATGCTTGCTGTTGGAAAAAAAGGGTTTGCTCTAATCTTACCAAGCGCACAGCTTTCGTCAGAGGCCGTTCCTAGGGAGTTCACAACTCCCCAGGGCGAAGCTACAGTAAATTCTCTCTTAATCCCCTCCGCATACAGATGAGCTCCTGGAAAGAGGAACCTTGCAAAACCAGACAGGCCTCCGCCAGAAGAGCCCAAATGTTGTGCCTTAAGAACAGGAGAGAATTCAAAACACGCAGACGTAACTTCGGCACAATGGTGGTACCGCGGGGCTGCACTTTTTAAATTTGGAGGGAGGGATCGCACCAATCGAAACGGCTGACTTAAAAAACAAACAAACAAACGCTGAAATACCAACTACAGAACCCAGGAAGAACAAAAGAGAGTCGACCATTTGGGCGAGCCAGAAGACAAAGCATCTTTGGATCGGCTCCAAGGAGAAACGCTTGAAATTATTTATGAGCCCATTATGCAATATTCTGCTACTGAAGTCTCCCCAATGTGTCCATTATTGGGGCTTAGGTAGTCCCCGGCTGGTCCTACTGACTTGGTACATTTTTAAAAGACCAAGGAGGGAGGAAGTTCATTTTACTGCAGAAGCCCTGATGAAATGGTTCCTATGAATCTTTTTTTTAAAAAAAAAATTAAAATTGGACTAGTGCGGTTCACATATTTGGACGTCTGCCCACCAACTCAGAAAAAAAGGGCAAAGGTAAGCAGGATACTTTGGCACGTATTATATGAGTAGAAGTCACAATGCGTGAAAAGTACCGCTTGGATAAATCTGTCCTCTGCGGCTCAAATGACAGCCATTTTACAAAACTACAGAAGCTGCAACATGTTCCCAAAATGCCAAATGTGCTTGGTACCCCCAATAATTTTGGGGACACATTAGACTGCCATAGGTTGGTATCAGTGGTGGTATTCAGCCGGTTTGAGCGAACTGGTAGCGGCGGCTGCGGGAGGCTCTGCCTACCCGCCCGGACATCATCACGTCCTGTTTTTGATGCTCTGTGCATGCATGAAAGGCTTTGCGCATGCATGGAAGTGGCGCATGTGAGCAAAATGAGCACGCACCCTCACATTCACGAACCAGTAATGAAGATAAGTGAATACCATCCCTGGTTGGTATTCCTGCAGCATCAAGCTTCAGAATGAGAATTTACTTGGTGGTATTTTAGTTGGTCTTGAAGACTGTGCCACGCTTGTAAATATCTGATCGTATCACCATCAAGGTGAATTCAGCTATATAAGTATCATTTAGTCATCGTATCATTTAGTCATCGAGATTCATCTTGTATTACCACCAAAGATTGAATGAATGAGAGAGTGGATTCATTTGACCACAGGATTCAGCTAAGGATCACACTGAGTTGCTTTACAACCAGGGTAAAAATGGTCATAAAATCATAAAGCTGCTGACCCGTTTAACGACTAGAGTGATTTACAATGGACATCCCTGGCTTAATTGTGGCTGTTAAGTAAGGACTATCTGTATGCATTTTTGTCACCCTCCTTTCTCCATTCTGAGCCATTCTGCTTTTCCAAATTTATTTGATTTATTTCGTTGTCAAACATGCACGAGATAACAGGAATAAGTATAAACGTGGATATGAATACAGGAAATGGATAAGAATAAATGGGGACAGTAGGACAGGGACAGTAGGCACGCTGGTGCGCTTATGCACGTCCCTTACAGGCCTCTTAGGAATGGGGTGAGGTCAACGGTAGACAGTTTAAGGTTAAAGTTACGGGGGTTAGAGGATGTAACAACAGAGTCAGGAAGTGCATTCCAGACATTGACCACTCTGTTGCTGAAGTTGTATTTTCTGCAATCGAGTTTGGAGCAGTTTACCTTGAGTTTGTATCTATTGTGTGCTCGTGTATTATTGTGGTTGAAGCTGAAGTAGTCATTGACAGGTAGGACATCATAGCAGATAATTTTGTGTACTATGCTTAGGTCAGACCGTAGTTCTAGATTGTCCAAGCCCAAAATTTCAAGCCTGGTGGCATTTTCTACAATAGCTTCTTGTTCAAGATTGCAAAGATTCTCAGAAAAATGATTAGATGTTCTGACATGTCCATTAAGTTCGCTATATCCCACATTCCGTCATGAGCTGCGCAATCAAAAACCTAGCTGTGTGTGATAGACCAAAAGTAAAATGCCTCAAAGGCTTGCTCTCTCTGTTGACCAATCGATCTCATGATCCTCTTATCTGAAATTCAACTGGATTTTTTTTCCCCACGAGTGGCTCTACTATTCTTTACAAGATGTCAAGCACGACATTGCCTTCCTAAGAGTTAATGTAACACATCACCAATTTGCACACTTCTAATCGATTTTTTTAATCACACAGTCTTCTTCCATATTTGTTGGTATTCGCCCGTTAGCGCTTCAATCTTCTGCATCGTGAACCAGTTTCCATGGTTCTTTCATCTTTGCCCCGTGCTTTTCCTACTTGAAGCTATTCCAGTGGCCTTTCATCCCAACCCATTTTGGGGAGAACAGCCCCCAACATACCCCTCAAAAACCACCTGTAGCTTTTTCCTTTTCCAAAGCTGAAGACCTTCTGGCTTTGATCTCAGATTGCCCAGAAAGGAATCAAGAACATCTACTTAAAAAAAAAAAAAAAGCCTGAGTATAAAAATAAAAAAAACCAACAACCACAACAAAATGAGTCCAAACCTTGTGTATTAAAGGCTACATAACCCAGACCTAAAGCACTGGCAGCCTTTATGCTATTTTTTCTTTTTCTTTTCCCTTAAGTGGAAAAAGAGACAGCAGAAGCCAGGTCTCTGCCGCTGAATTCCGGGACAGAGTTTCCAACTATTCTAATCAGCCATCTCTGCGGTTGGGCTGGGATTTCAAACTTGCCACAGTATGAAGTCCAGTTTGGGCTATATTCCCTTCCCTCTCTCAGCTTGATGAAGGCTTCCCTTCAAAATCAAAAGGCTTACTGTCAACTTTTCGATTGGTTTGGGCCTCATGCTATCATATGTGTGGCGATGGGCAAGGAATACGAATGTTGCTCTGGCTACACCATGGGGGCCGAAGGTTTTGTCCAATTCATCCAGGGACTGTATGAAAGTAGAAGCAGTCCTCTTTTCATGTATATTCCAACTGCTAAAAATCTCCAGTGTGCAAAAGCCAGGGTTTTGTTTTGTGTTGGTTTCTTCTTCTTCTCTTTTTTTAAAAAATAAAAAAAGGAAAAGGAAAGAACAATAGCTTGGGGGGGGGAGAGAGAGAGAGGGAGAGGGAGGGAGGGAGGGAGGGAGGGAGGGAGGGGGAAGCAAATCTAGGCAGCATTTTTAAAGATAAATTATCTCAGCCAAATGGTAGCTGTAATAACACGGTGTGTTTATGGGGAGGATATCTACATATTTACTCACAGACCAGTGGTGGGTTCCCTCTGGTTCGGACTGGTTCGCAAGAACTGGTAGTAAAACCGGTGGGAGGCTCCACCCACTGACCCGGATGTCATCAAAGTTGATCTGTGCATGTGCAGAAGAGCACGTGTGGGCGCGAGCGAAGTGAGCTTGCGCACGTGGGCGCAATGCAAACCGGTATTAAAGGTAAGTAGAACCCACCGCTATCACAGAAGCAAACCCAGAGTCTCACACATACACCAAGTAGAAAAGAGTCAACGCATCATCTGAGCAGTAGCAAAAACGTTCGCCGCGTTTGACATTTTGCAGGTACAATTTTTGTAGGATTCGGTGGGTTTTTCCTTTAAAAAAAAAAAAAAAATCCGCTAGATGAAAGCCATCAGCCTGTGTTGCCTGCAAAAGCATAGGAAGTTGGAACTGAAGAACATAGCCACGCAAATAATTTTTAAAAATGCATCTTATGATCCAGTGGTTAGGGCTAAAAATAAGCAACAGAGGCACTTTCCTCCCCTTTTTGGGGGTGGGTGGGTAGGAATTAAAAATGCCTATACAATCTTCAATTTCAGGTATTATGGGTAGGAATCACAGTATGTATTATTTAATCCCATTATTAGGAAAACAATGGAATACATGCATTTTTTTTTTTTAAAAAAAAGTGTGCTTATTGAGAACATTCATCACCCTGGTTGGGAATCCCAAAAATATAATTCCACAGGACAAAGGTGTATGGAGGGCTATAAGGCACTGTGAAACAGTATATAAGTCTAAGGGCTATTGTTATCTAACTTGTGGTGGCACAGTGGTCAGAATGTAGTACTGCAGGCTGACTCTGCCGACTGCCAGCAGTTTGATCCTGACTGGCTCAAGGTTGACTCAGCCTTCCATCCTTCTGAGATCGGTAAAATGAGGATCCAGATTGTTGGTGGCAAAATGCTGACTCTAAACTACTTACACTGAAGCGGTATATAAACCTAACTGCTATTGCTATTGCTATCTCTGAGTTTACATGTCTGAGAACCACTAACGGCAAATGCAAGCAAACAGGAGTGAGGTGGGGAGAGACCCACACTGGCAGGACTTGCAGCCAAAGCTTGTGGTTGACCGAAATTCATTGGGATTCTTTCCCTTCGCGGATGTTTCTCTCCATTCTCTTATCAAGTGTTCTTGCCTAACAATCTGCAGCCCTGTTCAAATCCATCTTTTATTTCCTTTAAAGAACCTGCACTGTTTGTCAGCATTCCCTGGCTGACAACTTCCTGCTGGACATCTAGAAAGCTGGAGTGCACGAGCCCACAAATCTAGTCAACAGATTAACAGTGGCAACCATAAATTTAATTCTGGTGACCAGCAGGGAAAGCCTCAAATATATTTCTCCGTGGGAGCAGTACATTTTCAAAAAGCCATCTAACAGCCCTGGAAGGCAAGAATGCTTCTCTTTAAAAACAACAACAACAACTGAACACCGCATCAGTCTTAGTGGTAGGGGTGGCTGGGTGGACTTATTACATACAGGTACCCTTACAATTATTTTTTCTGACCATTTTTCTGACTTCTGCTAGATAGGGAGCAAGAAATCAGGGCTTCATTAACTAGCTTCACTAGTGAAGTTACCAAGCCTAGCCAACCGAAAATAAGACCGGGTTTTATGTTAATTTTTGCTCCAAAAGACACATTAGGGCTTATTTTCTGGTTAGGTCTTATTTTGGGGAGAAATATGGTACTAAATGCATCCATCTGGCTGACAATCTTAACTGGGGCTTATTTTGGGAGGTAGGGCTTACATTACGAGCATCCTGAAAAATCATGCTTATTTTCCGATTGGGTCTTATTTTGGGAGAAACAGGGTACACACACATACACACAATATTGTAAAATATTGGGGTATTAGGGGAAGACTGGAATGCAGAGATCTCTGGGGAAACCATGTAGAGTCACTGGAAGTTGGACAGAATATTTAATAAATATTATTAATAAATTTAATACTGGATATTTATGTAATTAATAAAGTGGTGTGGTGGTCTAGAGAGTGAGCTTTCGCTTCACAATCAGAAGGCTGTGAGTTCAAACCTAGGTAGAGGGAGATATTTCTCTCTCTGGGCATGATGAGAATATAGCTGCTGAATATAACTTTGCATTGGTGACAGGAAGGGCATCCGGCCAGTAATCACTCAGCAGCTCCATTCAGTTGCCCAGACTCCACCCCACACCTCCACAAGGGATTATGGGATCATTAAAAGGTGATGATGATGATGATATTTATTTAATAAATACTGGAACAGTGCTATCATGTCACCCCTAATCTGCCAGTTTTGGAGTCAGTGTAATTTCCTCCTGGTGGTTCCTTAATTAGAGTATTGTTTTATGCCTGATGTGGCTGTCTGTGAATTATAGACTAAAAAGAACCTTATGTCAAATGAGTGTCACTAGAATTTCTACTGAGGTGCAATAACATCCTAGTGCAATGAAAGAGAGGAACAAGGAAGACTTAGCGTAAGGGAGGGATAACGCTGTTGAGTAAAATCAAGAGGGAAAGCTATGGCAAATCTAAATAGAGACATCACCCTGCCAACAAAAGTCCGTATAGTCAAGGCCATGTTTTTCCCAGTTGCAATGGATGGCTGTGAAAGTTGGACCTTAAGAAAGGCTGAGCACCAAAGAATTTAGGCCTTTGAACTCTGATGCTGGAGAAGACTCCTGCGAGTCCCTTGGACTACAAGGCGATCAAACCAGTCAGTCCTAGAGGAGATCAACCCTGACTGCTCTTTAGAAGGCCAGATCCTGAAGATGAAACTCAAATACTTTGGCCACCTAAGGGAAGGAAGGACTCACTGGAGAAGAGCCTAATGCTGGGAAAGATCGAGGGCAAAAGAAGAAGGGGACAGAGGAGAACGAGGTGGCTGGATGGAGTCACTGAAGCAGTCCGCATGAGCTTAAATGGACTCCAGAGGATAGTAGAGGACAAGAAGGCCTGGATGAACATTGTCCATGGGGTCACGATGGGTCAGACATGACTTCGCAACTAACAACAAGATCAAGGAAGCAAAAACTCCACAGATGTGAGTAAAAAAATATATATATTTATTGATCGTCAGGAGTAAACACAAAGTCTTGGAAACCATAAGAAGAATTTCCCAGCCTGATTTATGAATCCATTAAGGGGTGTGTGTGTGTTTATGAATCCATTAAGGGGGTCTTTGAATGATCTGAAATGTTCCCTTTGTTTTCTCTTAATGAGATGTGGGCTAAATTGCCATTTATAAGACAGGTGTGTTTTTTGCTCCTGAAGTGAGAGATTTACCTACTTTGGGTCTTCTTGAGCTACAATTTTCATCTATTTTCCAATCAAAATGATTAGATGTTTCTCAAGGCAGATAAGTAACCTTATGACCTTAGCTTTAATGGAAGGTGGAAAGATGGGAGATTTTTTTGTCTCATCTTCTCCATCACCAACTGCTGCTTTCAGATAGCCTTTGCTGTCAGTTTATGTCTTCTTTTGGCCTGCCAAAATGGCTGTGCTGATGTGTCGCCAGGGATACAGTCCCCTTTAAATACTCCGGGTGCCCCTCTGTGTGCCGTTTTTCCTTCCAAAGTGCTGCAGAGGCAAAGCTGCAAACGTTCAAAATGTGCCTTGCAAAGCAAACTAAAACCCAGGCGCTATCACAGGTTTCTCAGATGGGGTAGTTTAAAAACAAAAAACCAAACCCTCCCATTGGCAAAAAGATCAGCTCCTTTAAGTGGAAAACACACACGTTTCGTCCGTAATTGGTTTCCCATATTTAGAAGACTTTAACTTTGCTCTAAAAAAAAAAAAAAAAAAAAGTTGTATCTTTATCCTTGGGAGTTCAGTTGGAAACTTGGCCTAAAAGTGACAGCTGCAGAGGCCTCGCCCCAGCTTAACTCCACAGGAGTTTGAATGTACTTCATTCTGAGGTTGGGAGCTGCTTTTAATCTATCAGCAAGACGCTGCAGCTGCTGTAAGCTAGCTGAAAATTGTCTGCGTACAGGGGTTTAAAAATGTTGTAACCCTTTTGGTGGCAAACGTAACACTACAGCAGCAATTTGGAAAATCAGAGGACCAGAGAGTTAAATAAAAGCAGAACTAAGTTTCCTGCAATAGTAATAGTAATGGTGAAAGTGGGAAGGAGGAGCAAAAGGAGGAAGAATTGCTGAGAATTATACAGAACTATGTAGAGGCGTTATGTCTGCTGTTGACTTGCATTGCATCGCAAGCTTTTGAGTTGTCTTCTCCCAAGCCACTCCAAAGAATAATAAAATAATATGACTTTAGCTAACTCAGTGAGGCGGAGTTCAAACCAGAAGTCTTCTTCTAATTACCCTAATCAGAAGAGCTACATCAAGAAGGAGGAGGAGGAGGAGGAGGAGGAGGAGGAGGAGAAGGAGAAGAAGGGGAAAGGGAAGGGGAAGAGGAAGAGGAAGAGGAAGAAGGAGAAGGAGGAGGAGGAGGAGAAGGAGAAGAAGGGGAAGGGGAAGGGGAAGGGGAAGGGGAAGGGGAAGGGGAAGAGGAGGAGGAGGAGGAGGAGGAGGAGGAGGAGGAGGAGGAGGAGGAGGAGGAGGAGGAAGAAGAAGAAGAAGAAGAAGAAGAAGAAGAAGAAGAAGATCATCACAAATTACAAAGACTGCAAATAAGTAGAACAACTGTGGCAAAACATCTGGAGCATCCCTTAAGCCCCATTGGCATTGACAAAATCCACATTGGTCAATTGCAAAAGGCAACTTTACTCAGAACAGCTTACATCCTGCAATAATACATTTAATACCATCAAACAAGAATAACTACCTATCCCAGGTCCTTGGGAAGGATTTTATAAGATGAATAAAAATATCAAATCCAGTCTAAACATCTGGCTGACTGTGTGCCCAATGACATTAATAACAAGGGTAATTTTGAACAGAAGATATATTAAATTCAAATCAATTGCAGCTTGGCTGTCTCAGGGAATGATGAATGAATCTAGCTACAATAAACTACCATCTGCAAGAAAACTAATGAGATGTGATGTTAGAATAGAATGACTGAATACAAGCCTTGATTCTGCCATCTAGGTCACTTTAAGATAACCATTGTTTCTTTTTTTCTCGTCTACCCTAGGGGGGATAATTGTGAAATTAAAAGGGATAATTGGAAAAGCCTTATTAAGAAAACTTGAGCTTCTTGGGAGAAAAAGAGAAGCATATTCACTCATCACACCCAATCCAAATATGGTTAAAGTGACATGACATGAACTTCTAGTGGCCATCGGTGGTCAGGAATGAAATCCATAGTGACCCAACATGGCTGGGGTCAGGATATCCAGAGGTGTTGCTTCCTATGCAAAATCATTTAGTCAGAACCATGTTCAACATAGTTCTACCATGGGAAGCTACCTTAGTGTCCTGACCTAGGCTTCCCCAAAAAGCACGAAGTAGAATCCTGGTCCCGACAAAACCCCTTTTATTAATCAAACAGTGAATTCCTCTCAATCACCTTCAGCAAAGTCTTTCAAGGGAGAATTTACAGTCATAGACCTTATCTGGCTTGGAGAGCTGCCAGGCCGATATCTTCAAAACTTAGCCAGGAGCCTCGGAGAGTCACAAACCAATTAGGCGAACTAATTGTCTCCTGCAAACTCCACTCTCCTTTCGCTCCTCTTTTATTCCCTCTGGGAGGGGCCATTTATCATCCACCTGTGGCCTTACTCCCAAGTTGATCCTTGTTCTTTAGCTGTTCCCTTCGTCTGGCAACTCTGCGCATGTGTACACTGGGAACAGGCTCCAGCTCTTCTTCTGCCTCACTGATGTTTGACTCCGAAGGCAGCTGATAACTGGCATACGGCCCTGGCCCCCTCTCTGCCTCCAATGCAGAGCCCTCATCAGAGCCTTCCCCAGACTCCAGGACTGGCCCATGTTCCCCCCACCCCAAGCTCCTCACTGTCCGAATCTACTGCCAGCTGTGATGGCCACTGGCGGGCCACAACACTTAGATACGTATCTTCTTCATCCCTTTATTGTACAACCTTTTCTCCAAGCATACAAATGGTACCTAGGTCCCAAATTAAGTCTGCCCTTCCTCCTCCTCCTATCCCTATCTCAGAAAAATAGCCCAGGACAATTTTGCTATTCATGTATTTTACAGCCCAGTATTTCGTGTTAAGAGTTACTTGGACATCAATTTACAGAATGGTGGAATACCAATTTTTATTTTTTAATATGAATGAAAGGACAGATCTGATGATATACATAAATCTATGAGTTCTGTGATGATCAACAAACCAGGAAAATGGAGAACGTGCCTGATTTGTGATTACGAGACATCTATCCATCCACTTATAAGATGTTGATAGCCTTCACTCTAAGGAGGGTGCCAAGTGGAAAGGTGTAATTCTAGGATTTTTTTTTAATGAATGAAGGAAGTCCTACTATAAAATAGAGAAGCATGGACTAGTAGCTTACAAACTTGTCCATTCTAGTGGCCAGAAAAGCAATGGGCAAGGATAGCCTCGACTGTTTCTTTCTGCCTTTTTTTTCCCCGCAGTATGTATTAGATATCCAGCTTTTGTTCTGGTCTCTTTCTCCAAATCTGCCAGAAATAATTGGACTTTACTCTCTGGGTCCCCGCTGAATTTGACTCTCCAGCCTTACGCAGAGAACCAGCCAGGTTTTTTTTTTTTTTTTTTCATTTTAAGAGCTGGCAATCTTGGGGGTTTGAACGTAATTTCAAATGTGGACAAACATCCTAAATAGAAACAGGCTCACGTGTCACAAAATGGACTTTTTATCTGGGCTCCGATAAGCCCGTGATAAAATTGCTTAGCTTATAATTAGGCCGGACAGGGCAACGCAGGCAGTTGTCCATCCAAACCGGCGTGCTTTTCTTCCTGGAGTCCAAAGGCAGAGAGCTCAGTTTAGGCTTGTGTTTTTATGAACATAATCTACAAGGAGTTATAAGAACAGCCAGCGCCCGAGCCCAATGCCCAGCTGCCAACTTATTCTGTTCTCCGGTGAGACAACGGGAGAGCGAAGAGTGAAATAATTACATCTGTATGTTGTCTTTGTTAGATGCTTCTTAAACTTAGCACAGGGTTTTCACCTGTTGGGAGATGCCAAGACAACACAGCTCACAGTTGTGGCTCCCACACGCATACACACACATACACACACATGTACCCATGCACGTAAGAAATTAAAGGGCAATTCCAAAAAACAAAAACACATAAAAACCCAACTTCAGATCCCTTAAAGAACCAATACAGCAGCAGCTGTACCTCTTTAATTTGAGTAATTATCATATAATTAAGTGCATGAATTACTAGACAGCCAAGGCATTAAATTAAAATATTTAATGCCTGTAAATCTGAAAATGATTACGGTGGAGATGCGCAGCTAGTGAGCAGTGAGCTAACGGAGATGCGGCAACACCACTGGGTAACTCCGATGCTACCGCAGCGCACATGTCTTGCAAGCACAGTCTGTTCTAAACAGCTGGGAAGTTCTCACTGGCGAGAACTTCTAGCGTGTTCTGCAAACTCTGGAAAGCAATATAAACGTTCCATAAAAGTGTGACTGGACAATCAAACCCTATCTGTTCTCCCGACCTCAAATCTCCCCATCTACAGCACAAATATAGAAGTATAGAAGTGAAGCTGGAAAGGGGGTTTCGCCCACCTTGTGCTGACAATATATAGTGGTGAAATTCAATTTTTTTTACTACTGTTTCTGTGGGCGTGGCTTGGTGGGCATGGTGTGGCTTGGTGGGCATGGCTTGGTGGGTGTAGCAGGAGAAGGTACTGCAAAATCTCCATTCCCACCCCACTCCAGGGGAAGGATACTGCAAAATCTCCATTCCCACCCCACTCCAGGGGAAGGATACTGCAAAAAACCCATTCCTACTCCACTCCTGGGGGAAGGATATTGCAAAATCTCCATTCCCACTCCACTCTGGGGCCAGCCAGAGGTTGTATTTGCCGGTTCTCCAAACTACTCAAAATTTCTGCTACCAGTTCTCTAGAACCTGACAGAACCTGCTGGATTTCACCCCTAATATATACCCAAAAGATTATCATTTACAGACGAAAGACCTAAAGAGGCAACAACTAAAAACAATAGCTTTAGTTGACCACAAGGGTGATAATATGATTACATGAAGTAGATGCTAGTTCTGATCTTGTGATGGAGGTTGCATAGGAGTATCGCCCACAAAAGTTCTCTCTATACTTTAGATGCTAATTTTGTGGAGCAGAGAATAGGTCAGACTGAAAAGTTCTACGTAGTTTGGATTTCACATACAGGACTCTAGTCAAATCAGACATTCCACAGGTGACTTTTCTTCTGTGCACGCAATACTGTCACCTCTCACAATGACAATCAGTAAGCTCTGTTGCTGGAATGGGACAACTTGCTGCAGCTAAGTCACTACAGCAAACTTTGTCACGGTCAACTCACCACAGGACAAACTCGCCATGGCCAACTCACCACAAGGCTCTTCAACAATCCAATGTAATTATTTAAAATAATTTTTAAAAATATTTTATTTTTTGTCATTCACATTTCATTTTGTCCCTCCTTTGGCATCCTTTTTTTTAATGATTCTATTGCACTATTTTTTTTTATATTACTGTAACTCTTGGCCCATGGCAAGTTGGTCATGGCAAGTTGACCATGGCAAGTTGACTGTGGCGAGTTGACGTGGACCCTCTGTTGCCTCATTCCTCTTCCTCATCCTTCTTCTTTGTGGCAGCCCCTCAAATACTGAAACACTGCTATCATGTCACCCCTAAGTTCTTGGGTTTTGTAGTGTTCTTAAGTATAAATACTCTTTGAGTATTTATTTATTAAATTTGTTTGCTGCCCATCTCACCATAGTAAAAGCAATAAACCCATACAAAAGCATATATCCAACTGCAATAAAAATATAAATTGCAAACCGCCCTGACAGCGTTAAACTGCTGTCCGGCGGTTTGAAAAAACTCTCCTTCGGGCAAAGAAGGAGAGGAGAGTTGGAGGGGGTGGGTAGAGCTCCCCGAAAGTCACTGGATTAATTCCAGGGACTAGGAGGGTGAGAGCTCCCCAGTTCACCCCTCCCATTGCTCCGGATCGCTGGTGCCTCTGTTTAACAGAGCAAGACGTCTGCGTCCAACTCTGCCGGCAAACAGTGAGTTCTAATGATTTTTTAACAAGGCAGACAGAGCTGAAGCAAGAGTGCAAGCTTTTTAAAAGAAACAGAACTTAACTCCGTGAATACATTGTTGCAAACGGAGCTCTCTTGAGCTGGAGGCTTCAGAGGAAGCCTTTGTTATGGGCGGAAGGGAAAGTGAAACTTAAAAGGAAACTGCTTGTTAAGAGCCCTCTGCCTGAAGAGAAAACTGTTGGGGACTGAGTATAGCTTGAAGAGAGGATTGTTTATTTTGAAAAAACTTTGAAACATACTTTGTAAGACTGTTTACAAGATTTTGTGGCTGCAAAAGGAAAAAACTCTTTTTAAAATAAAATGGCTGCTAAACAATTAAAGCCACCAACTTCAAAAGGGGGAGGAGGTTCCCCTGTAGTGACTCAAAAACAACAACTTCCTGCTGATACACAGTCACAAGACCTTAAAGAATTTATAATGGGTGCCCTGAACAATCAGACAGAAATGATGAAACAATTTTCAGAGGAGTTAAAGAAAATTAAAAGTGTGGTGGAGGAAAAACATGATGAAATAAGAGATGACATTGTTTATGCAGTTTCAGGACTGGCCACTCATATGTTAAAGATTGAGGAGAGAGTACGGGAAATTGATGATGCTAATTTGGAGCTTGCAACTAAAGTAGGAGAGGTTATGATACAAACAGAGAAAGTGGATGATGAAATGGTTTTGTTACAATACAGATCAATGGAATTTGCCCTCAGGATGAGAGGTTTGAAAGAAAAGACTGGTGAAAATTTAAAAGATGTTTGTTCCAATGCTTTAGCAGAGCTGATTTCAGAAAGGCCAGAAGACGTGGCATTTCAAATGGATAAAATTTATAGGGTTAATTCCTGGCTGGCAAAACAAAAGCAGCTACCAAGAGATGTGGTGATTTATTTCACAACAAGGAGAATTAGAAATGACATTCTGCAAGCTTCTTATAGAAACAAGATTAAAGTGGATGGACAAGAGCTGGTGGTCCTGAAAGAGCTTCCTCCTAAAATGTTAAGAGATAGAAAGCAGTTTGGTTTTTTGGTGAATGAACTAAGAAATCAGCAGCTCCAGTACAGATGGGATGTCCCCTTTGGGATAATAGTGACATATGCTGGGCAAAGACATCGTTTAAACACAGTTGGCAAGGCAAAAGATTTTTATGTCAATGTTTTAAAGGCTGGAAGGCCACCCTCACCAGGGGGCGCTAGAAAGCAATTGGAAACGACACAACAAGAGAAAGATGGAGGGCAACCACAAACTTACGCTCAAGCTCTAGCTGGAGGAGCCAATTTGGAAGAAGATTTACTGCTGAGTGGGGGTCCACCACCAACCCTTGAGTCATTAACGATGATACAGCTGCCAAAAGATCAACGACTGACAAGAGCTACCTACAAACAACATCTGGCACGACAGCCTCAAGATTCAACCCAACAAGTTCAAAAAACACAAGCAGTGGGAGGAGCTAGGCCGAAGTATAATATGGCGGAGGAGGTTCAGCTGATGCTCTCAAAGCTTGGGGCGCCAAGAGATGGCAAATAAATTTTTATCTTGGAATGTCAATGGTTTAAATTCTCCACAAAAAAGAAAGAGAATATTTCACTACTTGAAGCAATTTCAGAATGATGTTATTTGTTTGCAAGAAACGCATATTAAATCTTCAGATCAAAAGTATTTGATAAATTCGAAATTAGGTACACATTTTGTGGCATCAGCACCAGAGAAGAAAAATGGCCTAGTTATATACATTAAAAGAGGTTTAGTGGCTAATTTAATTGAGGCTGATACTCAAGGTAGATATATTGCAATTGAAGTAACAACACAGAATGGGAAGCTGCTTGTAATTGGACTATACGCACCTAATCAACAACAAGATAAATTTTATAAATTTTTACATACTAAAATATTACAATGGGATTATAGATCTTTACTTCTAATGGGTGATTGGAATGGGGTAATAAATACCCAGAAAGATAAAAAAAGTCTATCTAAGATATCCATGCGTGCTAAGTTGCCTAAATCTTTTTTTGATATTCTGGAGGATATGGAGCTCAGAGATATTTGGAGAGAAAGGAATGTATCAGAAAGTGATTTTACTTTTTTTTCAGATAGGCATCAATCTTTCTCTAGGATTGATTTTATATTAACTACAAATGATCTTTTTTCTAGGGTGAAGAACACGAAGATATGTCCAAGATCTTTAACTGATCATAGCCCGGTTTGGGTGGAATTAGAGCAGGAAAGAGGGGAAAGGAGGTCTTGGAGGTTAAATGAGAATTTATTTAGATATGAAGATAACTTGTCTGAGCTTAAAAAACAAATGAAAGAATTTTTTGTTAACAATATGAATAAAGGAACCTCGATGGAGATGGTATGGGATGCGAGTAAGGCATATATGAGAGGAACATTAATTTTTTTGAACAATAAATATAGACTAAAACAACAAAACAGACGGAAAGAGATAGAGGAGGAAATTAAAAAGAAAGAACAATCGCTTATAACTAACCCGGGAGATAAAAAGGCAAAAGATATGATTAATATTTTAAGAGAGCAATTTAATATGTTATTGGCTGGGCAAGTAGCAACTAGCATACAATATGCCAGACATAATACATTTTGTAATGCTAATAAACCTGGGAGATGGTTGGCTTATACGATGAGGAAAAAACAAAAATTACGTGTTATAGATAAGATAGAATTTAGAGGTAAAGAAATTTATCAACAGAATTTAATAAAAAAGGCTTTTTTGGAGTTTTATACAAAGTTATATGCTAAAGATGTGATTCAAGATGTTGATATTGATAGATATTTAAAGATGGAGATTCCTGAATTAACATTGGAACAGAGAGAGAGATTGAATCACCCAATAACGTCCGAGGAAATTGTTGGGGCAATTAAACAATTAAAAATAGGTAAGGCTCCAGGAACAGATGGATTAACAGCTGTCTATTATAAACATTTACAATCGGAAATGTTAGAACCACTTAAAATCTTATTTAATAAAATACAAGTAGGAGGAGGAGTACCACCTTCCTGGAAAACAGCTTTTGTCTCACTAATTCCAAAAGAGGACCAAAACTCCATTAAACCTGAGAACTTCAGGCCAATTTCACTTCTGAATACTGATTATAAGATTTTTGCTAAGATATTGGCTAATAGATTAATGCCAGTTATGCAACAAATAATTCATAATGATCAATCAGGGTTTATAAAAGGGAGACAAATGAGATATAATGTTAGACAAATCGTAAACTTACTGGAATACTTGGAAAAAAATAATCAAGTCCCTGCAGCGTTTATATTTTTGGATGCAGAGAAGGCATTTGATCGTTTGAACTGGCAATTTTTGTTTAAAATAATAGAGAAAATGCATTTTGGGGAATATTTTACACAATCAATTAGAGCGATATATCAGCAGCAAACAGCACAAATTATAGTTAATGGAGGTTTAACAGAGGCTTTTAAAATTGAGAGAGGAACAAGGCAGGGGTGTCCTCTGTCCCCACTATTATTTATTTTGACTTTGGAGGTATTATTGAACAAGATACGGGACTCAGAAAAACTGAAGGGTATTGTAATTAGACAACAAGATTATAGATTAAGAGCATTTGCAGATGATTTGGTTATTACCTTATCCCAACCTATAGAGTTGGTTCCATATATATTGGATATAATCGATCAATACGGGAAAGTATCAGGATTTAAAGTTAACCCACATAAGACAAAGATGATAGTTAAAAATATGACTATACTGGAAAGAGATAAACTGGCGAGATTAACAGATTTTGAAATAGTTAAAAAGGTTAAATATCTAGGGGTATACATAGCAGCTTCAAATACAAAATTATACAAAAACAATTATGAGGTCCTTTGGCAGAAGGTACAGAAGGATATGGAAAATTGGAAAAAATTACAGTTGTCTTTATTGGGAAGAATTGCAGCAATTAAAATGAATGTCTTACCTAGATTTTTATTTTTGTTCCAAATGTTACCTGTGCTTAAGAAAGATGAGAATTTGAGAGAATGGCAGAAAGGTGTTAATACTTTTATTTGGGCTGGGAAAAAACCCAGAATAAAAATGAAAATTATGCAAGATACACGTGAAAGAGGGGGTCTCAAAATGCCTAATTTAAGATTATATTATGAAGCAGCGGTTTTATCACAAATTAGTGATTGGTTTAATTTAACTGAGGGGAGAATTTTGAATTTAGAAGGTCATGATTTGTTATATGGATGGCATGCCTATTTGTTATATGACAAAAAAGTGGATAAAGTATTTAAGGCTCATATATTAAGAAATGCTTTGTTGAGGGTTTGGAAAAAATATCAATATAAGTTAAATTATAAGATACCTGTATGGGCAAATCCTAGACATGCAATAGAAAATATAAGTATAGAACAAAAACAGGAGGTGATTAACTATAAAGAGCTTCTTATTATTGAAAGGGGGGTAATGTATTTGAAATCTTTAGATACACTGAGAGAAGAAGGTATAATTTACACATGGTTTCAGTACGGTCAACTTCAAGCTAGATGGAAGGAAGATCAAAAAACTGGCTTTGTGCAAAATGAGGAGAATTTGGTAAAACAAATTAGAGATCAAAAACAAATGCATATTAAAAGGTTGTATAATGCTTTATTGGAAATAGATTCTGAGACGGAATTGGTTAAAGATTGTATGATTAAATGGGCACAAAATTTTCAAGAGCCAGTAATGATGGAGACTTGGGAAAAGATTTGGATTAGAAATGTGAAATTTACACAAGCACAAAATTTAAGAGAAAATTTTTATAAAATGTTCTATAGATGGCACTTAGATCCCAAAAAATTATCATGTATGTATCCTAATGTGCAAGCTAAATGTTGGAGATGTGATTGTGATGATGCAACTTATTATCATATATGGTGGACTTGTAGAAAAATCAAAGCATTTTGGATAAAGATTTGGTGGGTGATGCAGAATATTTTTAAAAAGAGACTGAAATTTACTCCACAGTTGTTCTTAATGGGTATAACTACGGACTGTACAGTTGCAGAGACTAAATTGATTTTGAACTTGATAACAGCAGCAAGATTGTTGGTAGCACAACACTGGAAGAAGGACTATTTGCCTACTATTGATGATTGGATATTGAAAGTAACTAATTTAGCTGAAATGGCTAAAATTTCAGCATATCTGAAGGATCACACACAAGAAAGGTATATACAGGACTGGAGAAGATGGATTGATTATATACAAAATAAGTATCAGACCAAAAAATATCAAATAGCTTATGAATGATTTCTTTTATTTGTATAAGCGCTATATAAGTGATATTAGAAGTATTATGTTTAAGAAATAAGATTTTATATATGGGGGGTTAAGAATTTTTTTTTTAGGGGGTGTTAGTTTGATGAATGGTTATGCAATTTAGTTCATTGTTAAGGTTAATAGAAATACCTTGTGTTCTGCTCTGGGAAGTCGGGGAGGGGGAGGGGGTTGGGAGGGAGGGTTGTGGGGAAATTGTGTTTGTTTTAAAACTTTTTCAATAAAAAAAAAAAAAAAAAATATAAATTGCAAATTATTACCATGTTTTCCCCAAAATAAGATCCTGTCTTATATTTTTTGAATCCTGAAATAAGCGCTTAGCCTTATTTTCGGGGAGGTCTTATTATTTGGGGGTGCGTGGAGCAAGACAGGGCTCCTTTTGCTGTCTTACCTGATTTCCACCTCTGTCTCCCTAACTCTAACCAGAGGAAATGGCGGGGACCGGCTGCGCATACATTTAAATATTTTTGGGGAGGGCTTATTTTTTGGGGGGGGCGCTAATATTTAGCACATGCGCTCAAAAGCCCAATTGGGCTTACTATCAGGGGGTGTCTTATTTTTGGGGAAACACGGTATTTGTAATGATAAATTATAGACCAGCAATGAGAACAGTTAAAAGTGGCCTTACTCTACGAGAATAGAGGGTGAGAGAGGAAAAGAAACAGTGAGAGTGAGAGGGGAACCAAAACAGTGCTGGAACAACAGCTGTCATAGAGAGTGTCGAGCTAATTTTAAAAACCTCCTTCGGCGAACTCTCCAAGGTCCTGATCCTGCCAGATCCCAGATCTGTTTCTACTTTTCCTTATTATTTATTTGCAAATAACTCTTCACAAAACCGGTTGGATTTTTTTTTTTAAGGTTCCCAGCCAGATCAGAGCGATACTTCTTGTGGGGGAAGAAATGGAATAGCCTCAGTGCTCTTGTGCTAAACTAGGAAATCCATGTGGTAGTTTGCATACAATGAACAATTTGCATAGGTCTGTCTTGCATGCTGTAGTAAACTGTGATGGCTGGAAAGAGTAGAGTGCAAAACGTCCAAAAGAGGATACTGTGTGTGTCAACCTCTTCAATATAAGAGCAACATAATACTCTTTAGGAGACAAATGGAAAGTGTTGGCTTTCAGAAGTAGCTTGGTGGCTGAAGGTCTCTCCTGAAAGACCTTCAGACCACCAAGAACTACCGGAAAGCTCTGAGCAACTCAGCCTGGGCAATGTTAGAATAGAATAACAGAGTTGGAAGGGAACTTGGAGGTCTTCTAATCCAACCCCCTGCTTAGGCAGGAAACCCTACACAACTTCAGACAAATGGTTACCCAACATCTTCTTAAAAACTTCCAGTGTTGGAGCATTCACAACTTCTGGAGGCAAGTAATTCCACTGATTAATTGTTCTAACTGTAAGGAAATTTCTCCTTAGTTCTAGGTTGCTTCTCTCCTTGATTAGTTTCCACCCATTGCTTCTTGTCCTGCCCTCAGGTGCTTTGGAGAATAGCTTGTTCAAGGAAGAGAGAAGATCACTGCCTAAATGAATCATATTATCAGAAAGAAATACAACACATGAGGAAAGGTTGCAGGAATGAGGTATATCTAGTTTAATGAAAAGAAGATCTTGGGGTGACATAATAGCAGTGTTCCAAAATCTAAGGGGCTGCCACAAAGAAAGAGAGATATAGGTACACTGAGGGCAGGACAAGAAGCAGTGGATGGAAACTAATCAAGGAGAGAAGCAACCTAGAACTTAGGAGAAATTTTCTGATAGTGAGAACAATTAATAGGTGGAATGGCTTGTCTCCAGAAGATTTGAGTGCTCCATCACTGGAGCGGAGAGATTGGACAACCATTTGGGTGAAATGATATAGGGTCTCCTGCTTGAGCAAGGGATTGGACTAGAAGACCTCCAAGGTCCCTTCCAACTTTGTTATTCTATAATTCTATGGATGGATGGATGGATGGAAGGAAGGAAGGAAGGAAGGAAGGAAGGAAGGAAGGAAGGAAGGAAGGAAGGGCAATGGTTGGAAACTAATCAAAGTAAGAACCTGGAACTAAGGAGAAACAATTAATTGTGAGGACAATTAATCAGTGGAACGACTCACCTCCAGAAGTTGTGTGTGCTCCATCACTGGAGGTTTTTAAGAAGAGACTGGACAACCATTTGTCTGAAATGCTTTAGGGTCTCCTGCTTGAGCAAAGGATTGGACTAGAAGACCTCCAAGGTCCCTTCCAACTCTGTTATTCTGTTCCAAAACTACCAAAGACCTTCTCTTTCCTCAAAACGCCATTTCTACAAATGTCTTCTTCAGCCTGAAGAGGAACATCAAAATGGGAGGCTAGCAAGATGTCCTCCCTGATGCACCATGGTGGGACTTTGCATTTCCTTTGTTCTTTCTTTCCTCTCTCCAGCTCCCCTCCCCTCTTATTTAGCCAATCCATTGTGCAGTCTGCTGCTTCATCGGCTCCTGCCCCCAATGCCCTCGCAACAGCTGTGGGTTTAATTATCAAAATAACATTTTAATAGTCTCGTAACTGATCTCTTTTCCAAACATGCCAAGCAGAGGCGGCGAAGTCTTCTCCGTAACACCTTTCCACTAAATTTACTAATAGGCTCCATTTAAGTGATTAAGCTGCTCTGATGCCTTGGTGTCCACTCATGGACTTGACAATTCCTCCCACCTTAAAGTTGCAGTCTTCTGCTTCCACAGCATCTTTATTGCACTGAGTATTGGAGTAGTCAGAGCTCCCCATGTAATGGGCCTCGGAGAACGACAAGGGACCAGGAAATTATTAGGACAGCTTCATCGCTGACCCTCATTATATGTGAGAGGTAATGAATTCCTCAGCACCCAACCACATCTCCCATGACTGGTGACGGGGTGGGGGTGGGGAAACCATGAGCATTTTCAGACAAATCTTTTTGCTTTGCAAACATGCTTTTAATGCTTTGCCAGAAGAGAGCGAGCGAGCGAGCGAGAAATATTCCGTTGAAAGTCAAATATCTACGAGGAAGTGGTATTCAGGGCACCATCACTTCCTTGAGGATGGGAAATGAGCATTTAAAAGTAGCACTGTGCAGGTAACAGAAAACGTGTATCTGACCTTGGGGTCAAGTACTCGGTTTATTAAAGCATTTGAGTTTCCAAGTATATGCAGAGGTACTAGGGGATGTCAGCCAGTCACTGACCTAAATCTTAATTTGGTTATTATTTAGACACACGGTGTGAAATCAGTTGTGCTTAGCTTAAGAAATGGTTCAAAAAAGCAAGGCTTAATATATAAAACCATTCTGTGTGTGTATGTATGTATGTATGTCAATCAGTGAAAGAAAAACTGTTCTTAGTGCCTTTGATATGTTCTACTTCATCAGTTGCCATTAGGTTACAACCAGCTCAATGTACCAAAAACACATGTGACATGACTGGATGAGGGAAATCTCCTTCCTCAGGAGCTTTCTGATATTTCTCCCCATTTTACATCTCTAAAGAGGCTTTGATGAACACATATGCCAATCATAGAACATAATCAGCTCTCAGGGACGGGAAAAAAAAACACCCCAGGTTTTGAAATTGTGCTTTCAATATTCAAGCCCACACCTTCTCTTGCTATTAAAATAATAATAACCCCCTCCAAAAAAGGTCAAAATATCTCCTTGCCAGCAGTCAACATCGGGATTAGCAGAGATTAGCACAGGGGTGGGCTTCAAAAATTTTAGCAAGGGGTTCTCTGCCTGGTTGCTGGGTGGGCGTGGCCATGGTGGGCGTGGCCTGGTCAGCCTCCTGCACCACAATGGGGGGGGGTTTGCCCTCCCCAGGCTCCGGAGGCTTTTCTGGAGCCTCCAGGAGGGCAAAAACGGCCTCCTCAGGCTCCGGAGGCCCTCTGGAGGACGCAAACGGAGCCATTTCCAGCCTTCCTGAACTTCCAGTAGGCCCGTTTTTCACCCTCCCTGAGCCTCCACGCATGCCCTGCACTTACCTTCAGTCAAAATGGGCTGCATGGGGACTCCTGGGAGGGGCAGTATGGGGTGGGCGGGGCCAGCCAGGAGTGGGATTTGGGGGTTCTCTGAACTACACAGAATCTTAGCTAGAGGTTCTCCCGAACCCCCAGCAACCCCACACCTGGATTAGCACCAAGATTAATGCTAGACCAACAATCAGGCAGTAAACAACACCCCAATCAGACAACAAACCACAAATAACAGACTAATCAAGAACCACCAAGAACACTCTCACCAACACTGACAAGGCAAACTACTTGCATAGGAACAGAGAGCAAACCCTACTCCCTACTAGCACAGATGATATTACCTTGTTGGGTAGGGAAATGTCTGCAAGAAAACAACCAAACTCTGAGAGAGCTAAGGACCCTAAATTCAACCCTGAACAACAAATATTCTCTTCTACTGGTATCAGTAAAAACCCTCTTCCTCTCTTTCTTCAAAACAGAAAAGTGATATTAACTGCATTCAGAACCTCAACCAAATAGTTTAATATTTGGTTAATAATAATAATTCTGAAGTTTTCATCCCCAGATTCTACACTGACCAATCTTAATTCCTCCACTATTTGCCAGTGCACAACTGGGAATGCTCCTCCAGCATTGTAAAGGAATTTCGAAAAGGTCATTCCACAGTTGCTTCCAAAAAGTTGCAAGTTCCAAATTTGAACCCAAGCCTTCTCTTTCTCCCCTCCTTCACGGCTTCATTTGAAAACCTGGCTTGGAAGTGTGTTTGCCTCCTCGACAGTGTGCCGAGTTCACCATCCATCTAGCAGATGGGGAAATGGCATTTTCAGGCCCTGCAGATGGAATCTCTTTACAGTGCCCTTGTCTACGTCTGCTGGGAGATGACCCACTAAGACAGCCAAAAAGTCTCTAATTTGTCTTTACCACCATTTGCTATTGGGATTCTTTGCACAATATTAAACAGCCCTAGCAATCAAGAGGAATAAAAAAAAAAAAAAAGAGGGAGAGAGAGAGAGAAACAGCTTCTCTTGCTAGAAAAGATTGTGCTAAAAAGAAATATCGCCAACCTTCACTTGGGAAGTCATTTCATGGGGGGGTCTGTTTTGGGGTACGCTTATGGCTGCCTGAATGACACAGGGGACAATTGCTTTGCATCTTGATTCACTAGGGAAATTCCTACCAGTTTCCGGCCCATTTCCTTAGGCTTGGGAAAAAGATAATGAAATAGAATTTATTTCTGTAGAAAATGGCTGACCATCTCATGTATGAACTCTGGGTTGATCAGCTCTACAAACCAAACAGGGACCAGAATTAAAATAACCATAAATATAATGAAATAGAATTTATTTCTATGGAAAATGTATATGGCTGCCCATCTCACAAATGAACTCTGAGTGATTAACTCTACAAACCAAACAGAAACCAGAATTAAAATAGCCATAAATATAAGAAGTAAGAATTTATTTCTGTGGAAAATGTATATGGCTGCCCATCTCACATATGAACTCTGGAGTGATTAACTCTACAAACCAAACAAAAATCAGAATAAAAAAAAACCATGTACATTAATCGAGACACTATATAATAGATTTGTCAGATATTTTGGTCCTATCTTAACATCCTGGCACAGTGCCTGGGGGAAAAGCCAGTTTTTTTATGGCATTCTGGAAGTTCAAGAACTCTCAAGGATTTGGGAGGAAACTGTGCCAGAGGGCAGGAGCAAACACCAAGCCACAATCCCACAAGATGGCATTGTTTAATAGAGGGGAACTGGAGAACGGACGTAAAGCAGGCTTGGAGACATGGATGTTCCACCAATGAAACTCAGTGCGACACAAAATACGTCCACACTTATATTTCCATTTAAAAGTGCAATTGTAAATCGAGTTACGGGATTTCACAACTAGCTTTTTCACTGATGAAGGAATCAGGGGGCAGGCCCCTTCTTGTATGATGCAATACACTGAGAACGAATTCTACTTGGCAGACCAAATATGTAACAATGGGCCTCTTAAAAAAAAAAAAACGAGAAACCAAAACCAAGTTGCAACCAGGAATGGAAAGGATAAGAGCAGGCTTCCATAAAAATGGAAAGAACCGAAGTAGGAAGGAGAAACATTTTTGATCTAGACGGTCTACTTATTCTTCCTTATGAAAACCACCTTGTTTATCTCCCTGATGATGGCTTACTTAGCAGCAATGACTGAGTATAGGAAGCTGTATTTTTTTAAAAAAATTCCCACAATGCCCCTAGATCAGGGGTGTCAAACTCGATTTCATTGAAGGCCGCATCCAGGTTGTAGCTGGGGGCTAGAGAGCGTGTCCAAGGTGGGCATGGCCAGCTCGACATCACTCATCGGGGCTTTGTTTTAGCTGTGACAGCCTCCTGCAGCCCTCTGACTTTGAAAATGGAGCTTGGGGTGGCCCACCTGGGCTCTGTTTTCGGCCATTACAGCTTCCTGCAGCCCTCTGCCATCAAAAACAGAGCTCGGGGAGGCCATGTGAGGCCCGCCGGGGCTCTGTTTTCTGCCATGACAGCCTCCTGCAGCCCTCTGCCATTGAAAATGGAGCTTGGGGAGGCCACATGTGGCCCACCCAGGCTCTGTTTTCGGCTGCAATTGCCTCCTGCAGCCCTCTGCCAGTGAAAATGGAGCTCGGGCAGTCCTCCTGAGCCGAGGCACCACGGGCCGGTCCTTTGCTGTTTCCAGGGAGGGCCACAGACCAGATCTAAGCACCCCGCAGGCCAGATTCGGCCCGCAGGCCTTGAGTTTGACACCCGTGCCCTGGATTCAACCTTCTAGGATGCTATGAATAATTCAGCATGGTACATTTCTTCCCTACTGGTGCCACCAGATAAGATTGGATGAAGGCATTCTTAAAATTCAGCAACCGTGAGCAGATACCGAAGAATAGTATAAACAGGAGTACACCCAGACCTTCTGGGGAACGCAGAGGCAATGCCTCCATTAAAACATTCATTGTGGTTTCTTGATAAAATTGCAGAGCTTGGAGAACTCCATGGACCACAGACACCGAACCAGAAATAAGGAATTAAAAAAAAAAAAAGAAGAAGAAGAAGAGAGGAGGAAAAAAAAAAGCAAACTGTATTTTCTACTCATCTGTGGAGTGGGGATAACACAGGCCCAGAAGTATGTGTCTGCGAAGCAATCTCAGTCATAGATGAGTGGCTGTTTTCCCCTGGAGCGTCGACTGCAGAAACCTTTGAAAACATGGCTTTCTTTTTCCCCCCCTCCCTTAATATATTGTTTTGTTGGACTTGTTTCTTCTCTGCTGAAAGGAAGAATCTCCTTCTCCCTCTCATGGTTCCTGCTGATAGTGGGGAATGTAAGGGGTAACCTGAAGCATGCAAGCAATGGCCAATGTGTGGCCCTTCAAAGGTGGCTGAAGGCCTAGCCTTTCTCCTGGGGGGCCACTAGGAAAGGTTGGGGATGAGATCCGGGGGGCGGAATGGACGTTTTGCACCCTTATTGGGAAGGGAAGAGGAAGGGTTATGTTTTATTTATCCTTCCTTCCTTCCTTCCTTCCTTCCTTCCTTCCTTCCTTCCTTCCTTCCTGGTCTCCCTCCCTCCCTCCCTCCCTCCCTCCCTTCCTTCCTTCCTTCCTTCCTTCCTTCCTTCCTTCCTTCCATCATTCCTTCTTCCTTTCCTTCCTTCCAGGTCTCCCTTCCTTCCTCTCTTCCTCGGTCCTTCCCTCCATTCTCCCTTATTGGGAAGGGAAGAGGAGGGGTTATATTTTATTTATCCTTCCTTCCTTCTTTCCCTCCCTTCCTCTCTCCCTCCATGTCTTCCTTCCTTCCTTCCTTCCTTCCTTCCTTCCTTCCTTCCTTCCTTTCCTTCTAGGTCTCCCTTCCTTCCTCTCTTCCTCAGTCCCTCCCTCCATTCTCCCTTATTGGGAAGGGAAGAGGAGGGGTTATGTTTTATTTATCCTTCCTTCCTTCCTTCCCTCCCTTCCTCTCTCCCTCCATGTCTTCCTTCCTTCCTTCCTTCCTTCCTTCCTTCCTTCCTTCCTTCCTTCTTTCTTCCTTCCTTCCTTCCTTCCTTCCTTCCTTCCTTCCTTCCTTCCTTCCTTCCTTCCTTCCAAATCTCCCTTCCTTTGTCTCTTCCTTGGTCCCTCCCTCAGTTCACCCTTATTGGGAAGGGAAGAGGAGGGATTATGTTTTATTTATCCTTCCTTCCCTCCCTCCCTCCCTTCCTTCCTTCCAGGTCTCCCTTCCTTCCTCTCTTCCTCGGTCCCTCCCTCCATTCTCCTTTCTCCCTCCTTCCTTTCTTTCATTATAACATAGAAACACAGAGTTGGGCGGAACCTCCAAGGTCTTCTAGTTCAACTCCCTACTCAAGGCAGACGAGGGGTTTTTTTGCTTCTAGTGTGTCGGGTGTGATTTTGCAGCAGTCAGATTTTTGGGGTGTTTCAACTTGCCTCTTGCCATGTCAGGTTAGAAATACACTCTACACCAGGGGCATCCATCTCTTCTCTGCACTCTTTCTGGAGTCTCAACATCTATTTTACATCACTGTGACCAAAATTAGATGCAGTATATTCCAAGTGTGGCCTTACCAAGTCATTATAAAGTGGTATTAATACTTCATGTGATCTCGATTCTATCCCTCTGTTGATGCAGCCTAGAACTGCATTGGCTTTTTTGGCAGTTGCTGCACACAGCTGGCTCATATTTAAGTGGTTGTCCACTAGGACTCCAAGATCCCTTTCACAGTCACCACTATTAAGCAAGGTACCACATATACTGTACCTTCATACTGTAGTTGACAAAACTGGCTTGTATATACACATACGCTTCCGATTAGGCTGGGCATAGTTTAGGATTCAGATATAAGCATGTGTAACTGAAAATATAAACACATACCAGTGAAAAAGGTGAAAATGGGAACAGCTGATCTCCTCTGTGTGGGCATTCCAGAGGAGCAACAGATGGAGGGGCCAGAAGTCCCCATAATTGGACCCTGAGGCTTGTACACAAGCAACAGAAGCACTGTGCGCTATTATTCCTCAATTATTTTATCTTAGTTCACACTAGACTTCTCCCTATCCCCCCTTTGTGCATTTACAGGATTGGCTCTATAAAAAGGGCGGAGGCCATTTGTTCTGGTTTTTAAGCAGCTGAAAGTAATGTCCTTTTCCTGAGCCTTGTCCTGTTAACCCAAGTGTGCGACGCTTGTTTGAAAACTGGGAAAGTCAGATTGGATCCTTAACTAAAGAGCCCAGGAGATGGTTCTGCAACAAAATAAGAGAGAGAGAGAGAGACAGAGAGACAGAGACAGAGACAGAGACAGAGAAAGACAGAGAGAAAGAGTGAGACAGACAGAGACAGAGAGAGACAGAGAGAGACAGAGAGAAAGAAAAAGACAGAAAGACAGACAGACAGAGAGAGAGAGACAGAGACAGAGACAGAGAAAGACAGAGAGAAAGAGTGAGACAGACAGACAGAGAGAGACAGAGAGAGACAGAGAGAAAGAAAGAGACAGAAAGACAGAGAGAGAGAGAGAGAGAGAGACAGAGACAGACAGAGACAGAGACAGAGAAAGACAGAGAGAAAGAGTGAGACAGACAGAGACAGAGAGAGACAGAGAGAGACAGAGAGAAAGAAAGAGACAGAAAGACAGAGAGAGAGAGAGAGAGAGACAGAGACAGAGACAGAGAAAGACAGAGAGAAAGAGTGAGACAGACAGAGACAGAGAGAGACAGAGAGAGACAGAGAGAAAGAGTGAGACAGACAGAGACAGAGAGAGACAGAGAGAGACAGAGAGAAAGAAAGAGACAGAAAGACAGAGAGAGAGAGAGAGAGAGACAGAGACAGAGACAGAGAAAGACAGAGAGAAAGAGTGAGACAGAGACAGAGAGAGACAGAGAGAAAGAGTGAGACAGACAGAGACAGAGAGAGACAGAGAGAAAGAAAGAGACAGAAAGACAGAGAGAGAGAGAGAGAGAGACAGAGACAGACAGAGACAGAGACAGAGAAAGACAGAGAGAAAGAGTGAGACAGAGACAGAGAGAGACAGAGAGAGACAGAGAGAAAGAGTGAGACAGAGACAGAGAGAGACAGAGAGAGACAGAGAGAAAGAGTGAGACAGACAGAGACAGAGAGAGACAGAGAGAGACAGAGAGAAAGAAAGAGACAGAAAGACAGAGAGAGAGAGAGAGACAGAGAAAGACAGAGAGAGAGAGAAAGAAAGAGAGAGACAGACAGAGACAGAGAAAGACAGAGAAAGACAGAGGAGGAGAGAGAAAGAGAGAGAGAGAAAGAAAGAGAGAGACAGAGAGAAAGACACACAGAGAGAGACAGAGAGAGACAGACAGAGACAGACAGAGAGAGAGACAGAGAGAGAGACACAAAGAGAGGAAGACAAAGAGAGCGAAAGAGAGACAGAGAGATAAAGAGAGACAGAGAGAGAGAGACAGAAAATGGAAGAAAGAAAGTTTTTAACTTTCATAAGGCATAATGAAATATTGTTTAGAATGATGTGATGCAGAAGAAAACTTACACGGAGATCTCTTGATACTCGCAAGAGCGCCATGAGGTGCCGTGACTGGAATGCAACTCAACCATTTGAACA
The DNA here is from genome assembly GCA_022577455.1 of Arizona elegans. Lineage (NCBI taxonomy): Eukaryota > Metazoa > Chordata > Lepidosauria > Squamata > Colubridae > Arizona > Arizona elegans. Next base: position 3,895,745 of record JAKOOJ010000014.1, on the reverse strand, counting down.
ATTGCAAGATTCGAGGAAGCCTTGGCTGGATCTCAGGCAATGGAAGAAATGCCCCAAGAGTTCAAAGAAGATTTATGCCACAGCCGTGATATTTATATTAATAAAGAACCCTTCCAGCTATTGCCAAGAAGTCCACTCTGCGCCATCGGGATGGTCAACTTCACCGGCAAAGCCAACTACCATGAATGGAAACATACGTGTGGCTCCTCTAGTGTGAACAACCAAAGCATTAAACTGGTCGAATCACCCCCTTATTCCTACCTCCACCCCCTCTTTTTCCATGCTTGATTAAGCAATTGGGAGCAGAGAGTTTACTGCAGGAAGGGAAAAAAAAACAATTATACGCTATCTGAGGTAAACATTACCTTAGTAATGGAAATGGCGCCTCCAACCCCTTATTGTCAGTAGGGATTAGCATTATAATACTTAAAATAACATTTATAACACTTACTGAAATTACAAGAATGCAATCTGCGGAGACACAGAAATGAAATCAGCTCAATGTGTTTTTATAAGAATACCGAAATCTAAGTCCCTTAGAGGAAAGATATAGACATTAACTCTTTTTTTTTTCCAGACTTCCATTAGCTGTTCAAATTTGAATACTCTTTTCTTAGGTGAACTTTAATCTTCTTTGAATCCTCCGAACACATTTTATCTGTACAGGAAAAAAAAATGTAGTTAAATTTTTAGTTTGATGGAATGATATTAAAGTGCTTTTCTTCATCTACGCCCTGGAAAGAAAGAAACAGCCCGAGAGACAAGCTGTAATTTGTTCAAACGAAATAATATTTTCGTTTTCCCTGGTTCTCTTTGTTGTCTAGTGTGATGAAAAGTAACATTTCTTTCCTTTCAATCCTATTAAGCGTGCCTCTCCAAATGCAAGCAGACGGGCTGAAATCAGATCTGGAGCGTGTTTTGCCAGATTTAAAAAATGGAGCTGCCAGGGGCGAGATTTTGATCTGTATGGGCTACGTCGTTTGGAAAAAGGGACCTTTAAAAAAAATACTTGAAGAACCATGACAGTTATATTCAAAAGGACGTAGCTTCCAATCTCCACAACTTCCAGATTTCCAGGTTCTTTTCCAACAGGTTAAAGGCATATCTTCAATAGGTTCAGAATGTAGAAAAAAATGCCATGCTATTATCCTATAACATGATTAAGCCAGGGTTTGCTCTCTAGGTGTCAAATGGAGGTATCTTCCATAGCCTGTTGTCTGATCTTTTTAATGGGAATTCTGGGATGTTCCAAGGATGTTGGGATGTGTTGTGGCCCGTTCATGGCCTGTGCAGCTAATAGCTGATTCAGACAGCGAGGAGGCTGGTGTGGTGCTGTGCCAGCAGCCTGTTGGACAATGAGAAAGCTGGAGAAGATGTGATGCCAGAGGCGGGGATTCAGCCAGGGTCTTCAGAACCTCCAGAAGCTCCCTTAAGTGAAGAAGATGAAGAGGAGGAGCCTCTTCTCGATGCATGGGCACGCAGAGCTGCCAAAAGGCAGGAGTGGCTCCTTAGGAGGATGTCTCCTTGAGAGTAAGGCTTGGGGCTAATTGGCCACTCCCTTAGCCTATTTAAGGAGGAACACTAACTGAAGCAATTTGCAGGGAACAACTTCGTTCACATACCTTCGTGTCTTGTCTTGCTTATCTTATCAGATTTCTGCAAATTGCTTCTGGGCATTCTGCCAACCATAGTAAGTTTTCAGTTATTATTTTTTGAATTCTTGGCAGCTGTTAATGCAATTAATTAACAGCCGTTGTTGTAAAAGACTGGTTTATTCAGTAAATTAAGGTTTGAACGGACTTTGTGTGTGCTGTGTTCTTTGGGGTCCGTAGCTGGGGCAGAACAGGATGTCTTCTAGAATAAAATCTGGGAAACAACCGTTGCAACTTCACATGAACTACTAGCTGGTTCTTACAATATCAACACAACACCACCTGTTGCCCCGCTGGTAGCAAGTTGTCTTTCACGGATACTAAGGACATATTCCTGATCTTCTAGTCAAGCGTCTCCTGTCATGGATTTTTTTAAAGACATCTGATGTTCTATTGTCACACTTCTGAAGAACTGGATAGCCCTACCTGTCAGTGGTGGGTTACCACCTGTTCACCCCAGTTCAGGTGAACTGGTAGCGGCGGCGGGAGGCTCCACCCACCCACCAGGATGTCATCAAATACGATCTGTGCATGTGCAGATGGGGTGCACGAGCGAACCGGTAGCAAAGATAAGTGAAACCCACCCCTGCTACCTGTGTATTCTAGTGTGTGAGAATGTGTGAGGCCAAGCTTCCATACAAAGCTTGGGTTCTTCATAATAGGCAAAAGAAATCATCCATATCATGGTTTAGGGTCATTCTCACTTTCAACTTTTGCAGCCATGTCCAATCCTTGCCCCTCCATTTCCTGGCACCAACTAGTGGAAGATATATCTACTGATGGCTACCATTCCAGGTGGACAATGGGGTACAGAGTCCACAATGTTTTGTTTTTGTTCCATCGCTAAGTCATGTCTGATTCTTTGCAATCCATGGACCATACCACACCAGGCCTCCCTGGCCTCCTTCAGTGTCTCCTGGAGTTTGCTCAGATTCATGTTCATTTTGCTGATGACATGATCTAACCATCTCATCCTCTGCTGTCCCCTTCTCCTTTTGCCTTCAATCTTTCCAAACATCAGGGTCTTTTGCAATGAGTCCTCCTATCTTCTCATTTCGTGGCCAAAGTATTTGAGCTTCAGCTTGAGTATCGGTCCTTCCAATGATCGGTCAGGGTTGATTTTCCTTTAGGATTGACTAATTGGATTTCCTTGCAGCCCAAGGGACTCTCAAGAGTCTTGGAGATGCTCAATCATCCAGATCATGGTTGTCCCAAAGATGCTTTTTCAAGAGGCAACTGGATTTTCTGGTTTTTCTTTTGAAGATGTTTCGCTTCTCATCCAGGAAGTTTCTTCAGCTCAGAGATAAAGAACCTTCTTGGATGAGAAGCAAAACGTCTTCCAAGAAAAACCAGAAAGTCCAGTTGCCTCTTGAAAAAGCATCTTTGGGAGTCTCAAGAGTCTTCTTTAGCACCACAATTTGAAAGCATCAGTTCTTCAACACTCAGCCTTCCTCATGGTACAATTCTCACAGCCATACATTACTACAGGAGAAACCATAGCTTTCACTAGATGGACCCTTGTTAGTAAGATGACATCTCTATTTTTTAATATGGCTGCTTAGGTTTGCCATAGCTTTCCTCCCAAGGAAATCATAATGCTGTCTTGTGGTTTGTTTTTGTTGTTGGAAAACAACACTGGAGCTTCAATCTACTTCAACCACTTCAAGGACTAAAAGCATTTTTCATAATTGCATAACTGCATTCCATAATAGTATGGCATGATTTAGGTTATACATACATACATACATACATACATTTCATGACAGTGCTTTAAGACCAATCGTTTGAAGCTTTTGTAGTGCGTCCTACCTCATACACACACACACACACACGCACACACACACACACACACAGAGAGAGAAAGAGAGAGAGAGAGCGTTGGGATTCA